>CAJVGC010000065.1:42518730-42543183 GCA_910822075.1 Senecio squalidus
GACTGAATATGGCCTCCATCTATCATTGCTTGCTCTGCTAAGTGAATTGTGAGTCTGATCAATGCATCCCCTTCCGAATGAGCTGATCAGTTGGTTTATTCAATAACCTGAGAAGAATTGAAGAAATGGGGACTTTGATGGACAAGGTTGAACTGATCAAGAAAGAGTATCAAATGCTGTTTCACAAATCTGATGCTGAAATGGAAAAGCTGCTTGAATGGAAAACTGAGAGGCTGAAATGGGCAAAGGAAGTGAAGAAGCCTACTCCATGGGAGGTGCCTTTGAAGAAGAAAAGATCTGTCAAGAAGAGGAAGTGATGTGTTTTATGTGTCTTTTGTTCACAAACAGTTTTATGTAAACAATTTTAGTTTGTGTTTATTTTTTGTGCATGAATTGTAAAAGACTTTAATCCGAACAGATAGGGGGAGATTGTTGAGAAAATCAATGATTTAACCCAAGTTAATAAATCTGTTTATTAAAGTCTTAGTTTCTAAGTCTGAGTGACGATGAGTCTGAGTGACTCTGAGTCTGAGTGAATCTGAGTCTGAGTGACTGAAAGCAACTAATGCATTATGGAGCTGACTACTCAGCTTCATAATGAAACGTATTGCTTGATATTAGGTATGTTTGTTAGATAAAATCTTCTATCCTTTTAGAAGATATACTAGGATTCGTACTTATCAAGCTCACTATTATTGTGTATAAATAGTGAGCTTGAGCTTTGTAATCGTTGCATCTTTTGAATCAATATAACTGTGTGTTATTTTCATTGTTTCGTTATTATATTTCAGCTATAATAAACTAAGAAACTGAGCACTTAATCGATTCGTAACAATTAACATCTAAATACTTATTTGTAATTGATTAGCTAGTGTTTGAGATCTTATTGAGACCTAACAACTACTAATCGCGGAATTATTAGTAATTGAACTATGAATTGATAGATTTAGAATACAGAATCAATGAAGAAATGAAATAGTTTATTGAAAGCCTTAGATGGCGGGAAATTCAGTTACATATATTTTCTATTCCAAAACTTGTGCATTCTGCATGTTCACCACCTCTATTTATAGGCCTACTCTAACTAACTATTACATAAATGTCACCCTTATGTTTATTAAAAGACATTTTGGGTGTAACATAACATTAATACTCAGTTAGATTAAGTTCGGGTAAACTTGAACTTAACTCGGTTGAAGAGTTAGTTCACCCAAATAAATTTTAAAAACAGATTATTCTAGGTTATAAACAGATTATTTTAAATTTTTGTCCAAATATATTTTAAAAACATATTATTTTAGGATATAAATTAAAATAATCTGACTTTGTTAATCAATTCAAAGGCTCTTATAAATAAAGAGATTACATACAAGTTACTACCAAAATATTAAATACAAATTAAAGCAAGACTTTTTTTCCTAAATTTGAGCCTAAGTATCAGGTTACATGTTCGGTTTTGTAAAGGTGAATAGACAAGGAAGTTTACATACAAATTACAAAATAAGAAAAAAATAGCATACATATAAAGAGAAATGCTGTTCAAAAAAAAAATATAAAGAGAAATGGAAATTACATACAAATGAAAATTTATATTCAAATTACAAAAGAAGAAAACATATAACATACAAATAACAAGAAAATATAATACTAAAATTATAAAAAAAATGCAAACCGGTAATTCGAGATTGAAAAGGTTGAGAGGAAACCGATATAAAACTCGTTTGAGGTAAATAAAAGTAGATAATATTTTTGGTTGGTGTTGAAAAAAGTGAGTATAAGATTGTTATTTATAAAAAAATTAAAGCGGGAAAAATTAAAAAAATTTCAAACTTTTTGATTATTTTTAAAATTATTAATTTTTCCCGCTTTAATTTTTTTATAAATGCTAATCTTATACTCACTTTTTTATAAAAACAGATTATTTTTAAAATTTTCCAAAAAATTTGAAAATTTTCAAACTTTTTAAATATTTTTAATAAATTTCGAAATTTTTGTCCAAATAAATTTTAAAAACAGATTATTTTAATTTTTAACCTAAAATAATCTGTTTTGAAAATATATTTGGACAAAATATAATCTGTTTTAAAAGATCTACAAACAAAAACTGAAAGAATATCTCGGTCAAGAACAAACCTCAAGATCCAAACAACGGTAGACAAATCCAAGAGCCACAACCGAGCTACAAACAGATCCAGCAACAACCCGGATCCACCACCAAAAGCCACCGGATCCACCAAATACCACCCAGATCCACCAACCCTCTAAACCGCCATAAAAACCACCAAGAACAAACCTCAAGATCAGTCAAGATCCACCAACAAAACCTGGAAAAAAAACTGAAAAAATATCAGTCAAGATTCACCAAAAAAAAACTAAAAAACTGAAGATCCACAAACCTCAACATCTAAACTAAAAAAAAAAAACTAAAAAAATGGTAGACAAATCTAACAGAGCCACAAACCTCAAGATCCAAACCTCAAGTTCCACAAACTAAAAAAAAATTAAAATATCAGTCAAGAACCTCAAGATCCAAACTAAAAAAAACTAAAAAAAAAACGGTAGACAAATCCAACAGAGCCACAAACCTCAAGATCCACAAACTAAAAAAACTAAAATATCAGTCAAGATCCACAAACTAAAAAAAACTAAAATATCAGTCAAGATCCACAAACCTCAAGATCCAAACAACGGTAGACAAATCCAACAGCCACAAACCGAGCCACCGAGCCACAAATCGAGCCACAAACAGAGCCACAAACATATCCACCATGAAAAGAGAGAAAGATCTGAAAGAAAGAAAAGAGATCAAGATTAATTATTTGCCCGAAGGAAAGAAAAGAGAGAAAGATTAAGAGTTTAAGAGAGATTTACCTAAAGAAAGGGACCAGCGGCTAGGTTTCCGGCAGCGACGGCTAGGTTTCAGGCAGCGGCTAGTGGTATCCGGCGGAGGCAGAGTTCCGACGGTTTTTGAGAGAGAGAATAAAATAGAGAAATGTGTGTGTGTGGAGGGGGAGGGGCTCAAATGAAAAGGGGGGGGGGGGGGGGGGGGGGGGGGGGGGGGGGGTTTGTTTATTGGTTTAGTTTTAGTCAAAAAGTCAAATTACTTAATGTCTTAATCTCTTAAAAACTCAAATGTATTATATATATATATATATATATATATATATATGGATCTATATATATATAATATATATATATATTATATATATATCTATATATATATATATATATATATGAATAGGTAAAATCTAGTAACTTTTCATTTTTTTTCTTAAATATTTTTAATTTTTCAAACTTTTAAAGTAATCGATTTCTCTAATCCATAGATAAAATAGATAATCTAATAAAAAAAGAACATTTATTAATTGCAGCTGTTTTATTTCGATAGCTTTTTAGCTTTTTATTTTAGATTATTGTTTTTTTTAGTGTTTTTTAAGACATGAAGTACTACTATTTTTTTTTTTCTGTAGAAGATTTGGGCCATTTTCCACTTAAAATTTGGAAGTTAGCCCACAATACTTGGATAAATTGTTGTTCCCTTCGTTATCGTTTCCAGCAAAAATAAAATATAATAAAAAAGGTTTTAGTTGAATGGAGTCTGTGGGTTTATCATCATGTTGTTGTTCAATTGGTCGGTTTTTAGACAATAATCAAGTGTCAAGAAATGGGTGTACTTTATCTAATTTACCATTTAGGATGGGTAGAAAATTAGTGATTATGGGTGCTAAGAAAAATGAGAAAAAGAAACAAGACAAACATAGCTTTGTAGCCCATCCAGATGAAACCACTGATATCTTTCCTGAATCAGTTCTGCTTAAACAGGTATTATTTCTTTTCTTTTTTGTAATTCTTGTGATTATTTTTGTTTTTTTAGATGGAATTTTGTTCAATATTATTGTAATCATTCTCCAGAAACAAACAACCCCTTCATATCAGCTTTTAGTGTTTAGGTAAAAATGATGGTTATTTTAATTTATGATTATTTAGGGACAAAATAATTGATTTTTAAGAATTGTTTTACTAGTGTAAAGTTATTTGATTCTTTTGAGTTCGAAATTTGGGTATTAACTTAAAGTTGATTTCAATTACAGAAAGTAGTACAGGAAGATGGTAAACTTCTTCCAGATTTTGCCGATGACGAAGAACGTATGTCAAACAAAAAATCGCTGTGCTATTATATTTTGACTTGTCCATGTTCTATATTTCTTTTGTTCCTACATTAAGTGAAAATCGACCTAATTGTATTGTTTCTTTATTTTGTAGAGGAACTCTATGAAGCCCTAAATCTTATGCTAGAAAGCGATTTGGATTCAGAACAAAGTAAGATCCCTTTATTTTCCTTCTTCTTTATCTTAATTACTCTTATGCGACATTAATTACAACATTTGTTCTCTTGAGCTAGTTTCTTAACCATTGTAAGTCATATATTTTATCAATGTTTGTTCATTATGAATGGCCATTTTAGACATTTGATTGATAAATAAATGTTTTAATTGAACCGCGTGTATAGTTAAACGTTAGTTGAAAGAAAGTGGACTAGAGCGCATCTAATTTATCATTTTCAGATAGGAGAGCTAACATGTAAAACTGAAAAAAAACATTAGGTGAAATTGCATTAACAAGACTCCCTTTGTTCTTTCGTCTTAGCTGATGTTTTTTGACTTTTAATGTCAAACTTATATTCTGTCAAACTTATATTTCATATATATTCTTCATTTTCAACTTTATTTCTTTTCTATCTTAAGTGCGTACATTTTGATATTGTTATGAGTGCTTTTTATTTTTGAACATTAGAAAAGGTAGATAAGTTAAATCTTGACAGTTAATTGTTTTCCCAACCATTAGCACTAAATTCAGTAAATTTGTAACTTATCACCACAAAATTATAAGAAATAGTTTACCAGTGTACCTATATTTGTTCTTACCATATTCTTTGCAGATCGTCACTATGAAGTGGTCTATCTAATCCACGAGAAGTTTGAAGAAGAGGTTGAGAAAGTAAATCTTAAAATTCAAGGTGAACATCCTTCTCCTTGCTACTCAAAATTTCTATATTATATATGAAACCTATCAAATATTTAGTTTAAAAATAAAACTCTCCCTGTAAATTTGACTTTAAAGAGTCAAAGCATGTGCTTTTAGCATCAACAAACTTGGGATTATCCATTTTTTTCAAAAATATATTTGATGACTAAGTTAGGCTTTTTAGTGCCAAGAAATTGTAACATATTTATATAGTTTTTAATCTGTACAATAGAAAAAAATTGACTTTTTAAAGTCATTGTATTTTTTAACTTTTTCGAATGTCAAGATGACTATTTTGGTATCACTACATTAGTAAACTGGCTGGTTGGGTAACAAGTCAAAATGGGTTTAGAATAAAACCGGAGGGTTAGGTTGAATTGACCCGTCAAAACTTTTGGTCTCATATTTTGTAATTATATAATTTGATATAATTACAAAAACCATATTTTCAAAATATGTATATATTTTTTAAATAAAATGATTTAGGATGTTGAAAGCGTTAGAAACATGTTCAGCAATTTTTGACCCCGTTTAACCCCTCTGACTAATTTGACCCACCCGTTTTCAGTTAAAAAAAAATTATCTTTTTAACGGACCACTTTGACGCATTATTAGAAAAATACAACCCAAGCTGTTTCATATTCATATTAATTGGTTGTAAAACTTATAGTTACATTTTTACTCACAGAATTTCTAACGGAGAAAAAGGGCAGAGCTCATAGATTCAGTGACTGGGGACTTCGAAGGCTGGCTTACAAAATACAAAAAGCGAAAAGTGCACATTACATATTGATGAACTTTGAGATTGAAGCCAAATGGATTAATGAATTCAAAAGTATGCTCGATAAAGATGAGAGGGTCATCCGACACCTTGTTATGAAACAGGACAAGGCTATCATAGAGGAATGTGTCCCTCCACCGGAGTTCCATACACTCCGTGCTGATATGGACGATAATGATGATGAAGATGATTATGATGACGATGAGGAGGAGGATGTATCAAGCATTGAAAATAGTGATGATCCAGGCGTTATATATGTTGATGAGAATGAGGATGATGGTGATCAAGGAAAAGGAAAAGGAAAAGGTCTTAAACCATGGAGTTTAAAGGTCGGAGGAAGGAGAACACTAGAGAAGGCTAAGAACTTTGGTTGATGGCTTTTGTTTGTGTGTTGTTATAGCAATAATTATTATTAGAACCAAAAATTCTTTTAAGGTTTAAGACCCTATGTTTTATATAAGATTTTTGTTTTCACTCTTCGAGTCAAATGTACCAACTTAATCTTGATCTTACAATTTCAATGAATTTTAGATCGTTTTGAGTTTTGCTTTGTTCTTTACTGTAATGTTACATGTGAGTAGGAGTTGCATATTTTTTCATGTTAAGTTGGCTGGTTGCTGAGTTGGAAACACCCAACCCGAACACAACATGAATAGTTATATTTGGATGAAAACTTTAACCCAAACTGTATACGACAAGCACAAATGTTTTAATGAATAGGTTGCCTGGTAAAATTTTGGTTGGCGGGTCAAACTTGGGTGTTAGTATGTCAAAATTTCGGGTTGGGAGGTATATGTTTCATTTGACAGTCAAAAACTCGAAATGTTAGTTTTGCAAGAAAGTCCATAGTTTTTGTCAAATTTTCCTTTACGAAAAAAGAAAAGAAAAACATGTTGCACAGCTAGTCGGGTCGACATGACATGAAATTCCCTACCCGAAAAATGACAAGAATAATTATTCATGTTGACGAGTTAACCTTAGGGTCTTGTATTACCTAAAAGGATATAAAGTTTACTGATATATACCATATTAGATAAGGACATATTATCAATATAATCACTTTGACCAAACAAAGGACATCAAATGATCAAGTTTTTTCAAATTTATCGTACTACCTACGAAGTCAAGCCTCGGAAGGCTTATTGGATTGCGAAAAAGAATAACGAAAGGACTACAATTGGTCAGATATCCCCACAAGCAACCAGCCATTCGCAAGCTTTTCACGTCACCTTTTAAAGACTAAACTATGATTTTTCAAGTTCGAAGTAGATATATATAAATGTAAAATTTATTTGAGTTAATAATTATGATTATAACTTGTTTTTGTTTAATAACTTGTTATATAGCTTTTATAAAAATTTATTTGGAGTATGGCTTTCACGTCACCTTTTTAGCTTTTATAAAAATTTATTTGGAGTATGTCTTTCACGTCACCCTTTTGCAGGTCTGAAGTATGATTATCGTATTTTTATATGCGTTTTGATATAAATATAAGTAAAACATTTGAAAAAAAAGAATTAAGTAAAACATGTAACGTATTTAAAATCGATCGGAAAAAATATGCGAAAACAAAGGTTAAAATACAACTAGTAGGGACTCGTGCTTCGCACGAGTTCGGGGTTTTATGTTCCAGCCTGCATTTTAACCATTAAACAATGTAAATTTACATTCTCAAGCAAAAAAAAAAAGAAATCGTTTACGTGATATTATTTGATTCGCAAACTATATTTTTTATTTCATACTAATCTAAAAAAAAAATTGAAAGCCCAACACCTAACACCCAACAAAACAAGCCCAACACCGGCACCTAAGGAAGCCCAACAAAAAAAAAAGTAGCTAGTTGGATTCGAACCGCTCTCCCCGCTATGGAGGCCGCGCGCTTACCACTCCGGCAACAAAGTCTTTTGTAATTAAAACGATAACAATTTTACTTAAACACAAACTTTCATGAATATAATAATAATAAAATACACAATTCCATAGGCAACAACAAAAATTAAATAGAGGACTAATAGCTAGAAGTTAGAACAATATACTTAGATTATTATATAAAAGCTTTGGATCAAAAGTCATTAAACAAAAATAAATTATAATTTTAATCAATTCAAAATAACAAAAGTATATATAAATTTACTTTCATTTGAAAGTGCAAACAACAGTTTTTTTTGTTTTTTTTTTTTTGTTTCGAAACTAGAATCTCTCTGCGTTCTAAGAGTATCTTTGCGACCTAATATAGGTTTATGCATTTCTTTTCAACGATTGCTACTTGAAATAAATTTTATTAAAAAGTTAATGTTAACAATTTTACAGAAAATGATGTATGACATTAAAAGCAGGAGTTTTTACAAATTGTTAAGTGCATGAAAATGTAATATATTTTGTTCGCTTTGTTATTATATATATTCAATTTTTATAACTTTATTGTGTATATTCAACTCTTAAAAACTTAATGGTGTATTCAAATTTTAATTTTTTTCTATAAATTTTTGTAGACGTGTAACCGGTTTAATTATTAAAAAATTTAAGCAAAAAGTCAGTTCATACATCATTTGTGAAAGAAAAGAAATACACATAATTTTTTTTTTTTTTTTTTTTTTTTTTTTTTTTTTTTTTTTTTTGAAACGGCAAATGTTAGTGATTCGGGGCCACATGCGACCCACGAACCTTACACCAAAGTTAGTTCTAAATCTCCTAATAATCACCTAAGGAGGGACCCCTGGAGGCTCGAACCCAAGACCTCCCCTAGGGGGGTACAACCTCCTACCAATGGGACAAACTATATGACCTGAAAGTTGAATAAATATAACAGTAAAATAGACAAAATTTATTACAATTTTATATACTTGAGCCTTTTATAAATTAAATGAAAGGTGTAGAGTTAAAATGTAAATATTTGATGAAAAGCTTTTGATAATATTGGTGGATTGGAAGATAGGTTTTTAATAGATAAAAGTTAATAATCAAACTATATGAAATATTATTGAAATCTATTGAAATGACACCATATTTAACAATGTTATTTATTATGTAATTCCCAACGGCAAGCCATAAAAATTAATATTATACGTCATTGTTCATAACTATTGTTTTGACTATAAAACGTCTAAGACATCATTGGTATGACCAAAAACACCTCTTTCGCTAGCTACCTTTCCTTGGTCTTAACTTCATATCCACGTGTCATGTTCAAACTCTGCCAAGTGGCATCATTCTTTGACACTTTCACTATTTGGATCCCTATAAAAAGGATCGTGGACAATTTACACAAAACTCAAATCTTCATATCATCATTCATTCATAGCATAATATAATCTCAGTTTCATTTAAGCAACACCATCATCCACATTGGCAAAATGATCGTTACATTACTCCTCGTATTGTTCTTCGGCTCGGCTACGGTGAATTCGACATTCCACTTGCCAAAACGTGACAGGAATCTTTTAGAGTTCCCTTTAAATCTAGAGTATTTTGAAGCCGAATATTTCTTGTTTGGATCATTGGGCAAGGGTTTGGATAGCATAGAACCCGATCTAGCCGATGGTGGTCCACCTCCAATCGGTGCAAAACAAGCCAATCTTAGTCCTCTTGTTAGAGACATAATCGCTCAATTCGCTTATCAAGAAATTGGTCACGTAAGGTTTGTTCACATACTCTCTAATATTCACATTTATTGTCTTTTTCACATGGTTATGCATGGCTTTAGTATAGTTGACTCGTTTAGTTTATGGTTTGTTCTTTAGTTGATTACAGTTCTTTGCTTTATTATAAATGTAGGGCGATTAAGAAGACGATACAAGGATTTCCAAGGCCATTGTTAAATCTAAGCGCGGAATCATTTGCAACTGTTATGAATGATGCATTGGGGATTCCTCTATCTCCACCGTTTGATCCTTATGCTAATGACATCAATTATCTTATTTCATGCTACCTCATCCCTTACGTTGGCCTTACCGGCTATGTTGGTGCAAATCCAAAACTCGAGAGCCCGGTTTCACGAAAGGTATATCTATTTTGTTGTTTTAAGTATGTTGGACATTTATCAGCTCAAATAGTCATTAATGATTTATCAATCATTCGGTAATTGAAAACTTTGTGTTTTGACATTTCTAAAACAATCATGATCAGCTTGTAGCAGGCTTATTGGGAGTAGAATCAGGCCAAGATGCAGTTATCAGAACCCTCCTTTATGAACGGGCACACGAAACAGTAGTTCCATACGCGACGACTGTAGGTGAATTCACACAGAAAATATCAGAACTACGAAACAAGTTAGGCAATAATGGGTTAAAGGATGAAGGGCTTCATGTGCCAATATGGCTAGGTGCCGAAAAGAAGATAGAAGGGAACGTGTTAGCAGGTGATAAAGATTCATTGGCTTATGGCCGAACACCACGAGAAATACTGAGAATAGTGTATGGAACAGGAAAGGAACAAAATCCGGGTGGGTTTTACCCGAATGGTGGTGATGGGGTAATTGCTAAGAGATATTTGATGCAAGGAGGAAACTAGATTAATGCCTCTTAAACATACTTGTAATATAGGTTGGTTTTGTTTTTAGTTGAATAAACAATAAATAGAGACACTCGCTTATATATTAATGTAGAAAGTACGGACACACCATTTGAAAATTGGAATGCCAATCACGTTAAATTTTAGACGTAAAGAAAATTGGAAAACGATTATAGACAAGTTTAAAAACAAACTTTCGGGTTGGAAAGAAAAAACGATCTCGTTTGGTGAAAGATTGACTAGTTAAAGTAATACTTGGTAGCTTAAACCTTATTATTCCTCTTTGTTTCGTAGCCCTTTTAGGCGTTATAAACACTTTAGAGAGGCCGAGGAATTAATTATTTTGGGGTGGGAACGATGAGTATCGTAAAATGGCTTGGATTAAATGAGAAAGGGTCGTCGTTAATTTCGAGGTGGGTGGTTTAATTGTTGGCTTAAGACCAAAAGTATGTAAGACCACTCCCAGTGGTATCGTCAGTTCATCGTCACTTGCTCCGTCGGTCCTTCCACCAATGGCACCAATTTCGTCAGTTGGCCGTCAGTGAGTTTCATCAGTGAGTTTAGTCGGTTTGGGGATGGAAAAGTGACGAAGAATAGTGGGCCCCACCAATTAATAAAACATTCTTTTTAAAATATACCATTAAAATTTAAAAAAAAAGGGTTATAAATATATAAAAAATAAATATGTGGGGTTCAGAAAAACTGACTGACGGATTACTGTTGGTAGTGATTTAGTTAGTTTATTGTCAGTTTGGTGTCAGTTGACATGGCGCTGAGTTGGCAAAAACTGACCGTGTCAGTTGGAACAACGATTGGGAGTGGTCTAAGAAACTTTTTAAATTGTATCACTATAATCATTATCTTTTTTTATTATTACTATAAAATATGAAGTGCGTATTTACCTCTCGATGTACGAAATCATTAACTTGTTACCTACAAATTGTCTTCGTGGCGTGCCAAGTCATATTTTTTGTCACGGTGTCGTGCCAAGTCATGTTTTTTTACACGGTGGATTGCTTAGTCACTATATTCGTTTATATCACGAATTTGCCCTCATGTTCCAATTAGGGTTCATATTTAACCTGAAAAAATTGAAACATTCTCCATTGTAAATTAATACAAAATTAGTGTGAATTAGTGTTCGAAACTATCAATTGTGTGTCAATTTCCAATGTCGTCTTCATCTAACTCGAATTTTCAAGGAGAAATCCTAATTCACTGCGAATATTCGAAACTACGGAAATTGCAAACATCATGGACTTTAGACGTTTTTTTTGTTTGTCTGAATTCATTAGTAAGTTCGTATCCTTTTAGTGTAAATGATAATTTATTATAGTTATTGAAATGGTTGTTTGTTTTACAGTCAAATAGGAAGAAATGCAAAGCATTTTACTGGTTTGATCGTGAACTGGAAAATGTTAGATACCGAGATATATTATAAGATCTTTACACAAAGGTAAACCAAGAAGAGAAGAAACAAATTGCCACACAAGGTGAAATGGAAATAAACTTCAACACTTTGGGAAAAGGAGTTTGACTTGTATAAGTCAAAGATGTCTTACCCTTTAGACTTACAGATACTACAAGTCATAATCCTACCCAATCTAGACACTACATGCATGTTTTCAGTTGGATGTCTTACCTTTTTGTTCTTTGGTCTACCCGGCATCTTCCTATATGGTCGTGGCAATGGTGGTACATCATCATTTCTCCTCCACATGGTTGAACCATATTATGGTCTGATGGAGTATTAGTATGTATCAGCCCACCTTTCTTGGTTAAACCAATGCATAACTCCACTAACTGGGTCAAACTTCATATCCATGTAAGATGCAACTGTATGTACACATGGGACACCACTGAGTTGCCACATCCTACATTCACAAGTTTTGGCTCTTAAGCTCACACCATATGTTTGATCGCGTTTTCTTACCTCAACTTCTTGAAAACCACTTTTAAATACAACCCAACTCCTGCAATGTTAACATAACAGCTTTACAAAACATATGGTAGAAACTTATGATTTTAAAATTATAAAAAAAAACATGTAATACCTTTGTTCATCTTTTAATAGTTCAATTTGTGTACTAACACTTGGACATATTGAGTCAGTCAAATCAGTAGCTAGCTTACTCATGGCCCAAAACCTTTGCAGAACATACACTGTAATATCCTCAAGCATTGAAATTAATGGCTTAGCTCTTGCAACAATAAATGCCCCATTAAAGCTCTCAGATATACCATTCTCATATGAGGCACAACATTTGTCCATCCTAAAAAGGCCCTACACCATGTCCTAGGATCCCTCCGTGGCATATAGTTGAAAGCTTTCATATCCAAGTTCTTGATTTTCTTCATTTTTGCATCAAAAATGTCCTCCACACATGTTGATGTAGTTGTCCAAAACAATCTCCTATATTGCAATCCAGACCACATTTTCTTGAAATTTGCATAGATAATAGTATACAAATATATTTTTACTAATATATAAAGCATTTTAACTTTTACTTAAATGTTGAATTTTTAAATAGAGTATAATTACTAATTTACCCTTTAATCACAAAATTCAAAATTTAAATTAATTTTTATTTAGTTTAAATAAATAATAGTCATTTAGTAATCAAAAAGATAATTTTAGTAAATACTAGGTTATTTATTACATATAATTAATTGATTAACATAACATATATTTTAAAATGTTAAAGTTTACATTATTTGTATTTATATTTATTAAGTTATTAGCATATGACTAACCTTTAAAACTCATTTGTACATTATATTAATTAATACTAACATATAAAATAAAGATAAATCACTTTTTAATGTGTAAAAATTATGATTATAATTCTTTGACTAACAATGTTTTTTTTTTGTGAGAAAAATTGTCGAAAAGGGAAACACGCATATAATAATTCATAAAAACAACCCCATCTTTTTTAACCGGATACAAACATTGTTTTGCAATAATAACACTATATAAACCATACACAATTCAATAAATTTTGTTATGTTCTAAACAACCGAATAATTTTGTATTAGAAACCGTTAATGCTAAATAACTATTTAACTATGGAAAATAATGAACCGGAAAAGTTTTCGTAAAAATTTTATATGGCTCAAAGGGACGAATGATAAACTTTTACTACATAAACCGTTTTAGAGCCTTCAAATCCAAATCAAAACTATTATAGTTTAACTTTTTGCACTGTTACATCGTGCGTGTTCTATACCAGTATCTATTGAAACATAAGGAAAAAGATAAAATTTAAAAGATAACCAATAATGTTGTGACACGTGGATAACACTAAAATAAAGAAAAAAGGAAAATCAAAACAAAAGGGTAGTTTAATTTTGTATGTCGACTATGACCAATCGTGTAACCAAACATATGTTAGATGAACCCGTAGAATCTGCCATCCATGAACCAAACCTGTTAAATCCGGACAAACATGATGACCATTTATGTAAATTTCATTTAATTACGTGGTAAGCTCATATCCATGCAAAGTCGACAAACAGTGACTCGTATGCATGCAACCGTAAATCGTAACATAAAAATAAAGAACTTGAAACACGTTGACATACCTAAGTCCATAAGTATATTTAGAAAGTTCATGCATGCAATATAATCACGTTGTGTGAGGCGTAAAATGGTCATTATTTTATAAACAAAAACTGTCATTATAGATACTAAAAATTCTAAAAGAAAAGGTTAGTATATTACTATATCATATCATATCATTATTATTATTATTATTATTATTATTATTATTATTATTATTATTATATGAAAGAATCGCTAATATAGTATTGATAAAGATGCTACAACAAAGTAATATTTAATTTATACAATTGTTTTACTTATTTAATACAGAGTATTTATCAAAACAAAATTATTAAAATGATTGGATGACTGATTAATTGTTTTTTTCAAATATATACTTTAGTTTTAGAGTAAATTACATGGTAGTTGTGTTCTGTATCAAATAATGATTTTTGTCGCTAAAGTAAAAAATTATATAGATAGTCATTATATTTCTTAATTGTTTCATCCAAAATTTTGACCATATTAGCAAAAACTTTTACATTAAAAGTTACTATAAATGTAATTTTTTGACTTAAAAGGATGAAAACCATGATTTTAGAAACATCGGTTTGGTTGTGAATGTAAAACACGTCTTCCTTACTATCTTGAGATGAAAAAGATGGATAAACGACTATTTGAACAATTATGGTTATATACGAAGGTATAATGTTTAGCAGTAATTGAAATTTTTTTTTCTTATATCTATTCTGTTAATTATTATGTTCTAATTGTTTGTAAACAATCAGCATACTTGGCATATTGCGGATGATATAGGGAAAAATCACATGAAGAAAAAAGCATCGGATATAATGAGGAAATTTAGGTTTAGGCTTGTGCAAGACTACGTCAAAAAAGACCTTACGCCTTTCTCGAAATACAGTTATGTAGACAAACAATTCTCGCCTGCGTTCGTTGAAAAAGCAAAATCGGAACAATTTTTGGTATTTTTGATTTCTTTTTTTAACTATTATTAATTATTGTATTTTTGCACTGTTACTAACTCTTATATTTTCCTTTTATATGAAGGCAAAAAGTGAGAAATCGAAGATAAGTGCGAGACAAAACAAAGACCCAGCTCGATTAGGACGCACAACATTTGCCAATTTGACTCATAATAATAAATGGAAACCGAAATGGGAACAACTAGTTGCACAGAACTAGGTTCTATAAAAAATCTACATTCGAAACTTTGGATTGTGAGTAGATCATAAAAAAATATAGAAACAGGAATCCATGAAATTGCATCAGATATAAAAGGAAGACTCGATGCTTTGGTATATTTATATAAATATAAATATAAGTAGTATATATTCGAATGTTGAGTCGTTTATATCATTTCTCTAAACAGGTACAAAAAGAGAGAGAGATGCTTGAGGTGGAGACGCTCCAAGGTGACTTGGCTCGACTACAAGCGGCACAAGGCTCAGGTGTCTGTGGTTCTAGTTGTGCGTCCGGTGAACCACACAATGATTTTGAAGATATCGAGGTAATTATATATTATTATGTATTATATAGTTCATACTTTGTTTACTAAAAATTCTTACATTGTTAACAGGAGACCACTCAGTGTGATTTGTTGTGGCCTTTTACCGATGACGATACACGGGTAGCTAGAGGGTTAGTATACCCTACACGAGACAGGATTTTACACGAACGTTTGATGGCCTCGGGTTTTGTGAAGGTGCAAGTTGATAAAGTTGAAATTGATTATAAGAGAATGTTTGTCCCTTCAGAGACACGGACTGATGAAGTGGTTAGACTAGAAGATGCTATTTATCAATTTATTCAGTGGCCACGAAAGTCGATAAGGGTATATTATGCTTTGTTATATTTGATATAGAATAATATTGTACTAATATTTTGTCTAATGTTTTTGTTAAATGTGCAGATTGAAAACATGATCTCAGAGCACGAATTCATCGGTCGTCCGACTCACATATCACCGACGCATTTGCAAAATCCGTCGATGTTACATCGGCCAATAGGTGACATCGCAACAAGTTCATGTTATCGTCCTCAAATGGTAATCATTGATAGTTCTATCGAGCAACGACATTTTGGGTTGCTTTTAAAGTCCATTTATTTTCTCTCCCTTATTTTACGCAAGGATATTTGTTTACTAAAAGTGTTATATTGTTTGAAGGAGGAACATGAACAAACAATGCCACAATTCCAACGTCAAACAAATGAATTTATGGCAATGGTAATCGCTAAATCATTCTAGTGATTATATATCTATAAATAAATCTTATAATAAATTGATATAATCAAATGGTTTGTTGATGTAGCTTCAATAACGAGTATAATGGAACAAGCTTTCGTAGCCTTTCAAATGGACTATGGTTAATGTAAGTTTTCTATTTTTACTTTTCGTAAGTTGATTAATTATTTGATATATTGCATATAATATATGGGATAATATTGGTTGTCTTTTGATTTAATCAGTGATGTAGCAACCATGTTATCATTATTATTAGTAGTATATATATTATTCTAACTTTTATTTCATTTTCCTTTAGATGTGGAACTATACAAGGTTATTCAAGCAAAAGGATATAGACGAGTTTTTACTTAATTTAGTTTCACAGTTTGTTAATACAATCGTTAAGGGGTAGAACTTATCCGGATACTAGTAGAAGTTATTTTCTTTAATGTACGACTTTATTATATTTGCCTAGAAAGTTTTGTTTGTGGATATATATTTGGAATGTTTTAATTCGAAACATTTGTTTGTCTATATGTTGATTATGGATATATTTGTTTGATGTTGAATTTTTGATACATTTTCACTGTAGAAATTTGGTATTATATGATATATATTTGATTTCTTGTGTATAATATGCACATTTTAAGCATTTTTATTGAAAATAAAAACTTTTAACCAATTGTTTTTTGGAGCGGTTACATTCCAAAAAATATTTTTTAATATTAAAATATTAATATTTATATTAAAATATTAATATTTATATAAAATAGATAACATCTTTTGGAGCGGTTTTGAAACCGCTTCAAAAAATACCCGGATCTTTTGGAGCGGTGTAGATAACATCTTACCGCTCCAAAAAATATCCGGTTTTTGGAGCACTTTCTTTTGGAGCGGCTGGAAAACCGCTCCAAAAAATCAATTCCACCGCTCCAAAAAAGCAACTTTGTACTAGTGAAACCATGAAGTGAAACGAGGTTCGTTATCGCCAACCGGTATTCCTTTCTCGTTAAACTCAATCGTGAAAGTATGATTCGGGTTACTTTTATCACTGTTTTCACATTTTGCTATACCTCGTTTACTTATTTGAGACATACTAAAAGGAAAACCCAACACAATAAGTAATATATTAATAATACAGCAAATCAACACAAACATATAATGAGATTTAAATCAACAAATATTTCAACAAATCAACAAACATATAATGAGATTTAATTCAAGCAATATTACAGCAAATCAGATCTTGATTACGACACTTTAAGTGATCGTTTTCAGTCCTTAAAGAAAGAGAAACATGCCTTACTCAAACAGGTAATTTTTTTTTAATTAACCTCGAGCCATTCCAGTGCTAAAAAGTTGTTATTACGTTTGACACATCTCGCTTATCATAGATTATTTGTTAATTAACTAACTAATGAGCTTATATTTAAACTTGAACAGTTAAGAAATCTATGTAGTCAACTAAAAGAACCTCATGAATCATCAAGGAAACAATAGAGTGATCGATATGCTTGTTGGTGATATATATGGCGGGATGGACTACCAAAAGGTAAAGGGATTTATTATTTATGATCACGTCTTGTTTGTATCTCTTTCACTTAAAAACAAAGTTTAGCAAGTTCATCTTATCTATTTTCTGAAACAGTTAAGAGTGTACTGGACTATGTAGTCAAACTGGCTCATTCTTATGAAGAAAATATAATAGATGATTATAAGTTCATAACAGATGACTATAGTAGCTAATGTGAGTTTGGTCAACAAAAGAAGGACAATATAGTGAGATTCATGTTACAGCAAATCAACACAAACAAATCAGCAAATTCATGGTTCAAAATCAACAAATACGGCAATGTTGACAGAGATTGTTAAACTGGAGTTAGAAGAACATAATACAAAGATCCTATAATAGGTTTGAATTTTGACATTCTTATTTGACGTTATCGAATACCATTCTGAATAACTTCAAATGCAAAAGCAACACTTAATGGCAACACTATTCCTATAACAGCTCCAAGCACTTTCTTATCGGTCTCAAAAGAATGGAGCTCAAATGACGACATTAAATTTTTGCCCATTCATTACTTGCTTAAACTTTCTTATCGGTTTAGTGATGAGCAGATGGCTAGAGAACTTGGTCTCCACCCGCGACAAGTGGCTATATGGTTTCAAAACAGAAGGGCTCGTTGGAAATCGAAACAGATGGAACAGGACTACTAAATTACCTCAATTTAAAAAGCCCACTATTTTCTCTTGCGGTTTAAATATGTAATCATGAAAAACATATCTGAACTAAAACATGTAAAAAAACTTACATGGTGAACAAAATTCATAAAAAAAACACATAAACAAGATTTATACAGATTAATAGAAAATTTATTCATTAACTATCCATGATATTCAAGAAACAAAACAAAACAAGAGCAATACCTTTTAAACAACAATTTTGGTTGTTTTGAGGAAGAAATTCAACCAAATAAGCTTTTGTCCTCTCCAAATTTTTTCCCCCCAAATGTCAAATTAGGATTTTTTGTTGATGGTTTTCGTGGTGAATGTGTTTTTGAAACTTTAGAAGTGTTGTTGTGTGTAAATCGTGGACGTTAACGATTTAGTAACCGGCCATTTTGGAGGTTTCTGACTTTCTGATTTTGGAGTGTAAATTAATTTTTTTTTTTAGATAATTAAAATGTTTTATGTAAGATTCCATTTTAATATATGATATGTAGTATGAATGTATCTAAACCAAAATAGAAAAAAGAAAAAGAAATCAATATATGATAGCAAATAAATCTAAAACAATTTAAACTAATAAAATTCAAAGCATGTGTCTTTGTAAATCACTTATTTTTCTTGTTTGTTTATTCCTGCATATAATATATAAAAAACGATTAATAAATTTATCATGATTTATAGATTAATATAAAAATAAATAATTAAAAATATGTATATTATATCAAACCTTCATCATGTAGCATATATTCCTTCGTTGTGGTCGGATCGTAAGTATGTTGCACCGATAGTTTCACCATTTGTTGGTAGAATACCGACGGAAAATGGTGGTAGCTCGTCAAATTGGTCGTATTCTTCCTCGTCGACGACATTATCAACACCAAGTATACGTCGTTTACCTTGCAATACAATATGTCTTGTTTGCTCGGGTCATTCACAAAGAAAACTTGAGTGGCTTGTTTTGCTAGAATGAATGGTTCAGATGTATAACCATCTGTTGCAAGGTCAACAAGTGTAAAACCATGTTCGTCAATATTAACACCTGTACGGTTATTCACCCACTTACATTTGAACAAAGGTATTGTGAAGTCATAATAATCGAGCTCCCAAATTTCTTGTATGACACCATAATATGAGTCTGTGGCGATCCTTACTCTTGTATCATGGTTCATCTTGTCGAATTCAGTCGTAGATGCTATTAATGTAACTCCACTATTTTGCACTGTACTCTTTTCATCTTGATTTTTGGTGTAAAACGTATAACCGTTAATGTCGTAGCCTTGATAAGAATTTACTCGAAAATTCGGCCCATATCCTAACCTTTCCACAGTTTTATCAAAATTTGGTTGACCATAACTTCTTGCAACCATGTCTTTCATCCAAGAAGAAAACTCCTCATTATGCTTCGTCTTATACCATATTTCGGTCTTATATCGGTATGTTGATCGTAATATGCTCATGTGTTGTTCAATGTATGGAGCAAGACATGTCATGTGTTGTAAGACAACAAAATGTGCAAGTTGTAAATTATCACTACTTGGGACGGTCATTTTCTTACCAACTACCCCGACCCCTTGCAGTCTACCGGAGTGACGAGACTGAGGAACACCAATACTTTTGACACCTTCCAAATAACGTGTACAAAATTCAGCCACCTCCTCGGAAGTATATCCTTCGATAATGCTACCCTCGGGTCGATTGCGGTTCCTTACATACCCTTTTAAGAAACCCATATACCTCTCAAAAGGGTACATGTAACACAGAAATACAGGACCACAAGCTTTAATTTCTCCAACAATATGAGATACCAAATGAACCATGACATCAAAAAAGGATGGTGGAAAGTACATCTCTAGTTCACAAAGCGTGATGATAATTTCTTTTTGCCATGTATCCAACATTTCCGAATCAATCACTTTCGAGTGAATCGTGTTAAAAAAACAAACAAAGTTTGGTGATTGTATGACGGATATTTGTTGGTAACAATCCACGAATTGCGATAGGAATCATATGTGTCATTAGAACATGACAATCGTGAGACTTCATACCAAGCAACTAGATGGAACCTTAATACCGTGTAAGCATTTACAAAATTGTGTTTTTTCTAGTTTCGACATCGTATAACACGCCGGTGGAAGATACATACGACCGTTTCTCTCAACAGGGGCAAGCTCTTTACGGATTCCCATATCAAACATGTCATTGCGAACCTTAATCCCATCTTTAGTTTCTCCAGGAATGTTTAACAATAAGCCTATCGAGCTATCACATACATTTTTTTCGATATGCATAACATCTAGGCAATGTCGAACTATTAGATGCTTCCAATAAGGTAACTCCCAAAAAATTGACTTTTTTTTCCAAATGACTCCATTCTCGATTCGATTTCTTTTTCCAAGAACAGTTTCTAAATTTTCAACTCGTGAATAGGCATCAAATCGTTTTCTTGCCATTTGAAGCTCAATTTTTCCGTTAAACTCCTCGATTTTTCTACGAAAAGCGTGAGATTTCGGAAGGAATCTTCGATGTCCCATGTACACAGTTTTGCTGCAATTATTTAACCACATCGAACTTGTATCATCTTCACAAACAGGACATGCATGTTTACCTTTTGTAACGTATCCTGAGAGATTTTCGTATGCCGGAAAATCACTTATGGTGCAAAAAATCATGGCTCGCAATTGAAAATTCTCTTTCTTATAAGAATCGTATACTTGTATTGTGACAACAGTCTAAACTTCAGGTGATTCTCAATTACTATATCAGTTCAAATCTTTAGTTGCATCTTATCGTGATCGTATTGTTCTAGTTCGTACTTATTGTGTCTTTTATTGTGTCGGAACCAAAGTCGGAATCAACTTATAAATCCTAACACCAAGAAACTATACAAAGAACTTGACTAAGTTCATAACGGAAACAATAAAATTCTAGTCCACAACTAACAATAACGGAAAACTCAAAACGTCACCGAGCTGGAAAATGCCTTCCAGCCGACGCTGAAAGCTGTCAGCCAGCGGCTGAAGCCCAGCCGGCGGCTGAAAGCCGCTGACCAGCGAATTTATGACTCATTTTGCATGAAAATTTATTGGGGCAGAGTCAAGCTCGGGGATTGGACCCCTCTCACCAGTTTTGTGAGTCCCTAGGGCAGAATACCTCCCCTCTTTACACTTCCATTTTATTTTCAAATCATTTTCAAACAAACACCTAGTTCTCTCATCTCTCTCTCTCTACATTTTCCTCTCAAGAACACCAAAGAAATCCAGTGACTTTCCCCCATAAACACCAAGTAAAACACGAAATCGTCCATCAAAATCATACACAAAACGTTCTAGAAGAAAAGGGTAACAAAAAGGAAGCTTAAAACGGGTTTTTGAAGAAGTTTCTCTACCACTTTGGAGCCTTTCTCATCCAAACCGATAACTTTTTCCCTCGGTAAAACTCTTTAAACTTACTGTTATTACATAAATCTTTACTTGCATGGATGATCCAAAGGTTGAAAAATGGTTTTTATAAAAGTTTAAAACGTTTTCTTACTTAAAAACGAGTTTTTCACAAAGATCCTCATTATGATGAAATAGATCTAAAAGAAACTGTGATTTTTACTTAAAAATGTATATATTTAATCAAAAACAGTTTGCATGTAAGAATCTAACACTAAAACGGCTCAAAAATCGAAAAATAACGAAAACATGAAACTGGCCGAAAGCCTCCAGCCGGCTGAAGATATCCAGCCGGCGGCTAACGTCCAGCCGGCGGCTGAATATCTCCAGCCGCTGTCTGGATCTCGCTGTACACAAAAACTGTCGTTTTGAGAACTTAAACGTTAAAATGGTGTCCAAATAATTTACCACAGATTATACATTTGGGAAACTTACTGTTTTTAATAAAGATATTGTTTGGATGAGTTTGAGGATTAAATATATTATTGAAAGTTATGGAATAAAACGATTGTTTAGAGCGGGAAAGTGTTTTGAAATGGATTAAATTTTTATAGCGCGGAAGCGCTGCCCAAATTTCACCGTAAATTATGACCAAAACTCAGTGACTTATCATTTGTGTAACTTATACACTTTGACCTTGGACATCGACCCTTTTTGGACAAAATTGGACTAATCGGACCTTAAAACGTACACGGATACGTATTAACATATAACCTTTCCGTATTGAAACATTGGGACAGAATTTAAAGTATAAAGATTTAATATTAAAAATGTTAAAATGGAACTTTAACATAACTTAAATCATACAAGTTATACTCACACAATATTTCGGTGTTATAGGTCACCTTTGATTCCCGACGCGTTCTGCTCCTTTCTCTCTTACTCGAGACTATTCTCCGCAACCCGTGAGTTACAACCCCATTATATTTTACTGTTTTAATATGATTTTGGGGGAAACATAAGATGTATTGTTTGTCTTCTATGAAACTTTACAAACTTTTTGCAACTCGTATGAAAACTTGTGAAACTTGAGAAACTTTGGAAACTTGAGAAACTTTGGAAACTTGTGAACTTTGTGAAACTTATATGCGTAAACTAAACTAAATTAAGATTACTTGTATGCGCAACCAATCCTTGATGAGAATGTAAACTCCGTAAGTGCTTACTACTAGTTTTAGAAACAGAGTTCAAAGTGCCCCGTTTTTAGTTCGAAACATTATACACTATTAGCATTAGCCGTTAGTATTATGGGTATCGATACTTAGGAGAGGTCACTCCTTACTTGTGGTTCGCGACCTAAGTACATATTACTAAGAATCAGATGAAACTCCATTATTGTGAAACTTTGGGGCGTGTTCTGACCAGACAATCGTTTAGGTGTAGACTTACGTTATATTAAGCCAAGAGATTGATACAATATACTAATTTAGTTAATCACATATTATTTACGCATATACAATATTTTAGCGATTGTTTCCTAACTTTTATGATACGAGTTCTACTCTACTTGCGTGTGTTCGAAACTTTTATAGAAAATTTATATGTTTTAGCGCCGTTCCGCTTTCTTTTCATTTATGATACTTTATACATATATATTTTCACTTTGGAAACTTTGTCGAGAAACTCAAACTGTAACTCACTCACTACTTTATTGTAGTTGACACTTTATCTTATGTTTCAGGAATTTAGTGTAAGAGTCGAAGTGCATGGCATTGAAGGGTCGGTATGGTCACGTGAGGCGAAATTTGGGAAAGACCTTTTTATTTTGGGATTTATAAATTTGAAACTTCGTATTATGTACTTGTATTAAACATTTGAACTACTTGGTTGTTTTTGGATTGTGAACAATTTTATTTTTATCAATGACTTGAAACCGTTTATTTTTGATTATAACCCGTGTAATGATATTCCAGCTCTCACATCTCGTGTTTCCGCTATAGCGGGGTGTGACAGACTTGGTATCAGAGCACAGGTTATAAAAACGGTTTTAAAAATTTCAAAAAATTTTCGAAACCAAACTATAACTAAGGCTTTTCGGAAAATCATTTATGGGTTCAAACTTTAGGGAATTAATTTCCGGCGATTGCAGGTTATTTTTAACTATGCATGCCTGATCAACCATGCCTAGTTCAAAATGGATTAATGAGGACCGAACGTAAATACTAATGTTAAACGGTTTTCGAGTCGAAAATTCCAGGTGTTATTATTTCCCGATCACTCCACGTGTTTGACCCGTAGCATGCATTTCTTACACATTTTCCTTTAATATTACTTTGTTTCCACGTACTTACGAAACTCCTTGTTCGCAGATCCGTCATGTCTCATTCGTCTCGCTCACGATCACCATCGCAGTCACAGTCACGTTCGCAACCGAGAGCCGCGTCATCCCATGAGGCTTCCGAGGGCCACACCGCCTCGGAGAGCCTACGTCACCAGACCACCGACCCCACGGAGGACACCTCCATGGCTGTGTCGAGCAGCATCGGTCCAGCCCGAGGTCGGTACTACCACCACCTCCACCGGTACCTGTTGCCGCACCACCACAGTACCAGGGGCCGCGTACTCGGCAGACCGCCCGCAAACAGGTCATCCTTCCGGGCCGCTTGCCGGACAGGATGGCTGCACAGCAGGCCGGTCCGTCCAGACCTGCACCACCTCACCTTCCATTCGGGCACCCGCA
>CAJVGC010000065.1:42543283-42638785 GCA_910822075.1 Senecio squalidus
GCAGTCTGAGTAGGTTGAGACTGAGCGTGGTCAGACTGAGGTACCTCAGACTGAGTGCTATCAGTTTCATTTAACTCTAAAGGTTCTGAGTCTGGAGCCTTCTGAAATGATGGTTCATCTGTTTCACTATCTGATTCTTGATTTTGAGACATGTGTCTAGCAATCTGATCTTCACTTTGAGGTTCAGATTCAGAGGAAGTTTGGAGCAGTTCATCACAGAGTTGATTGATTGTAGAAATGTCAATCTGAGAGGAGGATTCATCTATATCAGACTGAGTGGTGTCATCAAAAGTGACATTGATGCTTTCTTCAACAACCTTTCTTCGTTCATTGTATACTCTGAACGCCTTGGCAACACTTGAGTATCCAACAAATAGTCCTTCATCAGCTTTGGGAGACATTTTACATAACAGATCCCTTTGATTTAGAATGTAGCATCTACTTCCAAAGACATGGAAGTAATGAATGGAAGGAAATTTGTTGTGATACATTTCATATGCTGTTTTGCCATGTCGCTTCACAATGATTGATCTGTTCTGTGTGAAGCATGCAGTGTTCACAGCTTCAGCCCAGAATTTTATCTCCATCTTTCCATAACACAACATAGTTCTTGCAGCTTCAATTAGGGTCCTGTTTCTTCTTTCTGCTACTCCATTTTGTTGAGGAGTTCTAACTGAGGCAAAGTTTTGAACTATACCCAGTTTGTCACAAAAGACTATCAAGACTGAGTTTTTGAACTCAGTTCCATGGTCACTTCTCATTTGTCTAACAAGAGAATTTTTCTGTCTCTGTTCTCTTTTGATCAGACTGATAATTTCTTCTGCTGCATCACTCTTAGCTCTTAGGAATATGACCCAAGTAAATCTGGTGTGTTCATCAACAACAACCAGAGTGTACTTCTTTCCTCCTTTGCTTTCAATTCCAATTGGTCCAAAGAGATCCATGTGTAGCATGAACAGGGGTTCACTGATGGAATGTAGCATTTTAGATGGAAATTGTGACTTTGTTTGCTTTCCAAGAACACAAGCTGAGCACACTTTGTCTTTGGTATAGGTGAGTTCTGGCAACCCTCTTACTAGCTTGCTTTTGGATAGAGCATTAATGTTCTTGAAGTTTAAATGAGATAACCTTCGATGTCATAGCCAATTCAATTCCTCCTTTGTTTCAGTGAACAAACATGTCTCAGCTTCATCATTTGCTGTACTAAGATCCAGACAGAACACATCTCTTTCTCTTTTGGCTAGCAGTAATGGTTTTCCCTTGGCATTATAAATTATCCCAGCTTGTTTCCTGAATCTGACTTCATGATCTTCATCAGTAATCTGACTCACACTGAGTAGATTATGTTGCAATCCTTCCACATAAGCAACTCTCTTGAATGTGACAGCTCCAGCATGAATCTTTCCATATCCCCTAGTCATTGATACTTCGTTGTCTCCATATCTTACTTGAGGTCCATCTTCTTCCTTGTAGTCCTGTAGAAAGGACTTCATCCCTGTCATGTGCCTTGATGCTCCACTGTCTAGATACCATTATGTAGAATCCTGCACATGAGAAAGGAAGAAATTAGTTCCTTTTGGGTACCCACTTTAGAGTGGATCCATGATCTGAGACAGGTTTAGGTGCTGATTCAATCTTGCATTCAGTTTTGGGACTTGTATAGTTCCATTTGTTTATTTCATTCATGCAATTCACAGAATAGTGACCTATACAACACAGTATTTACAAGGAGCATTTTTGAGATTGACTCTAGATGGGGCTGATTTAAATTTAGAGGGTTGTACATATTTAGCTTTTGCTGGAGAAGTGTTTCTTGAAGATGAATTTGAGTTTGATGAGACAGATCTGGATTTTGATGATCCTGGCTGATATGAAGCTGAACACTGTTTTGATGATACTGACTTATGAACATAAGGATTCTTAGGTCTAGACCTGGTCAATAATTTACAAAACACGGCTTCATGTCCTTTTTCACCACAGTTATAGCAAGTTCTCTTTGGAGGAGATTTGGATCTTGCTTGATTAGGTGATTTATCCCTGACTAAAGTTTTGACAATGTTGGTCAGTTCCATTAATTGATTTCCTAATTTATCAATTGTTTTTGATTCAGGACTTTTGTTATGACTTTTGGAACTGACATGAGTTTGACTCTTGGGTTTTCTCATAACCTTGGGAGTAACTTTGGTCAAGGATGTAGAATCCTTTTCAATCTGCATAACAGTCTCAGACAAGGTAACACATTCAGATTCAGAAGAAGATGAAGACAAAAGTGTATTTTTATTCAAAATTTGAGAAAGTACAGGTTTAACAAATGCATTTGACATCATTGTTTTATTTCCTTTCAAATAAGTAAAAGTATTTGGAAGGATTTCTGGTTTAAAAATGATTTTTTCTCTTTCTGCCTTCAGAGCTTCTTCTTCCTCTTCTGTCATGTGCTTCTTCAAACTGAATCCTTCACCCAACACAGCTTGAACTTGATTGGGTACCTGTCTGTTTAAGCAATCCTCATTTTTTAAAGATGATATACACCATGATTTGCAAATTCTTTTATAGTGCTCAGTTTCTTCTCTAAGTTTGTGATTTTCTTTTGCAAGATCACTATAGGCTTCAGTCTGAGCATTTAAAAGAACTTTATAACTTTCTAATTCAGTTATTTTATCATCTTTCCTTTTCAGAAGATTTTCAAGGTCTTTGAATTTTTGTTTGAGGTCAGTTTGTTCCTCTAAAGTAGTGGTCAAGTCAACAAAAATATACTCAAACATTTGAATTTTTTGTTCATTTGTGTAAGTTTCAAAGTTGTGTACCTTATAGAGTTTTGACTTGTTCCAGTCTGAATTGCAACTCATTCTTTCAGCTTCCTTTAGATCCTTTTCGAACTGAGAAGCGGATTTCTCAGCTTCAGTAGCTTCCTCCACCACTGCCATCAAACACTGATCTACCACTTCTTCTTCATCAGAGGATAATTCCTCATCCAACCATTCTTCAGCAAAGAATGCTTTTTGTTCAGTTTGAGGCTTTTGAGTGTTGGAGCTGTTGCCTTTCTTGTATTTTAGATACTTGTTTCGGTATCTTTGGGCCCTTTCAGCAACTTCGTCCATGTGCTCAGTCTGGGCATTTTTCACTTTGCAGTTAGCAGCCATGTGTCCATGTTCATTACATTTGAAACATTTTACCTTTTTCAGATCAAAAGGTTTCTTTCCTTTGTAGTCTGTCTTTTGTTCAAGCTTCATGGTTAACAGGGCAAGTTGACTCTTTAGTTTCTTGACCTCAGATTCATTTTCTGATTCTGAGTCTGAGTGTGACTCAGACTCAGATGAGTCAGCTTGAGAATAAATTTCTTTATTCCTTCTGCTGGTTGCAAATAATGCAGCTTCTGGATCCTTTGCAGTTCGCCTATTATTGATCTTCTTTCTTTCTTGAGATTCTTCAAAGTTTAATAATAGACCAAAAAGTCCTGGCAGCTTGTAGGTAGACAGTTTCTCACTTACTACAAGAGATGTGATAACAGATTCAAATTTGTTAGGTAATATATCAACAAATTTCTTACATATATCATCATCATCTTTTGTCACTCCCAGAGCTGACATATCATTCAGTAGAATTTGAAATCTGGTGTGAACATCAGCCAAAGTTTCCTTTTCTTTCATATAGAAATTCTCATAATTTCTAATGAGACTGTTCAATCTTTGCTCTTTCACTACTGGGACACTTTCATATGATACAATTAATGTATCCCATAGTTCTTTTGCCGTTTTACAGCCTGCAATTTTTGAAAAGATTTGTTCTGACACTGCATTTCCTAGAATGCTTCTGGCACTGGGATCAAGATTGTATAAGAGCTTGTCTTGATCTGTCCATTGAGATTTGGCAGTTTGAACCCATCTGGCACGTTGGACAACTTTATCACCTTCTTTTACTTCATCAATGTTTTTACCTGGAATTATGGGTCCTTCAGTTATGATTCTAATCATTTCTTCATGAATTCCTGATAAATGCCACTCAGCCTTGAGCTTCCAATGTGCAAAATTATGACCAGTGAACACAGGAATTCCTTTTCCAGCCATTGTGGTTATGTTTGAAGATGATGACATTGTTTTGAGATTTTAGGTATTGATCGTTTAAGATTTATAAATTTATTAAAATTTAAATCTTATTTGCTCTGATACCAGTTGTTAGGTCTCACTAAGATCCCAAACAATGGCAAATCAATAACAAATAAGTATTTAGACGTTAATTGTTATATATCGATTAATTACTCAGTTTCAGTATATATTATAGCGGAATTATAATATAGAAACAATGAAAATAACACACAGTTATATTTCAGTAAAAGTGTCACCGATTACAAAACTCAAACTCACTATTTATACACAATTATAGTGAGTTTGATAAGGATCAATCTAACAATATCTTTTAAACATATAAAAGATATTGACTAACTAAACTGCCTTAAATCACGCCTGATTTCTCTCATGAGTCTGAGTTAGTCAGACTGAGTCACTCAGACTCATGTCACTCAGACTGAGTCACTCAGACTCATGTCACTCAGACTCAGACTTTGATTAATAGATTTATTAATCTTGGGATAGATCATTGTTTTTTCCCAACACGATTATCAATCATCCAAGTACGGCCTACACACTTTGTTCATTAAGTCCATGAATACCGGCGATGTGTTGTTTAGGCGTACTGACAGGGGAAAAGGCTTGGGTGGTTTGCATCAAGTTTGGGACATGCGGTCCACGGAAGTGTTGGTCAAAATGTCGCGAACCTGGTGATAACTCGGGCGGGGTCGACCTTTGAGAGGTATGCTGCATCCTGCAACTATTCGGACTGGTTGTCGATCCTCGGGGATGGTTATCGGTTCTCGACGGTCTGCTTGATGAGTCCATGACGCTTAGCGTACAACGGATGGGTCTGTGTGTCTCTCGTTAGGGAAGTTGGGCTCCCCGGGTTGAATTTGTGTGGTAGAGTTAGGGTTGGGAAGTTCCTACAGCAGCTTTGGCCGCCTTAGCATCTCAAGTGGTGCTAGATGGTAGGGAGCCTTGGCTATTGGTGCCGTGCTAGGAACGAGGTTTATTTGAAATTTTCGCTCGTCGCTTTCGGCGGTAGTCCGGGCAATTTCTCAGGAAGGCTTTGGATGGTCCTTGACTACAGAGGTGTCTTGGACTCGGCTTTCCTTAGATTTATATTCGACGTCGTGAGCGGAGGTTGCGTCGTAGTCCTTCTCGGGATGCTAGTGAGTTTATCGGAACGAACGACCTCGACTCAATAGTGCGGTGATTGGTCTACCTGACGATAGCGTCAAGGCTTGATGGTTCGGTAAGAACTGGGTCGATGGAAGAATCTTAGGCAAACGATGTACTGGGAATCCTAAATTTGCATTTGTAGCTGCGACTATTGGATCGTTGGCATATTCGAAGGAAAACTATCCGTAAAGCCTGAGGTCCTAAACTGATGAGGTG
This sequence comes from Senecio squalidus, assembly GCA_910822075.1. NCBI lineage: Eukaryota > Viridiplantae > Streptophyta > Magnoliopsida > Asterales > Asteraceae > Senecio > Senecio squalidus. The sequence goes on from CAJVGC010000065.1 coordinate 42,548,749, forward strand.
TCTAATCTCTAAGGGGAAAGGTTTTCTTCAGCTCTTGAATCAAATAGTGGGGAAGGAAAAGGGTCATTTGACAGGGAACGTACCAGTAGTTTCCTTAAGGTTTGATAGGTTTCCTCGGCTGTGATTGCGAGAGTACTGAGGGTCTCTGTGGTATGCTCTAAGTGACAATCCTCACGGAGGTGCTGGTTGCTCCCACATTCGAGACATAGCGGCTTTCTGTTCGCATTTTCTGGACAGCACCAGGGGTAGTGCCCCACTGTGTTGCAAAGTCTGCATACCGGGCACTTCCGGACACGGTGGAAGGGGCACCTGCTGCATTGGGTGTGCGGTCCAGTGTGGGTTCGAGGTATGGTGGGGTATCCCTGGGTGGTGCTAGTCCATGAGATTTGGTGGTGAAGTTTCCTCCTCTTGTTCTCCCTTTGTTGGAAGAGGGCAGGAGGGGGAGGTAAGGGGTTAGTTCCAAGGTCCTCGTCCTCGTCCTTCCTAGCAGCATATTCGCGACAATGTCGGGAGAGGTGCCCGATTTTGTTGCACGAGTAGCACGCTGGGCAGTCCCCAATGTGATGCCGGTAGCACTTACCGCACTTAGGGTGCGGTCCATCATACTCTCGGCGTCTGATGGCGGGCTTCTTGTCGTGGTCGCCCCTTATGGGTTGGTGACTATCCCTACGTTTCTTACTTTTCCTTCGAGTGACGGGGGCTGTAGGAGAAGGGAGGTTGTTGTCATGATTGATCTCCGAACAAAAGGTGTCGGGGTTATCGCCTCTGAAGATCCTGTCGCTCACTCCGGCGATTACCTGGGCGATCAAATCAGGTATTGCTGCGTTCATCTGGGCAATGACTTGCTCGGCGAGGTCACTAGCACTCAAGTGCGGGGGTGCCATGATTCTGCAACAGGAAGAATTTAGGTTGAGTTTAGAACACACGGATGAGATATGATAAGAATTACGATTTAGGTGACCATAGATAGTCATAGCACGAGATTAACACGAATGATCAAGTAGTACACGCAAGATTATGATTTAAGAGATAGAATCATAGTGTTCGCAACAAGTACAAAGTTCACAAGATACGATAAACCTAATGATAAAAGATAGAAATTTCATTAATAATAAGAAGTTTCGGTACACATGACAATTTCACTGAGAGAAATGCAAGTACAATACATAGAGAAATAACAAATAATGGCTTAAGTCGTGTACAATGGGAAAATTACGACTAAGACGGTACAGTGCAAGATAAGGGAAAATATGCCTAATAACGCTCTTCCAAGAACATCATGGCGGCGAGAGCTACGACAAGTGCTCCCATGACTATGCAGGCTCTAACGAGGCACTGGACGGTCCGGGCGGTGGCCTGAGCCGTTAGGATGATCCGCCGGGACTGTTGTGCTAACTCGTTCGCAGCATCGGAGACTTCAAATAGAAGGAGGCCCTGCTCCTGGGCTTCCTCGGCAAGTCCACGGACTTGACGGTGTAAGTTGAGGAAGGCGTCCGGTGGAAGAGGCTGATGAGTAGGTGGCATCATGGGTCGGGAGGGTCCGGACTCCTGCGCACGTCGTCTTTCCTCGATGAACTGACGATCCCATGCGTAACGCTCTGATATCGGAGTGCGAAAGGCGGGATCGTAGGGGTTTAAGAAAGACTGTGGAGGCGCGGGTCGGAACGGGCCCGACTGCGGATGCACAGGTGCTCCAGCATTGGGTCCTCGGGGCTGTGGTGCTGCAACGGGTACCAACCTAGGAGGTGGAAGTACCGTCCTTGGGCTGGACCCATTACTGCTACTGATGGTCTGGGATGTGTCTTCCGTTGGGTCAGTCGTCTGGTGACGCTGACTCTCGGATGCGGTGTGGCCCTCAGAGGGTTCGTGAGAGGGGGGGGGGGGGGGGGGGGGGGGGGGGGGGCTCGGGGAAGTGATCGAGTCTGGGATCGAGAGTTCGAGGACTGAGACATGGCGTATCTGCGAATAGAGAGTTACATAAGTACGGGGAAACTAAGAATAGGAAAAACGTAAGTAAAATGCATGCACGGGTCAATCATGTGAGTGTCGGGAATTGACAAGACCGGGAATTTATGGACTCAAAACCGTTTAACGATAGCCTTTCATTTTCCGTTCTTGCATAATTCATTTTGAACTACGGGTGGTTGATCAAGTCACGCATAGTTGAAAAAGTTAATCATGCAATCGCGGAAAATAACATACTAAAGTTTGAACCCGAAAATGACGTTTTCTGAAAAGCCTTGGTTATAGTTTTGGTTTCGAAAACTTTTTGAAAGATTTTAAAACCGTTTTCACTATAACCCGTGCTCTGATACCAAGTCTGTCACACCCCGCTAAAGCGGAAACACGGAATGTGAAGAGCAAAGAATCATTTCACGGGTTACACTAAAATTAAAGGTTCGAGTCATTAAGATTTAAATTGAAAAGTACAAGTCAAAGGTACAACCAAGATTCAACGTAAGACCATAGTACATAACAAAATGTTTTTAAAATAAAATTCCCAAAATAAGGTCTTCTTCCCAAGGTACACTTCACATAAAAGACTTGACCCGCCCGAGCAATGCACTTCATAACTTACGCTTAGTTCCTGAAACATGAGATAAAGTGTCAACTACGAAAACGTAGTGAGTGAGTTACAGTTTATGAATTGAAGAAAAGTTCAATTTAAAAGTTCATAAGAGTCCGAGACGAATTCAAGGTTTATAAAAGTTCAAGAGTCGTTCAAGGTCAAAGAATTTAAAGATAAGACAAGTACTTAAAATTCAAGAATAACTTAATTAAATTTAAGTGCTTAAAATTCAAGAATAGTTTAGTTTCAAGACAATTTCAAGTACGTTTAAGATAAGTTCAAGTACGTTTAAAATAAGTTCAAGTACGTTTAAAATAAGTTCAAGTACGTCCAAAATAAGTTCAAGTACGTTCAAAATAAGTTCAAGTACGTTCAAAATAAGTTCAAGTACGATCAAAGTAAGTTCAAGTCAAATACAAGGTCAAATAGTGTAGCGAGCAAAAAGGGTCGTAGCCATTACCTCAGCGGTGGGTTAATCCACATGTGCAAGACAGTAAGTAAGTATATGCGTAATATAGACCTATGATCCTCGAGTTGTACCAACCACTAAGCTTAATATACGTAAGATTTAGTCTACACACTAATCCGATTCTGATCAAGTACCTGCCCACTAATCAAGTCTAAAGTCGAGTCCGCGAGGACTTAGCAATATCTACCTTGGTCGCTACCCATTGGTAAGGAGTGACCGCTCCTAAGTATCGATACCCATAATATATGCTAACGGCTTGTGTTAATAGTGTGTATAGTCGTCCAAGTAAATTGTGGGACTTTTAGTCGTACCATTTTTAAAAGTCTTTTAGTCTGCACTTACGGCGTTATATTCTCACCTAGGGTTTAGCACCTAAATACAACCAAGCTATCAATGTCTATTCAAGTATCCAAAGAGGCAAACCTAGGGAGTCTAAAGTAAGCCAATCCGAACAATTGATGTTGTTTACGCATATTAGTCCAAATAGTCGTACAGAAATAGTCCCAAAGTAGTCCAAATAGTTCGTACCAAAAACAGTTCCTTTAGTTCAAAAGTTTTCATAAATAGAAAGTCGTTCAAATAGTTCAAAAGGTTTCCAAGGGTTCGCAAAAGTTTAACAAGTTCGTAAAAGTTTTAAATAATAAGTAGCCAATAAGGCAATAAAGCATTTTTACGCATAAGAGTCTCTAAGAATTTGTCCAAAATAGTTCAAAGATCCACAAGTCAAAATAGTTTAAATAGGCCAAAGTCAAAATAGTTCAATAAGTACCAAAAGTCAAATTAGTCTGATAAGTACCAAAAGTCAAAATAGTCGTACAAGTTCAATAAGTCAAAATAGTTTGATAAGCAATTTCACATAAAAACTATAGTTCAAAAACAATTTGATCTCATGTTTCCCCCAAAAAGTATATTTAAATGTAAAAGTAAGGAGGGGTGTAACTCACGGTTTGCGAAGAGAGTGAACTCGGAATCGGTCGGATAAAGGAGCCGGGAATCACGGAATGCCTAAGAATACCAAGATTGTCCAAAAGTTAATGTCTTATTAGGTTCTTTATATAAGATTAGGTAACTTTTGTTTATGATTATGTGTTGAAGTCAAATTGTCTCAAAATTGGTCCGAAGTGGTTAACGTTTATTTTTAGTTTGAAGGTTCAATGTTAAAGTTATTAATATGATAAACATGTTTAGGTTACTGAAATGGTTTAGATTTTCTAATGAAATTTGGGCAGCGCGCCAAATTTCATGTCCAAAACCTACAACCATTTCCGCTCACAAAACATGCGTATACACATAAAAACTTCACAACAAGTCAAATAAGTCTAAAGAGTCCAATATAAGTCATTATTATTATTAGTTTTACTCATCTCAGTCTTATAATAATATTTGCAAAAGTCCAGAATGTGTGTACAAGTTTAAAACGGACAAACGACGATTTTTCGGGAGAACAACAGCTCGGTGCTGCGCACCTGGGCACAGGTGCTGCGCACCTAGCTGCTGTCTTTTCCCGTTTTGTGTTTTTCTTGCTAAAAACGTTTTGTGACTCAAAGATTTCGACATGCAACCAGTAGATAACTTATAAAACATCATTTTAATAGTTTCTAAACAACTTTTATCCACAAAAACATAGATCTAAGTATCATCTAGATAAAAATCGTTTTTGTAGGGAAAGTGATATAAATCTTTGTAAAAACTCATTTTTATGGCTTAGATCATACATGCAATTAGTAAAAACAGTAAATAAAGATAGGAGAAAGGTTTCTACCGAAGGAAATTGAATGGATGATGTTTTTGGTATTTAAGCTCCAAATGTCTTTACAAAACTAGTCCTTTTCGAAATAAACGACACCCCTTTGATTCTCTTGATGGTTGGAACGGTTTATGTGGACTAAAAGTGGATTTTGATGGGGGGGAATGTATCTGGTTTTCTTGAGTTCTTGAGAGAAAATTAGAGAGAAAAGGATTGTGTGTGTTTTTGTGTGTGTGTAAAATGATTAAAGAAAAGAGAAATGAAAATAAAAAGGGATAGAGTAATAATGGGGGGAGTCTTGGGGCAGTAAAATACAGTTATGATGATAAAAATCCGTGTTTGATTGGTTGTGGTTTGTGTAAAAACGAGGCAAGGACTGAAAGTGTAAAAATTTTGAAATCTGGCGTGAGGTGCTGCGCACCTGTACCATAGGTGCTGTGCACCGGGGCTTTTTCAGCATTTTCTGATTTTTCGTTTTTACGTTATTGCTTCGTTGGACCTTTTTGTTAATTGAAAGTTCTTAATTTATGATTAGTTATGAACTTAGGAAAGTTCATTAGATGTTTTCTTGGTATTAGGACTTATATAATTGATTCCGGAAGTTATTCCGACACTAGTTCCGACAAGGTACAGACTCAACAATTACGAACTAGAACAAAGCGAACGCGATAAAAGAGTAGCTAATGTTTCGAACCGATATAGTAGCGGAACAAGTACCTAGATTTTTTACGGTTGTCACAGATACACTTACAAGAACTAATCAATATTGAAGATGACAAAGAAGAACAAACACCAACACAATCAAAAAAATGGTATGCCATTTTTGACGGACCACACAAAGGAGTCTACAACAATTGGGGAATAGCTAACTCCCATATACTGCAGACAAAAATGTAAAACACAAAAGTTACAATACTAGAGAAGAAGCAGATCGAGCCATACGAGAAGCATATAAAACAGTAACAACATAAACAATAGAACAAGTATACATCCCTGAACGAAAGTCTACAACAACAGGTAGCTAAACTAAATGCAAGAAATAAAATGAAAAACATAATGACTACCAAAGAAAAAGAAGAAATGAAAAAACCAACCACCGAAAAATTCCAAAATTTTTGGGACAATCTCATTAATTACCACGATATACATAGTACCATGATGTTTTACCACGAAGAAGAAGAACATGTCCAAAAGCCGTATTCTTGCCAGAAGCATCAGCATCAATGGTCTATGACTATTTTGTTCATGGATTAATTGATACACTATACATAGATGGAACAACACTTCAGGAAATGCAAGAGTTTCCCCTCAAGGTACAAATGACTCTAAAAAACTGCAAAGAACGATTTGCAAAAGGAAGAAAACTATTCATTCAAATGCATTCCAGCTATCCGATCTTCAATGAAGAACGCCAGCTACTAGTACCATGAATTACTATCGCACATCTTGGTGTTAGCAACGAGATTTACCCAACAAGAGATGAGCTAGAACCAAATTTTGTATCAGCTCTTGCAGATGTTTATCTAACATCCACAAGAATCGGTACAGGTTACGAACAACAAGATTCAGTAAGAATAAATTATTGTAGTAAAAATCTACTAATTTATTGCCACAACAAAGATAGAATCTATGAACAAGGAATAAAAGTAATTCAAGATTTCGAAGAACAATTTGATGGAATTACTGGACAACTTTCGTCACTACTAGAAGAATTCAAAAAACTATTGTGTCAACAACTGGCACATGCACCAAGACACAATTGCAACTTTGAGTGTTTGTTGCAATTGTTCCTCTTCCTCCTTGAAAAGTTGGAGTTGTCGCTGATGGGCTGCAATTTGTTCTTTTTTTTTGTTGTAGCTGGTGTTGAATTTGTTTAATTACTGCTTCCATTCTCTTGTAAGTGTATGTGCTATAGTGTTGTTGTCGCTTTTTATATACTTTATGAATGGTTGGAATTGGTGTAATTGTAATTGCCAACAGATTAGTCTTCCTCGACAGTAATCTTCTTGTAATTTATATCTCCAAAAACCTGTAACATATTTTGAATCTGTTCGTAACTCAAATCGAGTTTGCAAAAGATCGATTTTCCATTTTTTTAATGTTCGTAAGCATGCCAAAGTTTCTTTTTCGTGTGTACTATATCGTTGCTCCGTTAGTGTAAATGTTCCTGAAATGTATTTGCACAATTTGTGCTTGTAGTTTTCTGTTTTTAAAACAGAAGGTTGTTCATGGCTCGTTAGAGCTAGTACTTGTTTTTGTTTCTGGAAGATTAGAGTGTGGAATTAGATTCTCATCAACATCTAATCCAAGTAGTTCTTTTCCATTTTGAATAGCTTTTAGGCAACCGGCCCAAGTGTCGTCCGAGGCGTCGGTTTCAACTATTAAAAAATCTTTTGATTCGGGGTTATATAGTTCTGGTAGATATTGTACAGATGATTTGATTCGTTGTACTAATTGGGTATCAGATGGAGTCCATTCCCAACGAATTTTTTCCGAAATCTTTTTTTGTAAAATTTTTCGTTCTTTTGGAAGATTTTTAAGAAATCCTTGTTCTGCTATATAATTCAAGCATCCTAGAAATCTTTGAATCTGTTTCCTATTTTCGAGTTTATCTGGAAAAAGTTTTCATTTTTCTTGCGTATTATTGGTTAAAGAAATAGTGTCATTATTACTTATTTTTAATCCTAAATATTCTACCTCTGGTTGAAGTAATTTAGACTTTTTTTGTGATAAAACTATTCCTTTTTCTTTTATTCGATATAAGACTTTTGAAACCGCTTTTATATGATCTTCTACTTTTCCTTTTGTAAAAACAATAATATCATCAATATATGTTAGACAAAATTTCTCTAATCCTTGTAGACTGTTATCCATAAATCGTTGATAAATAAATGGTGCTTGTTTTAAACCAAATGGTAAAACATTCCATTCAAAATGTTTTTGTAGGGGGCATGAGAATGTTGTCAAAGGTTTAGTTGTTTCGTCTAATCTTAATTGCCAATATCCTGATTTTGCATAGAAAGTACTAAAATGTGTGTTTCATTTTAATTTTTCTAAAATATAGTCCTTTCTAGGTAGCTTATATGAATCACTTATGGTTGCTTCATTCATCTTTTATAATTAATTACCATTTTCCTTTTACCACGTTTGATTTCGTTTTTGTTTTCGACATAGAAAGCAGGGGCGGAATGTGGGCTCGAGCTTTCTCTAATTATTCCTTTTTCGAGTAGTTGTTTACATTCTTCAGTGAATTCTTTTACATCTTTAATGCTATAGGGTATTCGATTTTCGGATAGTGGATCTTTTAAATTTTATTATAACTAACTGCTTATTTCTGTTTTTATGATCTAGGGGATCTTTGCTACATACTTCTTCTAAAGCCTTTTCGATATGTTCTGTTTTCATTACAAGTAGAATTTTTATTTGAAATTTACTATTTCGTGCTAGCGTGCGTACTATTTCGGTTTGTCTTACTATAGGTGTTGTTACAATCCTTCTAGTTTTATAATGTCTTAGACTGATTGTATTATCTCTTTGTATAAATGGTTGGTTAAGTTTTAAAAAAGTATTCCCTATTATTAGATCGATTCCTGAATCATGCATATAGATACTTGGTACGATAAATTCTATTTTTTCAATATATATCGGAACCATTCTGCTTACGTACCAAAGTTCGTGTACTGATTTATCTGCGACGATAATCCTTATGGGTTTTATAAGTTTTTCCCATTCTTTTATAATTTTTCTTTTACCGAAACATAATGTTGCTCCTGTATCGACATATCCTAAAAATTGTTTATCTTCTATTGTTATTGTGATAAATGTTGCATTAGGATTGCATTTGGATAATATATCTTTACTCATTATCTGAAGATGTGTCCTTCTTCGCGGCATAGCCAACATTTACAATTTTTCTTTTTAGATGGACAATATTCTTCTTTATTGGTGTTAGGTTTTTTATATTTTTGACGATGTTGTCTACGATTTCTAAAGTAGTGTTGTCCTGGCCTTTTCCTATAATTTTTTTTTGTATTTTGCATTGTATGTTTGTTTCTTCCATATTTTTCGTCGTTTTTTATATGGTTTAGGACATCCGTAATTTCCAACTCTATCTGATATATTTTCACAACAAAGCTTCACTTCGGCTTCTTTTTTAGCAGTTTCTTGTAAACACTCTTGTTGGAGCCAGGCTTTTAATGTTGTGATTTTTGCTCCTAGAGTATCTTCTATTTTATCTCTATCTTGAAGTAGTATAGAGTACATGTCTTTTACTTTTGTTTCAACTGATTCAGATAGTTTATTAAAAAACATTTCTAATGCTAATTTTTGTTTCTCTGAATCTAGTTTATAATATTGATTAGAAAATTCACATATAAAAGAATCTAAATAACACATATTGCATATTTTTAAGTTGATTATTCTCCAAAAGGCTTATTCTCTAAAAGTATTAGTGGAGGCCTCTATTTCAGGGAGATCCAAGCTACTATATTTTTTAATGTTGTCATGGCGTCCGTTGTAGCAATTCTTATTATATCTTCGTGTTTTATCGATTCTACATAACGATAAACATTTCCGGATGTCTTATGTATTACAAAATTTAATAAGTCGTGGTTGTAAATTTCTAAGTTCTTCAGTTAATTGTATTTGTGTACTCATTTTATTACTCCAATCTTGAATTTTTTCGTCAATGTCTGTTTCACAATCAATATTTAAGATATCGTTATCCATTCTAGTAATTGGTATTTTAGGTATGTATTGTTGTGGAATTTCTTGCCATTTATTTTGTTTATTTTTAACCATTCCCTGTTTATATAGATATCTCTCAGTTGGTTATGGTGGTTTATAATCAAACTGTTTTTGGAAATCCTCTTCTACGTATGATTTCTTTCGTTTTTGTGCACAATTATAATTAGTATAGGGATTTTCATATGGATTTTCATCTGAGCTATAGTTTTTTTTTGAAACGGCAACTCCTGCGGGCCAGTAATGGAGTATCATCGTGCCACCATTACCAGCCACCCCCTCAATGCTCGCCAAAGAGGAAACCCTCTGGAGAGGCTCGAACTCGAGACTTCTCCTTCACCAGGAAAACCCCTTACCAACCAGGCAGAACCTGATTGGCATCTGAGCTATAGTCATATACAATTTCTACATCTTCTTCATTTAGTTATGATGGTATATTTAGTGATGCCATTAGTTTAGTAAGAGCTTCTACTTGTTCTTCTAGACTTTCCATTAAGTTAATCTTATCGGGGGAATAATTTTGAGAGGTATTTATCCGTTAATAGTTCTTTTATTTTTGGCATGGTTATGGGTTTTTGTTGCCCATGTGTGTCAATTAGTGAAGACAATTGTTCCGTTAGGGTTGTCATTTGTTGAGCATGTTCGGAAGTTGTAGAATCATTAATAATTATGTTTTCAATTTGGTTTTTTAAATCTCTTATGCTAGTTGTTATTTCAATTTTCTGATTTAAGTGTTTGTATTTCTTCAAACTTATCTTGATTGGTTGTTGCTATTTCTGGTAGTTGCCTAAGTACTAAAAAATTTAGTATCTCAATTATATTATTAAGAGTAATGTTAATTATCCCTATTTTTTCTCCTAAACTTCGTTCTAGATTATCTTGTGATATTCCTATGCCATATGATGTACACTGTGGTAAATTTTGAGGTATTTTAACTAATGTTTGTTCAAATGGTATATAAGGTTCTAGCAAACTAGTATTTTTATTGTCTTCTATTTTAAATTGTGAAGTTGAGATCGTGTCTCGAATTAAATTCATTGTGATTTTAGATTATAATAAGTGATTCTTGGACTTTTTTGAGTTCTTTATTTTTGTAGTGTAGTGATTTTTCCATTGTATCTCTTGTTTTAATTAATATCTTAAGAGATTCAAACGTTTTATTTTTTATTCGATTCTCTATTCTATCTATTATCAACTTATTTTCTAGTATCCTCTCTTGTAGATCCTTTATTATCAATATTCTATCTTGATTCACTAGTTTTTGTCTTCCACTATCCATTATATTCTCATACTTATAGATCTTACCATTTCTTATAATTCTTCTATCTTACTGTCTATATCTTGACTACTAGAAAATTCTTCAGTTGTTACCGAAATTGGTTTCTCTATTTTTGGTATTCAATATTGACGGTATATCTGATGTTGATTTTCTAACTTTTTCATAGAATCTAGTGTTGGTAAATAATTTTGGCGCTTCTAGACTAAGTAGTGGTTCAAATAATTTATCTACATAAATTCTATCGTCTGTTTTAAAAGTAATACTATGATGTGAATTTGTGAGGGCATAATTAATTTGATAAGTTACAGTAAAAAGGGTGATTTCCCTTAGTCATAAAATTTCTTCTTAATAATTCGTATCTAATAGTTAAACTTTTGTTTAAATCTTTATCTTTTAGACTTAATCCTACTTGGATGTTAACGTTGAATTTTATCTTTCCTTCTGCTAGATTTTCTTTTCCTTGTGCTATAATACTTTCTTGTTTATCAATGATTCTATCATCTCTTAATTCTAGTTCGATTGGTGTATTACATCCTATAAATGTACTTTTTAATATAACTTGTATAGTTGATATGTGTATATAAGCTATTTTACATCTATCTTTTTCATTTATTTGTCTAATTCTTTCACTTATTTGTTTCTTGTTAATTATAGGTATAAAGATATCTCCTTTTGTTTGTTCTATAGGTACGGGCTCTTCTCCTATAATTTTTCCAAAATAAATGATATTTTTTCGTGAAAATATATCTATGATTTTTCGTGTATAATCAAAATTATGTTTTTCAGATAAAGTAAAATTCGATCGTCTAATTGCTGTTCTATTTATCAGTGTGTCAGACATAAATCTTGATTCATCTTCTTTATCATAAACTATTGCGATATTTTCTTCTACTTCTTTTTGTGTAGATACGTCTGCCATAATGAAATAAATATGGATAGTAAAGGATTACTTACAGTGAATGTTCTTGAATGAATTGGTACTTCTTGTTGATTAGTGTGAACGGTTGGCTCTGATACCAAACGAATTTGATGCCTTCTTGCGGAACATTTGTAACTTTTGTAATTGTGATATGATTATATTATTCATAGAATCATATATAAATAATATAGTGTATGAATATTGTAATGGTTCTTTATGAGTTTGATATTAATGTTTAGTCAATAAGTTTTCAACAGAATAAGAACAATAGATAAAATGGTATTATAACACAAATATTTCTTATTCCATTACGAGGACTAAGCCTCTAGTTATATACAAAAGCATACATGGTAGCCGACAATGGCTACTATACAATCACATGTACTATACAATCACATGGACTACTTTTATTACAATTATATGAAGACAAGCCTCGCATGGGAGACAATCTTCACATGGCACACTTACATACAATAATGAAATACGACAAATAAAATATCTATTATTACTTATAATCTAGAGTCGTCGGCCATCTAACGTGTGAGATATTCCAAATAGTGGAATGATATGAATTTGAAACCCCCGACTCTTTGGTTGCCCTATGTTTTAATTACCATAATGTGATTAATGACATACTAATTATTGAGGTATAATGATATTTAAACTCCTCAGTTACCCTAAGTTAATAACACAGACGTTTTTAGGTACTCCAAAAGTTGGTGGTATTAATGGCATACTAATTATTGAGGTATAATGATATTTAACTTGCTCAGTTACCCTAAATTAATAAGACACACGTTTTTAGGTACTCCAAAAGTTAGTGGTATCCACTTGGAATCTTAATGGTTTGAACGACCATAATGTGATTAATGGCATACTAATTATTGAGGTATAATGATATTTAAACTGTTGAGTTACCCTAAGTTATTAACACAAACGTTTTTAGGTACTCAAAGGTAGGTGGTTTTGTGTTTTTCTATATAAGTTAGTTCGCCATAAAAGTTACTTTTGCATCAACAAGCCCCATAACTACGTACAATTATGTCTCTTTCGAAAAACATGATCCAGGCGTTGGCAGCTATGCAAATTAGTATTGACAAGTTGGTTGGCATGCCGTTAACCGATGGCCTACAAGACCATGTTTTCACTGTTTTGGCAACAGTTGATGGTCTATATACTCAATCGGGTTGGTGCTACAAGAGTTGTGGAGAGTGCAGCAAAGAGTTAGTTGTAAAGGATGGTTTGTTTTTTTGTGATCTTTGCAATGACTTTTGCAAGTACCCTATGATAAGGTTGTTGTTTTGAGTTGTTTTATGTAGGGACTATGGTATTAACCTACCAAATTCCTGCCTTTTGTAATGTTTGTTTTCGTTGTTGCTGGTATAGGGTCCATGTGCATGTTGTTGCTGAGACAAGTGATACAATATTTACCATTTTCAATTCCGTGGCGGAGAAGATTTTGATAGTTGTGCCAACAAACTGGTGAATCGATTGGGCATTGGCAATGATGGTTTCCCTCCGGAGTTATTCAGTTTGGGTGGCCGAACATTTGAATTTAAGGTTAGACTCCCAAATTACTTCACTAGGGATCTAGACTTCCACCATTACAGGGTTGTTGGTATGTACGAAATCCACATGCCCCCGAATTATTGCATTCGTTCTCTACGCAGGAAGAAGGTATGTGTCCTTATTGGCTACTCATATTTTAAATATGTCTAGAAATGTGTTTCCCTTACTTTGTATCCTTTTCTGTTGCCCCCATCGTAGCTCAAACAGCTTGCGAATTTCTATTACGTGGATCCACTGTTTCTGGTGAGGATGCTCCTCCAAAATCGGTTGGTTCTGTTAAAAGTGTTGGGTCGGTTTCCAGAGATGACGTAGCAGACATTTATGCCCCTTCAAAGAAAAGGGAAGAAAAGGGTCTGAGCTGTAGGAAGTTAGTAATAATATGTTGAAGTCAAACATCCCGTTTTACCTGTTGAAGTTAGTAATAATATATTCGATCTATAAGTTGAGATTGGCTTTACGGTCGTGATGTAGTAATTTAGAAATTGTCACCGCGCAACGCGCAGGAATACGCCTAGTTATACATTATTCTAATATGACACCAAATGATTTCGTTTGTACAAGTATTGGTTAGAATATACTCTATTATAAACCAATCAGGCCACATAGCAGCTGGATGATAGCATAAAAAAATCTAATAGATTTTCACCATTAGAGGAAACTACACAAAATTTACAACATCCATTAGCGATGATTAGCATCATTCCTCTACTACGAGCAATTAAACATACCATACAGCTAGTCTACCATAGTAGTTAAGTTGGTCTGACCACCATATAATATATCCCCATAAAAGTCTTAATACTTACAATATTCGATACTCACAAAATACCAGTGGCACAAAGATGTTGAAAAGCATTCATCCTCTCTTTTGTTACGTCTGGATGATGATTGTACACGGTGGATTATGTCAAGGATTATCCTGAAAAATGCATAAACAACAAAATGAACTGATGCCATAAAAAAGATTACATGAACTTAATTACTAGTGTTTTCTTCCATAAACATGCTTAAGTAATATCATTTGCTTTAAACTATGTTTTGTTATTGTTAAATGTTAATTAACTTCAAATAAAATAACGTGCAAGCAAAAGATACAATGCATACCGTGGTTGCAAGGCGCCATGCACCATCAATAAAATCTTGATGTCGTCTCAACCTTGCATGATGAAATTCAACCACGGTATTTGTTTCCCGGAAATAAACCTCATACTTAAAGTCATTCATGGTTCTGCATAGTTGACCTATTCGCCACCCATTAACATCCCAAGCATCAACTTGGTCATTTGGTTGAAACGGATGAGCCCGTTGAAGTATAGGCGGAGAGGGTCTTATGGATAACACGTTTACCTCTTCTTTAAGAGGTTCACGCACATTAGTTGCCATAAGTGTCCGATATTCCACCAAATACTTCCCATCAGAAACGGGCCCAAGAATTACAGCAGGGGACCAAGTACTCAAATACCCTCTTTCCCCATGTGCTATCTCTACCTTCAGTCCCCGTAAAAGACCCACCATTAATGTTTTTCCACCTGTTCGTAACATCACCTTTTCAAGTCTAGGCTTCACATCCACTTTTGGTCTCTGTATCCCAAGTAATCAAACAAGAAAGCTAACAGCTTTAAAAAATTTCTACATAGTACCAAAAAGGAATAATAAATTTGACAATTTCAAATGATTTACTTGCAAAACCGTGAATACATGATACCTCTAACGGACCAGGGGCAAAAATTAACAAAGATAGGTAAAAAGACCGGTCAAATGAGTTAAAACTAGCTCATACTGTTTACAACCACTTCCAACTGTTTTTTTTTTCAAATATAGATATTACTTTAATAATATGGTTTGGTAATATATTTTATAGCTTATTTATTTACAAGATTCAAAAGTAATGGAAAAACTGTTGACGGGTCAACCCATCTTTGACCCACACTAAAATTACCCTTGTTGACCTGTTAGCAAATCCGTCCCTTTTCACACCTCTAACATAGAAAGTAAAAACTTTTGGAAATAGTGATACTTAATGTAACACGTACCAAGAAAGAAGCAACCCATTTCTCGTTGATCAATTCTTGATGAGATCTTAGCTTATAATGTTGCAATTCGAGTTCTTCGTTGGTTGTCCAGAAGTAGACTACATACTTTAGTCCAGCAAGAACTTTTGAAACATGTCCCGTCCACCATCCATCATTATACCATGCATCCACTTCTTCAAGCATCTTAAAACGATCTATTCTATTGATTATTGGGGGAAGTGGCCTAATGTTTGAAGCATAGGCCATTTCTACAAGCGGTTGCATCTCATCGTCTGTTTTTAGCGTGTCATATTGCACGAGAAATTTATCTCCGTGTACTGACTCAGTAACTGTTGCAGCAAACCATGAACCGTGGTAACCTTCTTCATTGCTTCTGACCTCCACCGGTGTACCTTTTTGAAAGGTAGGTGTTTTTGAGTTTCTTGTATTACATTTTATCCTCAACTTTGTTCCGTTTTTGGACTGCAAAACTAGTTGAGACGTGTTTTCCTACAAATTAACAACATCATATGATAACGTTAGTCTTCATATCGATTTTATTGATGGTAATACAAACATCCAAACAAAGAAAAATAAACATTTTGAAGCATCGGCCAGATCACAATCGAACTTAACCAAGTTATAAAAACGGTGATCAACTCGCACTAATAAGATTGCACTGTTTATTAACAACTGATTATATGAGTTTCTAATCGTTTAGAGTCAAAATAACCATATAAACAGAACAAGGTAACAATGTCGAATTACGATCCTATGATCTCTATACTTCGTTACGCACTATAGTTATGCTAGATTATATTCCATTACACACTATATGTGATGACCCCTTTATTATGAAAAATTCAAAACTATAAATAAATACAGACTAGTTTATTAAAAAATCAAGAATGTGGAACTACCTGAAGTAAAACATTCCGTTTCCAATCTCGAAACGTCCTCACCCTCCAATTCTCCACCTCAACTTCCACCTTTCCACCAATAACCACCATATACTTAGAATCCTCCAAAACATCTTTCACTTCCCCTTTTCGCCACCCGCTTTCATAAAACACCTCCACCTCTTCCCCAACCGCAAACCACCGGTGTAACTCCCGCGGCGGAACCGGCCGTGTAACGCCGTCGTCGTTTCCGTCAACATATGTCTTGATTTTCTTTCTTTTCCGGGTCGGGTCTTCTTCGTCGAATAAGGTATTGAATTTGACGTGGAGAGTTCCGGAGGAGGATGGTGAGTTGATTATTGTTGCCGGAAACCATGCCGGGAGGTGATCGTCGGTTTTTAGGATTTCGATTTCGTCGCCTTTTTTGAAGTGATGGGTGTTTGTTGTTGGAGTGGACATTGATGAAACCCTAAGAGAGAGAGTAGTGGTGGTGGTGATGATGATGATGATGATGATGGTAGAAATGGTAAGTTTGTCGGAGCTTTGGAAGTGTACGCCACTTCTCTCTATCTGCTACTAAAATGTTTTCTGTTTTATTATCATTTGGCCATTTGCCAATAGGATCTTACACTTAAAACAAATGTTTATAAAATGATGTGGTATACAAACTCAAGTACTCAACCAATGGTTTAGCGAACTAATTTGGTTGGTTTTTGCAATGTTTTGAAACCCGGGTCGACCCGGCCGGGTCAACCGGTTGAACCGGTTCCGGCCGAAAAACCGGGTCAAATTAAACCAGGTTTTATATCTTCGAAACCCGGTGTGACCCGCCGGGTTTGGGGTGACCCGGGTCAACCCGGTTCTTGAAACCCGGCCGGGTCTCTAAGTTTTCGTGTTTTTTATAAAAAAAAAAAAAATTTAATAGATTTTTACGACGTAATTTTAGTTGTTATATACTATAATTTTTAGTAAGTAACTTTTAAGCTTAACATAAGTTATATTCATGATTTTTATATATATATATTATTTAGTTTTATTCAAATATTATTATTTTTTATATTTTTTATAAAACCGGGTTGACCCGGCGGTTCAACCGGTTGACCCGGTAACCCGGTGGCTCGGCCGGGTCGATTATTGACCCGGGTTTCAAAACATTGGGTTTTTGTCATCTTAGCGTTATGGCACGAGATACGAAACTAAATAGAAACTGACTAATTAATTGTTAACATTAATCCGTCAATTAGGTTTTTTGGATCCTTAATATCGTTCGAATAACACACATTTTAGGGCGTATGCTATATGTCATACTTGATTTTACAACTTATAAATTAATCGAAATTGATCTATTTTACTTGTTTTATGATGTTTCGGGAATCATCCCCTAAGAAGGGATAGAAGTATAAAACATGCAGAAAATAGTCTAAAACGAGCAGAAGCGGCGGTTAAACGTGTTGAGTATGTAAAGTATGGATGGAGCTATGAAATTTTCAAAGTGTGTTTTTGATTAGAGTGTTTAAGTCGGGTGAACAAAGTTTATCACCAGACTTAAATCATAGAAAGTCATTCAGTGAAGAATTTAACTCGGGTGAACATGTTACTTCCCCAGAGTTAACTGAAATTCACCAGAGTTAAATTTAAACTGAAGATCAAGTTAGTCAACACAAGTCAACATTTAAGATTATAACTCCGATGATGAATACTCTTCCTCCGAGTTAAAGTGAACAGCTCCAGAGTTAAAATTAAGATGAAGACTTAGTTGTTGTTAGTGTAATATGTATGTAATGATGATTATAAATAGAATGATGTGTGGAAAGCGTCATTTGTCTTTGAACACGGATTCATTTGAGTACCGTAGAGCTTCAACATTCATGTAACGACTTTTCCCCGCCAAAATTGTTCTATCAATGATATCTTTACATTCTACTTTCAATTAATCAAATCCTCAATTCAATTACTGTTTATATTCACTCAAATCATGAGATTCTGCATCATGATTTGACCAAACAATTCACTGTATTATAGCTTTGGATCCTTTTTAAATCATGTCATTGGTATCGGAGCCGGAAAAATCAATTGATTAGGTTCAATTGATTATGGTTCATCAATTTGACTTGATTCGAGTGAATTTAGTCAAATTATCAGTGTTTTGTTGAATCGAAGAAGTTCAAATTAAAATTAGTTTCTGGTGGAATTGTTGGTACGATAATTAATTAGAGGTGATCGGAGTATGAAGCTAATCCACGAGTTATCAATTTAGGAAGTTTGAAGGTGTTTTGATGTTTATGCAGTGATTGTATTTGATGAAAAGTATATTGTATCTGATGATCATGAAGCTAAGGATCTACTCAGATATTTGTTTCTGCAAGCTAATACAAGCTTAGATTAGTGATTTATCAATTCATTCTGTTTAAGTCATACTAGTTGGAGATTTGAGAAGAATTAATGTTTTAAGTTGGATGTTAAAGGAAACTGTGATTGTTAATGATCAAATTGTTATAATGATGATGAATGAGTGAATATTACAAGTTTCTCATGTGTTGAAGAACAAAATGTTTTCATAAACATGTTTCTTCAAAGCAGAATGATCTGGTAATTAGCTTACTTATTCAGATTTGTGATGATTTAAAAGTTTAACTCGGATGATGGCTTGATATGTGAATGATGAGATCTTAAGGTGTTGATTACTACTGATTGAGAGATGTTATTGATTAAAATGTAAGAATATGATGAATTTGTGAGCTTATTAGTTAAGGGGGAGATTGTTTGTTGCATTGAATAATCTTGTTTGTTTGAAGCTTAACCATGGAGAATAAGTTTTTGAAGAATCTGAAGATGTCGAAGCTTACCATGGAGTATCATCAGTTATTTGATTTGAAGATTCATAGAATCATATAAGGGGGAGATTGTTGGGTATCAAAAGTATAGATGAAGCTATGAAATTTTCAGAGCGTGTGCTTTTGATCAGAGTGTTTAAGTCGGGTGAACAAAGTTCATCACCCGACTTAAATCATAGAAAGTCATCCACTGAAGAATTTAACTCGGGTGAACATGTTACTTCACTAGAGTTAACTGAAGTTCACCAAAGTTAAATTTAAACTGAAGATCAAGTTAGTCAACACAAGTCAACATTGAAGATTATAACTCTGATGATGAAGACTTTACCTCCGAGATAAAGTGAACAGCTCAAGAGTTAAAATTAAGATGAAGACTTAGTTGTTGTTAGTGTAATATGTATGTAATGATGTTTATAAATAGAATGATGTGTGGAAAGAGTCATTTGTCTTTGAACCCAGACTTATTTGAGTACCGTAGAGCTTCAACATTCATGTAACGACTTTTCCGCCAAAATTGTTCTATCAATGATATCTTTACATTCTACTTTCAATTAATCAAATCCTCGATTCAATTACTTGTTTATATTCACTCAAATCATGAGATTCCGCATCATGATTTGACCAAACAATTCACTGTATTAGAGCTTTGGATCCTTTTTAAATCCCGTCAAAACGATAATGATTGCGTGAAAACCTTCTGCCTGGTTGGTAAGGGGTTTTCCTGGTGAAGGAGAGGTCTCGAGTTCGAGCCTCTCCAGAGGGTTTCCTCTTTCGCGGGCATTGAGGGGTGGCTGGTAATGGTGGCACGATGATACTCCATTACTGGCCCGCAGGAGTTGCCGTTTAAAAAAAAAATAATACTTCCAGAAGACTATTTGAATACTATGCAATATATAAATACCTAGAAAAAACACTTATCATGTACATATAAAGACATCTCGAAAATACGAAGAACCATGCATAATTCAAGCTTATCAGTAAAACGTCTAGAGAACTAAAGATGAAATAATCAACTGGATAGTATACAAGAAGCCCATAGGTCAAGACAAACTTTAGGAGGTCTCGGTAATGCCAGAAGAAGAAATTCTATCCACTAAAACCTCCACCAAATCCCACTATCCTCAAACAAACCTAAAACCCTAGCCTTATACCCTAAACCGACAACCAAATGTATCCAATTACATCCCGAAACCTCACACTATCCAAATTACTCCCAAAGATCCTTCCTCATCCCTTTAAAACACTTACACAAACATTTCCCGCCTAAACCTAATTCTAGACTGTTAAAGAACATAATTAGGGTTAAACCACCAACGGCTACCGAAACACTACATAACCAACATCCGACCTTCCGACATTTATCGAAACACCCTAAAAGACCTAGCGAAGTTGGACAAGACATTATGTGCAAAATCGAGCCACTTCGACATCAGAAATGCAGGAGCCCCCCCCCCCCCCCACAACGAGAAATGGGAGAAAAATAGATTGTACAAATCACAACGGAAAAGATAGATCAAATAAGAGAAAAGCTTAAAATGGCTCAAAACAGTCAAAAGAGCTTTGTGGATATAATAAGAAGACCGATAGAGTTTAGTGTTGGTGATTTGGTAATGTGGAAGGTTTCTCCATGGAAGGGGATAATACGATTTAGGAAGAGGGGAAAATTAAGTCCAAGGTTTATTGGACCGTTTAAGATTTTAGAAAAAATAGGAAAAGTTGCATACCGGTTAGGATTACCCGAATTTTTAAGTAAGATCCACCCTACTTTTCATGTGTCACACTTAAGAAAATGTCTTGCGGATGAGTCATCTTTTGTTCCGTTAGATGATATAGAAATTGACGAAAAGTTGAATTATATTGAAGAACCGATAGCTATTTGTGACTGAAAGGTGAAGCAACTCTGGAATAAGCAAATTAATATGGTTAAGATTCTTTAGAAGAAGGGAAGATTTGTAACATCCAAGTTTCGAAAATAGAATATTTTGTAAGTATTTACTTATTTATTGTAAGGGTTTTATATTTTTGGCCTATAATAGAAGTTATAAATGAAAAGAGACTAAATTGGTAAGAAAAGTAGTCAACTTTAGTTAGAAAGGATTTAAAATTTTAGCTATATTGGTTAAGTAAAGAAGTTAGTAAATTCTTGAAAGATGAAGGACTAATGTGTAAATTCTGGAATTTTGTCTATGAGGTGGATGAGAGGTTTAATTACCAGGAAATTTCCTAGGTGTATGTGTGTGTGTGTCAAAAGCAAGAAAATAAAAAGTTGAAATTAACTCAAATTGAAGATTAATAGTTGTAGATTTCATCAATTATAGCAAAGATTGAGAGTTTAAGAACCATAACCTTGATTCTAGTTGGAGAAAAAGAAGGTATGATTATATACTTAGATTTATTTGATGAAATTGAGCTTGTATTTTATGTTATAACATCATTTAGATGTTTAATTGGAAGGTAGAAATGCTTAATTTGGTTTAAATTTGGTAAGTGATTATTTGGGGATAATCATGAAGTTTGAAGAATTGTTAGAATTAAACTTTGTTTATATGTTATTTTAATGTTAGTAATATATGTTAAATCTTGAAAGATTAAAAGATTTACTTATCAGAATTTTGTAAAAAATTCAAGTTTTAGCTAATTAGTGCAAAGAGGTGAAATGTTGATTTGAAGTAATTATCATTGTAGGAATGTTTAGGAATGGAAGAATTATGTTATAATGATTAATTTCAAGTATATGATAGTAAAGATAAGATTAAGAGTACTTAAAATTGTGTTTGGGTGAAATGGTATTAAGTATACTGCATTAGTTGCCAAACGGGTCTTGTGGCCCGTGGAAAGATGGAAAATGGGTAGGAAATGGTTAGAGCGAAGAATACATTACTTTCAATGTTTTAATTATGATTTGTGTAATGTGTATAAGGGTTACAATGCTTGTTTGTGCATTAGAGTGTTGAACGGGTCAAAAGACCCAAAATGTGGCAAGTTGGGTAGAAGTTGCCAAATATGTTTAGATTAAGAGTTATATAGTTAGAAAGAGTTATGATAAAGTTAATACACGTGTTTATATGTATGTAAGATTTATTGAAAGACGAATTCGTGTTTGGTATGTAAAAAACGCAGATTTGAAGAATAAAGGTAAACGAAAAGAGACGTGAGTGTTGTAGGCGTAATTCGACTTCAAGGTGAGTATACGAAGCTTGTTTATATTATTTTACATGTTCATATAATGTGTATTAAAATCCTTGAGAGATGGATAAAAAGAGGGGCTATACGTGTTATGCTCCAATCGTGAAGTGCAGAGTTTTACAAAGGAAACCAAGGCACCCAGAATGAGGTATTTTCATGCAGTTGTTGCTACTACGTCGTAGTTGTTGCCACTGCGTCGCAGTAAGACCATTGACCAATTTTAAGTAGTTTTTAGTGTAGTTTATGTGTATGACTTATACCATAAACTATTGGTTATTTATAAAAGGATTAAGCATGACATTTACGTGTAGGGAAAGAGGTCAATTCGACTTTCATTAGTCGGAAAGAAGTAGTATTAACTTGACATGCCAAAAATAGTAAGATACGACTTTGAATGGTCGGGAAAGAGTAAGATAAGACTTTAATTAGTCTTGTAAGATTTAAATTAACATAAGAAAGATATACTCACTAGCTTAACGCTAATATACTATGTTAATTGTATGTTTTGAAGGTAATCGTGAAAATTAAAGCAAGGCAAGCTTAAAGAAGAAGGAAATGGGGGACCATAGTGTAAAAGTTAAATGTTTTTGTAAGAGCTTCCGCTCAAGTTTGTTAAACACACTTTTTAGTATAACAATATGTTAATGTTTATCCTTTGTTAAGTGGTGTAATGAATTAGTCAATATTTTAATGATGGTCAATATTTTGGTAAAAAAAAAAGTGTGTATTTTCTCGAGTGTTACAAGTTGGTATCAGAGCCTTGGCTTGTGTGAGTCGGGCATCTTAATTGATATTGAACCCAAGCTAAGGCTTTGTAAAGGGAAGACCATTGGAGAAGAAGCTTGCCTTGGGGAAAAAGATAAGAGTAAGTAAGATTATTTGTAAAAATGGGTAGAATGCTTTAGTCTAAGATATGCATTGATAGTATTGGGTGTACATGAGTTAATATGTTTAAAATTAACATCTGGCAAACGATAATTTTGAGCATGTTATGTATATCCGATATGGTTGAAGTATATTAAGGACGTGGGACAAGTAAAGTTAGAAAGTATGTGTAAGATGTATATAACTACAAAAGTGTATATATCATAGTTCTATATGTTATTAACTGAATCTAATGTCAGTTAGTAGATATGGATGAAGAAAGTAGTCATTGTAAGTGTAACGACCCAATATTGTAAAAAGGACTAAAGATGTAATAAGTGTTGGTCTAGGACCACTTTTCTAATGAATTTGACACTTTGTGTAACATCCTAGTTTCGAAAATAAAATATTTTACAAGTATATGTTATGTTTTAGTCTTTAATAGAAATTGGAAAATGGAGAAGGATTAGATTGATAAGAAAAAAATAGTTAACTTTGGTTAGAAAGGATTAAATTTGTTAACTATAATGGTTAAGTAAGCAACTTAATAAAGCCTTGAAAGATGAGGGACCAAAAGTGTAATTTTGGAAATTTGATATGAGATGAATTTAGAGGTGAATTCCAGAAGTATCTAGGTGTTTGTGTGTGTATGTCGGTTGAGAGATGAAATCAAAGAAGAAGAAGATATCAAATTGAAGCTTATTAGTAGTGAATTCTTCAATTAAAGTGGAGATTATGGGTTTAAGAACCCTAGCTTGGTTCTAGTGGAAGAAAATGAGGTATGATCATATACTTTAAGTTATTTGATGAAATTGAGTTTGTATTGTGTGTTATAACATCATTTAGTTGTTTAATTTGAAGATAGAAATACTTAATTTGGTTAAGTTAGATATTTGATTATTTGGGGATAATCATAAAAGTTGAAGAATTGTTAGAATTAAGCTTTGTTTATATGTTATTTTGATATTAATAATATATGCAAAGGCTTAGAAGATTGAAAGATTTATTTGTATAAAATTTTGTAAGACTTCATGTTTTAGATAATAAGGGTGAAAAGATGAATTGTTATGTAGAAGTGTTTATTATTGTGAGAATGTTTTATAATGAAAGAATTATGTGAACGATGATTATTATCATGTTTATGATAGAAAAGAAAAGTTAAATTTACTTGAATATGTGTTTGGGTGAAGTGATGTTAAGTGTGTTATACTAGTTGCCAAACGGGTCATGTGACCCGTTAAGAGTGGCAAATGGGTAAGAAATGATTAGAGGGAAGAAAACATTACTTGTAATGTGTTATTTATGTTTGATGTAATGTGTTTAAAGAGTTAAAATGTTTATTTGTGCATTAGAGAGTTGAATGGGTCAAAAGACCCAATGAGTGGCAAGTTGGGTACAATTTGCCAAAAGTGTCAGGAAGTGTTAGAAAGAGTTAGAAATAGTTAGAAAGAGTAGTAATAAGATTAATACATGTATTTATATGTATGTTACATGTATTGAAAGAAATAATTGTGTTTGGTTGTAAAAACGCAGATTTGAAGAAAAAGAGTAAAAGGGAAGAGCTTTGTATGTTGTAGCTTAATCCGACTTCGAGGTGAGTAAACGAAACTTATTTGATATGTTGAATGTTTATATTTGTATGTAAATATCTTGGAGATTTGATTCATATACTATGTATATATATGATTAAGTTGTTAGCGGAAATAAGAACTAGAAGTGCCGAAAATTAACGTATAAGTGCAGGAAAACATCAAAAACGAAAATCAACCATGCCACTGGCCTAGATGCGCCGCACCTAAGCCATGGTGCGCCGCATCTGGCACTCCGTGGCTATGGTTGATTTTCAGAAATGTGTTGGGGTTGTATGGATCTTAATACGTCAACGTTATATCAATAACCTAGCGGAAATAAGCTATCGATTATCTAGCGAATACTTAACCCTCGGAAACGAAATCAAACTAACGATTGTTGATAAGATTGGACCTTAGGAAGACTATTCGGATGATTGTTTATACGTTATAAACGGTTTGGAACACTAAGAAAGCGAGCAGCAGCAGTTCACACACGCACAGACAACCCTAGACCGACTTCTTACGTAATGCAGGAAGCTGTTGGGTATATATAGGCCCAGATATTCATCCGTACGGATGTAATCTCATCTGTACGTATGAACACGTATTACTTCCTATCCGTACGGATATGATATCATCCGTACGGATGCAACATATTGATAAACATTTTGTTTACTTCACTTATCCGTGCGAACAGAACCTTCATGCGCACGGATGCATCCTCATGCGTGCGAATGTAATCTGGATATAATTTAAACGTCGCAAATCGTATATTTGATTAATTCAGAATAACGTAAACATTCAAGCATATAATTAATCAAACAAGCAACATTAATATCCAAATAATACAAAGACTGATATTAGAACAAACATGTAATTACATATGAATCTAGTAACTAACAAAATGCACCTACAAACTCCCCCTAGGAACTAGATTCTATGTATTCAGTCTTCAAAAATCTTTACTGCTGCCCAAAAATGTCTTCGATCTGTCCTCTTAAGCGTGGATCTTGTAAGCAAAACATACACGTACAACCTTGTTGAAACGCGACGCTTGATCCATATCTTTGACCTCACAAAATATAGGACATTGAAACAAAGCATAAATATCATCATCTGTTAAATTTCTAATCCACATCGGATCAAAAATTCTCACTGTTTCCCATTCACCTTTTCTCTCCAGCACAATCACAGCTTCTGTAGTTCTATCATCGTAGTACCACCATTTGAATCTCCGATGGAAATCGGCTTTCATTTTGCGTAGCGGAATCTTCTCCATTACCCTTGGCGCTGTATACGTGACATGCTTCAAAGCTTTACCTGTTCTTGGATTCTTCCGATCCTTAGAATAGGTAATATTTGGATACTGTGGCCTCATGTATTTCCACGATGATCTGAACTCATAATGAAGCTGCTTCTCCAACCAAGTTGCCTTATAATCCGACTCACTGTACAACAACTTTAGACGAGCTAACCGCAGCATATCAAAGTACGGTAGAGTCTTCAAGTCAGGAGCGAATCTAAAGTAATCAATGCCACGCTCTCGCTTAACTGCATAAACATTTAAATCATTCAAGTATGCCCAACTGATTATTTTACCTTCGGTCTTCGCACTTTTCAGCGAATAAAACTTTGAATAATCAGGTTGAACATCTTGACGAGGCGGGCGGAAACAACCTTTCATTTCCTGAAGCCATTCAGCTTTCTAAACACTCAGTTGTTCCAGATTTGGTGTAGACGTGCTGGCAGCTGGATGTTTCTCCAATTTGCGGTTAAGATCCCCATCATCAACATTAAAAACGTCATCATCATCAGGGAGATCTTGAAAATCACTTGATTGATAGATAGGATTAGCTGAATCAACATTTTGCTCAAATACTATCTCATCATCATCAATGTCAGAATCAGGAGAATTTGTTGTAGATGCAGATGCAGTTTCTTCAGTAACTTCATCAGGATTCATTCTCAATAACTCTGCAATATGTTCTTTCGTTAAACAATGAATTATTTCTCCTTCTTCTTTATCGTACTCGACGCTAAACTGAATTACCCCCTGCATATCCAAAATGTGAGTTAATTTGGACTTAACATGTGAGATTGGAGTAATATCATGTTGCGATTCACTTGTATGTTCTTTACCAGCTTTATCAGACTCAGTGCTTTCACTTCCTTCGGCTTCGGCAGACGGTTCAGAAGATGCATCGTCTGATCCTTTAAGTCTGAAAATCCCATCATCACCTACAATCATATTTTCTTGCACCTTGTTGTAGTCTTCTTCCAACTTCTGGATTTTCTTGGATTGCTCAGCAATAATAAGTTCCAATTCCTTGTTCTTATTTGAGCAATCTTCAAGCAACAACCTCTGTGAATCAAGCAGCAGATTCTGACTTTTTATCATTTCAGACATTTCAGCACGTTCAGCATTAAGTCTCTTAATTTCTTCATCTTGTTGATGCTGTTTTGTCAAGACATTTAATAACATGGCATTCAAGATGGCAAGCTGAGCAGAATCAGAAGGCTGCAATGACGAAGATGATTTGTCAGCAATTATTGTGGTTGTGGTAGCTGGAGTCATGATTGGCTCAGAAACAACAATAGGAGGAACTGGAGCAGCAGTGCTGGCAATCGTCTTTGGAGTAATGTCAGAACGTTTCACCAGCTTGAAACGTTTCGATGATTTCTCCCTTTTCTTGAGAATTTCTCCCAATGATTTAGCTGCTGGAGGATCTTTTCTTTTACGTACTAATGGTATCTCCTCAGCGCTCACGACAACATCATCTTCATCTCTCAAACCAGCTTGAGATGATGATGTACTAACAACCGGAGATTCAACCGGAATAACCTCAACCTCTTCATCGGAGTCAGACAGTGGAGGTACAACAATATCCTCAATATCTAAATCGCTTTCATCATGTCTCCATTTCTTGCCGCCAGGGAAGACATATGTTGAGTCAGCAAGGTGACCAATCAAACTTTTCTCTACGGGTTTGACCTTCTTGTTCTTGTATGTGAGCAAGCTTCCCATGGTCATATCAGTTATTTCTTCCAGCTTGATCGTATCATCATCAGCTTTTGGCAATGTAGGAACCTGCACATCAAGAATTAATTGGACAAAACGAGCAAACATCAGGTATTTATGCTTCTTCGTCTCCAGGTTTTCCACCATGTGCTGTAGAATCATTCCCGAGAAGTTGTAGGGAATGTTCAATACCAACGCCGCAAACGCACTTTGCGTTGTCTCCCGCATTTCAACATGCCCAGCTCTTCGGGGGCTCAAACAGTGTTGTAGCACGTGACACAGATACTTGTATTGTATGCTGAATCCAGATTTTGTGATCACGCCCTTAGCTATCTCACCATCATACTTTACCCGCAACAATAGCCCTCTCACAAGATATTTTTTCAGAATAGTCGGAAAACCAGCTTTGTCTTCAAATCCGATAACCTCTCGAATCACACTTTCATCGATCATTACGTCAGCCCCGAGAACATTGCTGTGAATTTGAATCTTGCCATCTGCACGAACAACTCGAGCGTTTTGCCAGAAAGATGAAATGTGAGACAAGTAAGGCACACACTCAGTAGATATAGCCTTGTAAATTCTAGATCTCTTCAGGAACATAATGATTCCAACAAAATTCTTAGCATTCTGAGAATCTTCATTCACATAGGCGCACATATTGTTCCTTGGTCCAACACTCTAGGTACCGCTTTGCGATTGCGAAGATGACTCAACAATTACTTCAACGTTTGAAACAGGGATTTCGGAGATAGGAACTTCAGCCATTTTCCTGCAAACAGAAATATAAACATCGAGCGCAAAACAGTTAGAATAAAATTCAAACGTTTTCTAAGTTTCTGTTCTGGCCATCCGCACGTATGAGCAAGTCCATTCGCACGGATCAATATGTATCCGTACGGATGTACTGCTCAAATCAAACGGATTAAGTGTTATACATCCGTACGTATGGCCTAAACATTCGTACGGATGAAGATCCTATCCGCACTGATGAAATCACATTCGTGCGGATAGAGTTCATCGCAACTGTTGGTTTTCAAAAACCTAAGTTTTTATTTAAGCCTGTTTTTGGTCACACAAATCATTCCAAGATGTTCGCAAACCACCGATTAACTAAACCCCTAACACAATTTGCCATTACAAACACATATAAATGATCGATTGTTCAAAGTATATACGGACCTAAAAATCAGCGATTAAACACTTAAAAGGTCGTTATACCTTATGTGATTTGTATGGTTGGATTCGCAAAGAAAAGTTACACAATTAAATCGGTTTCAAAAACTCGTTCTAACACTTTGAAATTTTGTCGAAAGTTCTCTTAAACGGATGAAAAAGTGAGAATGAACAGCACAAATGTATGTGGTATATATACCCGTTTCTCATCCGCACGAATGTGAAATACATCCGTACGAATGAGCCTTCGTCCGTGCGTTTAACCAACACACACATAAAGTTTAATTCACCTTTGATCCGCACGGATGTGATGCTATCCGCACGGATGAGAATTTCAACTTAAATGATACCTTCCCTTTGATTCGTGCGGTTGCTTTGTTGATCCGTGCGTATGTAATATACATCCGCACGAATGAGCTGTAGAGCTCACAACTTTAAACACTTCACTTTTCTTCAAAATCAAACGCCAAGTAAACGTTAAGCACATAAAATTATCAATTTCAGAAAGAATAAACATTTTGCGCAATTAAACATGATTTCAAAGAATTCTAACTAAAAACATCACTAACGATCATGACCTTGAGACTTTGTAAGAATTAAACATTAATCTCATTTTCACGTTCAGATTTCAAGTCACGACAAGCAACCGTAAAAATAACAAAATAAAAATAAAATAAAAATCTTTTTGTATTTTTCTGTTTTTGGTAAATAAAGTAAATTTTAACTAAGACAAAAAAAATGAAAGTTTAAAAATTTAACTAACAACTACACAAACTGAAAATTTCACATTCTTTTGTGAGAATCTTTTCGAATAAGGGATCAGACTGATACTGAAACATAACATTGTCATTCATTTTTTGTTGTAACTATTAACATCTCAATTGACGATTATTGGTATATTTGTCCTCTTAAACTTAAACAAACATTCACTTGACATTTTTCTTTCAAACTGGTTATCTCGATAAGATCTCCCAATATTTTGAACATAGATATCAACACACCTTTTGAATTTTAACAGTCACCAGAATTATATCATAATTAGAATTGTACGTATGTTCGTGTATTTGTCCTCTTAACTTTTCAGCCTTTTCAAATCTATTTTCATAAATAGCAGACGTAATATCATAATATTTATTTCGTATGTCAGTATGGCATCCACTGCACAGGCAATAAGGACCA
Source organism: Senecio squalidus (assembly GCA_910822075.1). Lineage (NCBI taxonomy): Eukaryota > Viridiplantae > Streptophyta > Magnoliopsida > Asterales > Asteraceae > Senecio > Senecio squalidus. The sequence goes on from CAJVGC010000065.1 coordinate 42,578,784, forward strand.
GTGATTCTTGATCGTTAAAACGTTTAATTTACACCATTCAGAGAATAAGCACTTCGTCACCCTTTATTTGGAATGCTCGAACTATGATCTTCTTTCGACCTTATAGTTATGTTCATCCATCAAGGTATTTTTGTAGTTTGTTTATTAAGTACTTCGTCACCCTTTATTTGGAATGCTCGAATTATGATCTTCTTTCGACCTTATAATTCTGTTCATCCGTCAAGGTATTTTTGAAGTTTGTTTACTTATCTCTTACTTTGTATTTGATCTTGAATAGACTGTGTCCATTTTGGTATTCACATCATTTCTTTAATTTCCTTGATCTTGATCAAATCATTCAAGAATGTTATCCCAAAATCACTGGAATGGCCCTTAATTGCTTCAATATATACTGACATACTGTATTTATTTTATGATATTACTTCTAATATTTACTATTTTCGAATTGATCCAGCGAAAAGCCACAAACACTACAAGACAAAAGCTAATTATAATATTAGAAAAGTTTAATTTCGACTGTTGTGTGTTGTTTACAGTGTTCTCAATTGTTATTGATCTCCAGATATCATTTAGACAGTCTTTGAGACATATCCATAACGATTCAAATTAAAATTTGATATCTACGACAACCATTTTAAAATTGATTTATTTTAGTCAAGTTTCAGTAAGATAAGCCTACCAATATATCCTACAACTGACATGTGTAAACGTTACATTCAGCATATCTTTTTGACAATTACATGTTCAGTTTAGTTCAGTATTTCCTCACTTCCCTAATTTTTTTATTTTTTATTTTTTATTTTTTTTATTTTTTTTAAGTATTTCTCCCCCTAAAATTCTAAAAATAAAAATCTTTTTGTATTTTTGAAATTTTATAAAACTAAAAAGAAGAAATTAAAAGGTTAAAAATAATAAAAACCTTAACGTAGTATACAAAAGTAATGCCGGTTAATTGTCCAACTTGATTGCTTCAATCCCATCACTCCTTTTGACTACCAATCCCTGGGCTGAGATAAAACCTCCCTTATCTCCAGCAAAAGAAACATATCCTCCTTTAATAGATCTGACATTTGAGAGTAGTGACATATTTCCTGTCATGTGCCTAGACGACCCACTATCAACAATCCAGGTATTCTTGATAGGATCATAGACGACATGCACATCAAATTGAAAAGATTAGTTCGCGATGCAAACCCAAGCCTTAATGGCTGTGGGTTTACCATCACCACCTAAAACCTGTAAGTCCACCCATTTTCCCGTTGAACCATTAGGTACATTTGACGGTCCAGCACCCTTAGTATCAACCTTAGGCTTCCAAGACTTTGATTCATGAGTGGAACTTTTGATATAAACAGTTGATCTATGAGTTGGTGATGTTGACCGTTTTTCAATTTGTTTAACAGGAGGTTGCTGTTTGGATTTACCAGCATGAAGCAACTCACTGTTTTGTTTTGGAAATGATGACCGATTGTTTGAAAATCGATTTCGATTTGGACTAGAAAAACGATTTTCAGTAGACGTTTTATGCTGGTCAAAACTGTTCCTAGGCCTTTGTTTCAAATTTGGACAATTATAATTAACATGGCCTTTCTCCCCACAATCAAAACAAGTTCTCCATTCATTAAGGTTTTGAGAACTTCGCGTCATTCTCCGGTGATGTGTAAGAGGTTTGGAGAACATAGCATTAGGACGCATGAAGCCATTATTTTGTTGAACATTTGGTGACTTCTGGGGGCCGGTGTTTGTGTTTCTCAAGTGAGGTGGTATGGATTTTACTTTTTCAGTTTCCTTTTTCTCAACCTCCACTGGTGATTCCCCGGCTTTTACAAATTTTGGTCCCTTAACTTCAGGTCTTTTCAAAATTTTAATTTTTTTAGGTTTACTCGAAGTTTTATTCGGTAACTTACGACCCAAACCTGAACCCTTTTCTTCCTCATCTGAGTCGGAAACCCAATCTTCAACCAATACCGTTTCTTTTAATTTTTCGGTTTTAGCACTTTGAGCATTTGAATTATCTTGGTGATTGACAATAGGTGTTTGGACAGCTGGGTCTGGTTGTTGAACAATGAATTCAATGTCCCCTTCCTCCTTTGGACCCTTAATCAATTTGTTAAAAATTGGAGGTGGACAAGTTTTGTAGTCAACCCTTGATTTCTCTTCCCCATTTTCAGGACGTTTTTCTTTTAAAATATGATCTAAAAGGTATGATGCAGTGAAATAACTTCTAACCTGTTGATTTAAAGTTTCAAAACTGATTTTTATAGAAGCATTTTCACGTTTAAGGGCATCAATATCTTTTAAATATTTGTTAATGGAGTCCTGTTTGTTTAACAACGCTATTTCCAGATCACTGACTTGTTTTGTCAAAAGTTTGTTCTTTTCAGAAAACAGTTTTTCATTTCCTTTGACAACTTTATTTTTACGTAGTTCCTCAACAAAATTGTTATTTTCTTTTCTTAGCTCATTCACTTGTTCGTCTAAAACAAAACACCTAGAACAGGAAGTGATTTTAGTTTCAGAATGTACCTTTGATGACTCTTCAGTACCTGCCATCATTGCAAACTCCCTTTTAGTTTCTGGTGCTTCTGATTCTTCTGAAGATTCCTCAGATGATTCTTCAAACGTAATAGACTCCTCCCCGTCAGTTTCTTCATTGAGATTCAATATTTTCACAATGTTGACTTCAGCATCGGACTAATTGTTATCAATTTGAAATTGCCAGTCCAAACCTTCGTCAGATTGCAAAACCAGAGCCTTAACATCTGAATTCTCTGTACCAGTAGGGATATTTGAACCAGTTGTTACCATAGCAGTATTCTTGTTCGCCTCAGGAGCATTTCTGTTCACATTCCTATTTTGCTGATCTCTGAAAGGGTTTTGAACAGTCCTTGGTCGTTTTGGCTTCTCACATTGACGAGCAAAGTGACCCTTTTCTCCACAATTGTGACAGGTAATAGCAGACATATCGAAACCGTACTTAGTTTCCTTGTTGGCTCCGATTAGATTACCAGTCCTTTTCACATACTCTTTTGCCCTCCTAACAAGATTAGCGAAACCCCACATAATATCGATTCTTTCCATCTCATCACGATCAATCTGCTCATAATCTTCACCAGTTAAGTGATGGTTTCCAATTTTTACCATGCAGCAAGTTATCATAGGATGCTACTAAGGTAGTCAACATAGCCATATCTTCGTTTACACCATCCACATTTCCTTTATGAAAGTGCTCGATCTTCAAATTATAGAAACCGATTCTGAAGTAGCTTGAGTTTGAGACTTTGGAACAGGAGTACCTTGACTTGAGCTTGAGCTTGAAAACCCAGAATTTCCTGCATTTGACTTTTGCGAATTACTCGAGGTGTTAGCAGAAAAAGCTGTCTTCAATGAAGCATGAGTAGGGGTGGCTGGAGTGGGATCAGCGTAATATAACGAAGGATCTTGAGTGTGCGCCTTTCTCTGAGCACGAAACTTGTCATCCTGCTCCTTTTCTCTCAGCTTAATAAATAAATCATTTAAAGTTGCACGAGCAAGATAACCACTTTCCTTTAACATCTCAATATACCCATTCCAGCTTTCTGGTAAAGCATCAGCAAAGCATTCCACTCGTTCTGGAGCAGTTGTAACCACTGAATATCCGTGCATCTCACTTATCAAATGTTGAAAACGTCTGGTAAGGTCAAACAGTGATTCGCCATGTAAGCAAGTGAAATTTTCAAACTCCTTGTTCAATGCTCGTCCCTTCATAGTCTTCAATTTGTTGTTTCCCTCATAGTCTAGTTCAAAAGCATCCCACAGTTGTTTCGATAACTTGTATGTCTTGTACTGATGAAACACATATCTGGGAATAGCCTGACATAAGTAAGAGTACGCCTTTTTCTCAATATCATAACTTTTCCTCTGTTCCTCGGTATATCTATGAATGGGAATAAGGTCTCCATCTTCACCAGTTGGCTCAGTATATCCCACTTTATTCATATCCCACATTTTTGAGTCCAGTCCTTGGGTATGAATTTCGAATCGAGGTTTCCAGTGTGGGTAATCGTCCATTGAAATCAATTTTGGGACCTTATTAATACTTCCTGTTTCAGCATCATTGATTAACATTTCCGACATTTTAGAATTAGTACTTGCCATAGCGTATTCCATTTTAAAATGTGAAAATTTTAGTTTAAACTGATTCTGTACGGATGAACTGCTTGATATGTACGGATGAGGGAATGATATGCACGAACGAGAGTGATACGTACGGATTAAAACATACGAACTGAAATCTATACGAATGAGTTATTCGTACGGATGAGAGGATTGACGCGTACGAACGAAAACTTTATACGTACGGAGGAAAACCTATACGTACGGATGAACTAGAAGTTAAACTTTTTCAAGCAAGGACCTAGATCCGCACGAATGAGACCTATCCACACGAACGTAAACCTAGATCCGTACGGATGAGACTTTTCAAGAACTTGATCCGTATGCGCCGCTGAAAATTTAGGGTTTTTCTAAAAACTCGATCTACAACTCGATTTTCTAGACCAAAACGCTTCCTGTCTGCCCAGATCTTAAACAAAGTAACCCAGAAACGTTTTTAAACAACAAAAACAACCTTTTAAACGTAAAATTCCAAACTTAAGTTTCAATCAAAACGAAAAATCTTAATGAAAACGCTAGAAGAACGTTGATTTCTACAACCAACGCTCTGATACCACTTTGTTGGCGTTGTATGGATCTTAATACGTCAACGTTATATCAATAACCTAGCGGAAATAAGCTATCGATTATCTAGCGAAGATTTAACCCTCGGAAACGAAATCAAACCAACGATTGTTGATAAGATTGGACCTTAGGAAGACTATTCTGATGATTGTTTATACGTTATAAACGGTTTGGAACACTAATAAAGCGAGCATCAGCAGTTCACACACGCACAGACAACCCTAGACCGACTTCTTACGTAATGCAGGAAGCTGTTGGGTATATATAGGGCCAGATATTCATCCGTACTGATGTAATCTCATCCGTACGTATGAACACATATTACTTCCTATCCGTACGGATATGATATCATCCGTACGGATGCAACATATTGATAAACATTTTGTTTACTTCACTTATCCGTGGGAACAGAACCTTCATGCGCACGGATGCATCCTCATGCGTGCGAATGTAATCTGGATATAATTTAAACGTCACAAATCGTATATTTGATTAATTCAGAATAACGTAAACATTCAAGCATATAATTAATCAAACAAGCAACATTAATATCCAAATAATACAAAGACTGATATTAGAATAAACGTGTAATTACATATGAATCTGGTAACTAACAAAATGCACCTACAAAATGTTTAGATGCGGAGCAGTTGTTTTAGATGCGTAGCAGTTAGTGCCTAGACCAGTTATTAGTGATTTATAAAGTAGTTTAAGTGTGGGAATGATATCCTAAACCATTATTAAGTTAGAGATGAGTAGAAATGACATTTATAAGTTGGAAAAAAGTAGAATTGTTATATATTAGTCGGGAAGAAGTAGAATTAACTTTGCATACCGCGAGGGTATGTATACGACTTAAATAGTCAAGAAGTAGTAAGAACCAACTCTCTATAGTTGGAAGAAGAGAAAGATGAGACTTTAATCAGTCTTGGAATATTTTGTAATCAATGATAAAGTATATATTTTTGAGCATATAACGAGAATTAAACCGTAAAGGCCTTATTATGGTTCTTATTTATGTTTATGGTTGCTAATTAAGTTCTAGCGATTATTTATGTTATGGTTGTTTATGTTATGGTTATTTATGTTATGGTTGTTATTTATATTTTGGGTTGTTGATAATTATGATATGACGCTAATGTAGCAGTGAGTGATCAAAATGAGTTGTTTTATTTGCAATGTTATGCAATGAGTAGTAGTTGTTGTCCGAATTAGTTTTAGTAGTTTTGATATTGTTTATGTGAATAAAGTATGTTATAAATTGTTATAATGAAAAGAAGTTGACTTTCAGTAGTCGAGAAGAAGTAACATCAACTTTACATACCGCGAGGGTATGTATAAGTGATAGATACGACAATTTGATTGTCGAATGAAGAGATAGAATATAAATGGGTTGATAACCCGAGTTAATAGTTGTTTATAGAAAGAGATAGAATATAAATGGGTTGATAACCCAAGTTAATAGATTGTTTATAGAAAGAGATAGAATATAAATGGGTTGATGACCCGAGTTAATAGATTGTTTATAGAAAGAGATAGAATATAAATGGGTTGATGACCAGAGTTAATAGATTGTTTATAGAAAGAGATAGAATATAAATGAGTTGATGACCCGAGTTAGTAGATTGTTTATAGAAAGAGATAGAATATAAATGAGTTGATGACCAGAGTTAATAGATTGTTTATAGAAAGAGATAGTATATAAACGGGTTAATGACCCGACCTAGTAGATCGTTTATAGAATTGGGTCGGGAGACCTTCATTGTTGAGAATGTTTAATAAGTGTGAATGACAAGATATGTAGTTAGATGGGTTATGAAGTTAATGAGTTGAACACATGATGTGAAATCATTAGTTTTGTATAGACTTGTGTATAGAGGTGGTAAATGTTTATTATTGTTGTTTGAATAATATTTTATTTTATATATATATATATATATATATATATATATATATATATATATATATATATATATATATATATATATATATATATATATATATATATATATATATATATATATATATGTTATAATTGATTCTTGATATTAGAAGAATTTTATGTGTATGAAGTATATTATAAATTGTTATAAGAAAAAGAATGGTTAGATACGACAAATTAACTGTCGGAAAAGAAAAGAGGTCGACTTTCATTGTCGAGAAGAAGTAGCATTAACTTTACATACCGCGAGGGTATGTATAAGTGTTAGATACGACATTTAATTGTCGGAAAAGAAAAGAAGAGTTAGATACGACATTTAATTGTCGGGAAAGAAAAGAAGTGTTAAATACGACATTTAATTGTCGGGAAGAAAAGAAGTGTTAGATACGACATTTAATTTTCGGGAAAGAAAAGAAGAGTTAGATACGACAAATTAATTGTCGGGATAGAAAAGAAGAGTTAGATACAACATTTAATTGTCGGGAAAGAAAAGATATGATTGGAAATAAAGAAAGAGTAGATTTTTAAAGAATTCGTGTTAGAAGTGATTAACATGATTGTAAGGTATACTCACTAGCTTAACGCTAATATATTATGTTAATTGTATGTTTTGTAGGTAATAGAGATTTATGGCAAGGCAAGCTAAAGAAGAAGGGAAGGGGGAACGTATTGTAAAAATTAAATGTTTAAAAAATGTTTTTGTTAGAGCTTCAGCTCCAATTTGTAAAATGAGATGTTAACCTACATTTGTCGTTAACTAAAGAAATGAAATAGTAACACCTTAGAATGTTAGTTACATGTTTTGTAAGTAAAAAATAAATATGGTGTGTAATTGTTTCCGAGTGTACACTTTGGGTAAAAAGTGTCATTATGGAAAAGTTCGAGGTTTATTTTGTAAATTTGTTATAAAGTTCTTGATTTTATATTAAAAGAAACATATAGAAGTTGGTGGAAAGAAATAGAAACAAATAATTGTATTTGTGTGAACCGAGAGAAAAAAAATAAGTTGGTGTAAACATACGATCGAATCGGACGGGTAAACTGCGCCGAAATCATACGAAGCATGCCACAACGTTCCTGGAGTTGTGACGATCAAGTTGGTGTAAATGAAAGTGAGTTTCGTTAACGTTGAACTCGAACCGTACCGAAACCCGAATCATAAACGGCAGGTTGTTCGTAATATCGCCTGCTAGATCGTATGCTGTCTACCAAAGACTTGGAGGTAGCTTAGACTTTAGGTGGGATGGTATGCTTCGGGGTAGTTTGTGTTTTTCCCGTGTCTTTTGGAACTATTACCATCTTGTATAATATTTTGTTTTATATTGTATATATTGACGTAACGAATGGTTTATGGTTGTTTAAATATTTTGTGAACAATAAAATATGTTTTAAATCACCGTTTATACCCTGTATTACTTTGAATATCTAAAAAGTTTTTGAAAAACGTGATTTTTCAAACCATGTCGTTACAAGTTGGTATCAGAGCCACGTTGCGAGTGTACTGAGCACAGAGACCAGTGTTCAGACTCGTGCAAAGACGCGGTTCAAACTTTTAATAAAATTATGACCTAGGTTGGGAAAGGTTTGTGAGACTGAGAGTTGTAGGCTTACTATATTGTTTCCATAGTTTTAAGAGTTTTTTCTCTTATGTTATCCTGTTTGGGTTTTTGATCAAGGATGGAGAACGTTTCGAATGTTAATGCTAATCTTGCAGACAATGAAGGGAATCGAAATTCCCAGAATACTCACTCTGAGGGTAGTTCACCTGAGGTGCACAATGAGAGGGATGTTGCACGCATAGCTGATCTGGAGATCCAACTTGAAGCCATGAAGGCTGCAATGATTGCTGCAGGGTTAATGAAAATTATTCAACAACAATCTTCGATGGTTCAAGAGTCATCCTCAAATAAGGCAACCAATACATCTATTGTTCGTGAGGAAACAGTTCGGGTCGAAACCAATGGTAGTACTTACAAAACGTTTTTAAGTTGTAAACCTCATGCGTTCAAAGGAGGAGAGGATCCATTAGTTTGTCGGAGATGGATTCGTAAGATGGAGTAGACATTTAATTATGTTGTTTTTACCGAGAATCAGAAATTTAACTATACTATTCGTATGTTGGAAGAAGAGGCGTTGGATTGGTGGGAGTCTGTTGATCAGACTTTATCCGATGAAGTTCGAAGCAAGTTGACTTGGCTTGTGTTTGTTGATAAGGTTAACACCCGATTCTGCAGCGAGGTGAAATGCAGCAAAATCAAAGAGAGTTTTTGAATTTGAAGAAAGGTGGTATGAGTGTGGCGAAGTATAATACCACATTTACCAATAAGCTTCAGTTTACTCGACACCTTTGTCCTACAAAAAGGTTGATGGTTATTCAGGTGGTGAAAGGTTTCCCATTTCCCTATAAAGCATTTGTCCGCAATTAAGCTACTTTGGAGTTAGAAATGGAGGAAGATAGGCAGATAGAAGACGATTTGAATAGTCGTGATATTCAAGGGAAGAGAAAGTTGGAAGGAAAATCTGGGTCCTTTTCTAAGAAACAAAAATTTGGGTTTAAAGGAAATAATCAAAAAGGGAAACAAAGTTCGGTTATATATAGGAAGTGTAGAAAGTTGGGGCACATTGAAAGAGATTGTCGGAGCAAGGAGATAGTTTGTTTAACTGTCAAGAAAAAGGTCATATATCAAGTCAATGCACCAAACCAAGAGTTGGAAACTTCAATGCTAAGAAGAAAGAAGAGATTACGAAACCAAAAGCTAGGGGGTTTCAGATGATAGTTGATGAAGCTCGTCATGATGATGAGGTGATTCTTGGAACTTTTACCAGAGAGTTTTTGAATTTGAAGAAAGGTGGTATGAGTGTGGCGAAGTATAATACCACATTTACCAATAAGCTTCATTTTGCTCGACACCATTGTCCTACAAAAAGGTCGATGTTTACTCGGTATGTGGAAGGTTTGCCATTTCCCTAGAAAACATCTGTCCGCAATCAAGCTACTTTGGAGTTAGCAATGGAGGAAGCTAGGCTGATAGAAGACGATTTGAATAGTCGTGATATTCAAAGGAAGAGAAAGTTGGAAGGACAATCTGGGTCCTCTTTTAAGAAACAAAAATTTGGGTTTAAAGGAAATAACCAAAAAGGGAAGCAAAGTTCGGTAATATGCAGGAAGTAGGAAGGTTGGGGAAAATTGGAAGAGATTGTCGGAGGAAGGAGATAGTTTGTTTTAACTGTCAAGAAAAAGGTCATATATCAACTCAATGCACCAAACCAAGAGTTGGAAACTTCAATGCTGGGAAGAAAGAATAGACTGCGAAACCAAAATTTAGGGCGTTTCAGATGAAAGTTGATGAAGCTCGTCGTGATGATGAGGTGATTCTTGGAAATGTTACCAATAATTCATTTCCTACTACTTTATTAGTTGATTCTGGTGCGAGTAGATCTTTTGTGTCTACTAAATTTTGTACTAAGTTTGATATGCCTAGAAACCCCTTAGAAGAAACTTTTAAGGTAGATGTAGCAGTTGGTAAATCTGTTTTAGTTTTTGATAAGTTTGATAACTGTTCGATTGAAGTTGATGGAACTGAATTCCTTATTTTACTGATCCCGATAAATATTAGTGAATTTGATGTAGTAGTTAATGGATTGTTCGTCTGCACATGGTGCTGAAATTTTATGTGCTAAGAAGTTAGTACGGATACCTTTAGGAGACGGGAAATTCGCTTTTGCTCGTGGGGAGAAAAACTCGGAAAGATTTATTATAATATCTCAAATGAAAGAGAAAAAGTGTATGGAAAAAGGATGTGTGGCGTTTTTGATGTTTGTGATAGAGAAATTTAAGGAAATAGAAAAGTTAGAAGATATCGATGTAGTTCGAGAATTTCCAGATGTATTTCCTGATGAATTACCAGGTTTTCCACCATTACGTGAATTAAAATTTAAGATTGAACTTTTTCCTGGAGCAAAACCTATTACAAAGGCATCATATCGTTTAGCTCCATCTGAAATGAAAGAACTGATGAAACAATTGCAGGAACTGTTAGAAAAAGGTTTCATTAGACCAAACTCTTCACCCTGGGGAGCACCAATGTTGTTTGTGAAAAAGAAAGATGGTATTGTGCGTATGTGTACTGATTATAGAGAATTAAATAAGGTTAATGTTAAGAATAAGTATTCATTGCCTAGAATAGATGATTTGTTTGATTAATGCAAGGAACTAGTTATTTTCTAAGATTGATTTGCGCTCGACTTATCATCAAGTTGTTGTGGCGGAGCAAGACGTTCCTAAGACTGCTTTTAGACCCCGTTATGGTCATTATGAATTTTTGTTTATGCCGTTCGGGTTGACAAATGCTCCTGCAATCTTTATGGATTTGATGAATATAGTTTTTCTTCCTTTCTTGGATAAGTCAGTAATTGTGTTTATAGATGATGTGTTAGTTTATTCTAAGAACCTGGAAGATCATCGACGACATTTAAGGGAATTGTTGGAAACACTCAGAATTGAAAAGTTATATGCAAAAAATTTTAAGTGTGAATTTTGGTTAAGAGAAATCCAGTTTTTGGATCATTTGATTGGGGAACATGGAATTAAGGTTGATCCAGCGAAAGTTGAAGCCATTCAGAATTGGCAACCCCCAAAGACGCCGACAGAGTTTCATAGTTTTCTAGGTTTGGCAGGTTATTACAGAAGATTTGTTAAATATTTTTTAAAGATTGAGTCGCCTTTGACTAAGTTAACGAAAAAGGAAGAACCGTAGGTGTGGACGGAGGAACAAGAGGAAGCTTTTCAGACATTTTAGAAATGTCCGTGTGAAACACCTATTTTTTACTTTGCCTGAAGGAAATGAAGATCTTGGAATCTAATGTGATGCATCATTATAAGGCTTGGGTTGCGTTCTTATGAAAAGAAGAAAAGTTATTGCATATGCTTCCCGTCAACTGAAAGATATAGAAAAGAAGTATCATGTTCATGATTTGGAGTTAACTGATGTTATTCTTGCACTGAATATATGGTGTCATTAACTCTATGGAACGAAATGTACTATTTTTACCGATCATAAAAGTCTTAAGTATATTCGGAATCAAAAGGATTTGAATATGCGGCAACGTAGGTGGATCAAATTGTTGATTGACTACGATTGTGAAATAAGTTACCATCCTGGAAAGGAGAATGTAGTGGTTGATGCCTGTTGGGTTATAATTTAGTCAAAATAAGTTTAACTCATTAGTACTGCTTCTAACGTCATTAATACTGAAGAAGTTACTACGGAAGACAAAGTTTAATACGGCTGTTCAACAAGATACTACGGAAGCTTTCATTACTACGGACAGTTCAAGTTACTACGGACTTGAAGTTACTGCGGATACTCTTTCCATGCACGTTTAAGTTAAATATATATAGTTTCAATTGTATTCAAAGTATGTTTCCTTTATTAGATAGAGATTGAGATTCCTAGTTTAACTAGGATATCCTCAAGGTCTATAAATAATAGATCCTTGTAAGATAGTAAACACGTTGTATTGATAATTCTGATTAATGCAATTGAGGCTTAACGTTCGACAAATATATTGTTCTTATTCGTTATTATATTTCAATATTGTTTATTTGATCAACTTGTAAATATCAAAGTGTTCATCTCCGCTATTGAACTTCTTTGATAGATCACGATCTAACAAGGTTAAAGTTAACAAACTATACAAACCTATTTGATCCTGACACGTGGTATCAGAGCACAGGAGGTGCTTTAGATCCATTGATCAACAAGTTGACAATCCTCATACGCCAGAATCAAGATAATCACCATGACTGATGTATCAATCAACAAAGTTCCTGTACTTAATAGCAACGAATTCGATCTATGAAAGCTACGTATCAAGCAACACATCCTATTATCTTATTACACAGTTTGGGATGTTATTGTCAATGGTAACAAGCAAGCTACTAATCTTGCAGCTGATGGACAACCTGGTGTCTTGGCTCGTCAACCATTGACTGACCAGGAGAGAAGAGAAAAACAAACGGAGATTAAGGCACTTAGTATTCTTCTTATTTCCATCCCCAACGAGTATCAATCTCAATTTGAAGAATACAAAGATGCTAAATCTTTGTGGGAAACATTGGAGAAAAGATTCAGCGGTACAAAGAATACCAAGAAGAACAAGAAGGCTTTTCTTAAGCAGGAATACGAGAATTTCAATGCCCTGAAAGAGGAGAGCATGACTCAAACTTTTGACAGATGCAAAAAGCTCACTGGAGAGATGATAAGTGCAGGAGTCCAATACGACAAAGATGACATCAACAGAAAATTCATTAGAGCTCTAGGTAAGGAATGGATCATCTATACTGTATCCTATAGACAAGAAGATAAATTGGAAGAACTGGAACTAGATGACCTATACAACGACCTTTGAGTCTTTGAATCAGAAGTTGAAGCAAATAAACCAAGCAGCTGCAATCACAATATTAATAATTTTAATACTGCCCTTATCACAACCTCTGGAGGAACAAAGTATGAAGGTGGAGAAGAGATATCCTTTGAAGCTTTCATCTCGCAAAGCTCAAATCTCACTAGTGATGATGTAAAGCAGATTCATCAAGATGATTGGGAAGAGATGGATTTGAAGTGGAAAGCTGCCATGTTAGCTCTACGTGCTAGAAGATTTGTGAACAGAACTGGAATAAGATTCAATCCAAGGAACAATGAAAGAATTGCCTTTGATAAAAGCAAGGTGAAGTGCTACGAATGCAATGAACCAGGACACTTTGCAAGGGAATGCCCAAACAAGTCAAAATCCAACAACTCACAAAACACACATGACAAAAATCCAAGTGCACTTGTTTCTCAAGACATATTTGGATATGATTGGAATGACCTCGCTGAAGAAACCAGTCAAAACAAAGCTTTAATTTCATGTGAGGATTCTGTTTCTACTAACAACATTACTAAGGTTCACCATGCATGCATAGCAATAGTAATGGATGCTGACGATGCTGATTCTACGGAGGATACTGTTAATACGGAGCTTGTTTATACTGACCTGGTTACTACGACAATCGACAACAATGTTCTTGGATACGACTGGAATGATGATGATCAAGAATCAACTCATGATGATGCTCTAATGGCAATTGACTCATCATCAAAGGAAGCTGAAACTCCATCTCTCATGGCCTAGGTAAATTCCAAACTTTGTTCTTCTGAGTGTAAGGATGTTATGCTTAAATATCGAAATCACAATCAATTAATGAGTGACTCACTTAAAGCATTAGAAGAACAAAGAAGGTCAGGTGCTAGGGTAATAAATAACTTAGAAAACCAAATTAAATCATATAAGGTCAATGAACAAAGTTATCAAGAGAAAATTCGAATAGTAGAATGGCAAAGAGAGGATCTCCTAATTAAACTCCAGAATGCTAGGGCAGAGGTAGTAAGACTAGGTGAGAAACATGATAAAGTTGAATTAGATGTAGGGAAACTTGAACATGCTTCAAAAACTGTAAATGCCTTATTTGAACAAAAAATACACGGTAAAATTAAAGCGGGTCTAGGATTTAAAGAAACAGCCCCTCCATTTAATCAAAACTACATCCCTCCATCTTTAGATGAACCTAGGATTCCTATCTCACAGTCACCTCCAACAGAATCATTCAATGTTGATCCAATCATCTATGATGAGGTTCTGATTGAGGACTTAGTTGAAGAAAGTAAACTGAATATTGTGAAAAACAAGGATATTCCTTTGGAAAATCACTTAATCACAATAGAAGGTGTTACTCAACAATCATCACAAAGTCTAGTATCTATGCCACCTGATGAACATGCTAAGAATAGTAATAAACCTGAATGCACTTGTTGTAAAAACAAAACAGTTCTTAAGGAAAAAGAAAAGACTTGGGTACATATAGGTAATAGAGGCAATCAACAAAATATCCTTGTTAATACTGCACGTGTTAATACTGCCAAAATAAATCATGTGCACAACAAATTTGTTACTACGGATTCAAGAAGAAAACGTGTTAACAAAAACTTATTTTTTAACAGTAGAAATAGAGTTAATACTGCTAGACAAAATTTTGTTTCTACTGCAAAACTTAATACGGTAAAAAATAACCGTGTTAATACTGCACGTGTTAATACTGCCAAAGGTAACTCAGTTACTACGACTCATGTTAATACTGTGAAACAAAAGCCTGTCAACCCAGTATCTGTTTCTACTGTTAAACCAAAATCTGTTAACACCAAATTTGTCTCAAAAGCTAAAACATTCAAACAAGTATGGCAACCAAAGATCAAAGTAACTCAACCACCTACTCCTATTGATTTTTCAAAACTAGTCCAAAGGAAGGTGAGTTACTTTGATGAGATGGGCAAACCCAAGTCAGCTTTGGCGTGGGTTCCCACCAGAAACTAACTCCTATTGTTTATGTTCAGGTTCAGCCAACAAATGAAAGTGAGAGCAGTTGGCACGTAGATAGTGGCTTTTCCAGGCACATGACAGGCAACATGTCATGCCTTCAGGACTTTGAAAAGTTCAATGGAGGATATGTAGCATTTGGAGGCAATTCAAAAGGAGGAAGAATTTCTGGCAAATGAACAGTAAGCAATGGAACAATACACTTCAAAGATGTGTATTATGTGCAACAGTTGCAGTACAATCTGTTGAGTGTCTCGCAAGTATGTGATGAGAAACATACAACTATATTCACTGCATCCGAATGCATCATCATGAAGCCTGGATATTTCATAGATGAAAGCATGATCTTACTTAGAACCCCAAGAAGAGACAATGTCTATTGTCTGGATATGTCTAAGGTCCAACCAACTTCATCTGAAGCATGCTTTCTATCAAAAGCTACTTTAGATGAATCCGCTCTGTGGCATAGGAGGATGTGCCATATGAACATGAAGAATATCAATCAATTGGTCAAATCAGGATTGGTCAGAGGTCTCCCCCACAAACAGTTTGATCGTGATGATAACTGTTTAGCTTGTTTGAAAGGAAAACAGCACAAATCATCTCACAAGTCAAAGGAGATCAACACTAACACTACTCCTTTACATTTACTTCACATGGATCTGTTTGGTCCTACCAATGTAAAGAGCATTGCCAAGAAGTCCTATTGCCTTGTCATCACTGATGACTTTTCTAGATACACATGGGTGTACTTTCTGGGTACTAAGGATGAGACAAGTCAGTTACTAATCACTTTCCTCACCAAGATTTAACATCAAATCAACTTAAAAGTCAAGAAGATCAGATGTGACAATGGAACATAATTCAAGAATCAAGTGATGAATGACTTTTGTGAGAAGAAAGGAATAGATAGACAATTCAGTGCTACCAGAACTCCTCAACAAAATGGAGTTGCTGAAAGAAGAAATAGAACATTGATTGAAGCGGCTAGAAGCATGTTGGCAGACTCCAACCTACCCATCTTTTTCTGGGCAGAAGCAGTTAATACTGCTTGCTATGTTTAATACAGGGTTCTTCTAGTTAAGTCTCAAAACAAAACTCCATATGAACTCCTCCACAAGAGACAACCTTTAATCGGTTTCTTAAGAGCATTTGGGTGTCCCTGCACAACCTTAAACTCTAAAGACTATCTTGGTAAGTTTGAAAGCAAAGCAGATGAAGGAAATTTCGTTGGATACTCATCACAGAGCAAGGCATATCGTGTTTATAATCACAAAACAAAAATCATTGAAGAAAGCTCCAATGTGACATTCAATGAACACACTCCCACCAAGAATTGTCAAGGACCAAACTGGGTTTTTGATTTAGATTCATTAACCAAATCATTAAACCTTAACTTTGATTTTCAATCCACATCAATTCCTACTGATTCAGTTAATGCGGCAAAATCTGTTCCTACGGAACCTATTCCTACTGCCAATTCTGTTAATACGGATCAAGTTCCTACTGCTCCAGTTTTTTGCACTGAAAGATTGGATGTCATGGAGTACATCAATCTTCCAATTTCTACGGATGATCCACTTCCCATCTTTGACACTATATCAAAGAATGTAGCCGATGGTTCTTCCCAACAGGAAGCTGATGATGCAAATGAAGATGAAGTAGTTCCTATCTCTACAACTACTGCCAAGGATGATGACACACGATCCAATGGAGTTCCATACTTAGTAGAAGAAGATGAGAATGGAGTTGAACAACTTATCACTGAAGAATTTGAAGCATACACTAATGATCTACCTTCTTCAGTTACTACTCCTCCTTCTACTGCCTATTTCCCAAGCAATGACATGCCCAAAATGAATGATACCAACTTAGGAGTAGAACTAAGACTTGAGAAGATTCCATCTTCCCGTGTGAGGAATCATCCACCTTCACAAATCATTGGTAATCTTGATTTCTCCATGGAGACTAGAAGCCAAACTAAACCCAAAAAGGACCCTACGAATGCCCTTATCAACACATGTCTGTTTGCCTGCTTCCTTTCTCAAATGGAACCAAAGAAAATTCAAGAGGCTTTATTGGATCCACACTGGATAGAGGCATGTCAAGCTGAGTTACTACAATTCAAAATCCAAGGAGTCCGGGAATTAGTTGAAGTCCCATTTGGTAAGAAGGTGATAGGTACAAGATGGATCTTCGTTAACAAGAAGGATGAAAGAGGTATTGTAATCAAGAATAAAGAAAGACTGGTTGCACAAGGCTACACACAGGAAGAGGGAATAGATTATGAAGAGGTCTTTGCTCCAGTGGCTAGGATTGAAGCTATCAGACTATTTCTAGCATTTGCTTCATACATGGGATTTAAGGTATATCAGATGGATGTCAAGAGTGCCTTCCTCTATAGAGTTATTGAGGAAGAGGTATATGTCAAGCAGCCCCCTGGATTTTAGGACCCTCAACATCCTCACATGGTCTACAAATTGGTAAAAGCTCTCTATGGGCTTCATCAAGCACCAAGGGCTTGGTATGACACACTTTCTGACTACCTTCTACAAAACAAATTTCAAAGAGGATCCATTGACAAGACACTATTCTTCAAGAAATCTCACTCAGATATTCTTCTTGTTTAAATATATGTTGATGACATCATCTTTCGTTACCTGAAGGGAAAGCCCAACTTAGGCTTATGGTATCCTAAAGACTCTCCCTTTGATTTAATTTCTTTTATTGACAGTGATTATGGTGGTGAAAACTTAGACAGGAAATTAACAACTGGAGGATGTCAATTCATTGGCTCAAGACTGGTGTCCTGGCAATGCAAGAAGCAATCAACTGTGTCTACCTCTTCCACAGAAGCTGAATACATTGCAGCTGCTAGTTGCTGTGCTCAAGTGCTATGGATACAAAATCAAATGATGGACTATGGTTATTCGTTCATGAACACTCCAATTTACATAGACAACCAAAGCACCATTAGCATCATCAACAATCCAGTCACGCACTCCAAGACAAAGCATATAGAGATACGCTACCACTTCATAAGAGACTGTAACGAAAAGAAATTAATTCATGTTGAGAAAATTCACACTGATAATCAGCTTGCTGATCTTCTCACAAAAGCATTTGATGTGGGAAGATTCACACTGATCAACATGGATTAAAATCATCTTATTTTATCTCTTAGTATTTCTATTTTAAGTCCCTTCGTGACGCAGTAGTAACCTTAAACATAAGCAAAAGTGCCTTATCAGTACTAAGGGAAGGTTTAACTACTAATGCCCTTAATATAATAGTACGGACGAAATGATTAATACTGTTTAGTGTTGTTGTTACTACGGACCTTTGGTTAATACTGACAGTAATTCACATTACTACGGACAGTCCAGTTAATACGGCTCGTGTACCATTACTACGGTCATTAATCAAATTACTACGGTTATTATTTGTTAATACTGCAACTCACCGTACTAAAAGGTTTCTTAATTAATAAGTATTCCTTAATTAATGGTGAGTTGACAAGTCAAAACACAACTTGTAACTAACTTTTACACGTGACGATAAAACATTGGACCTAATTTTTAAAATTCAGGCGCGAGCTACAATTGACACGTGGCAACTTTCAATTGCACCGTTACTTTTAATCATCACCCGCGTCTAATCCAAATCGTCAAGTTGTTACAAATTTTGAGTATAAATAGGGATCTTTTTAACCGTTTCATTGCTTACCTTTCTTAAGAACCCTAAAAACCTCTAAAAGTTACCGTTACAATCAAATCCCTAAATTTTTCTTTCACTTTTGATCAATTTCTTGTTTCATTGTTATCTTAATCTGAATCTTTTATACATTACTAACAATGGCTGAACTCCAATTTCATATGACACATAACATGGTGGCCTACTTAGTCAAGCACGATGACAATGAAGACTTTCATCCCATAATCGATTTCTTGCAGCAATCTCACATAAAACTTGCTTTAACCATTAGCCCTGAAATCCATGAAACACACATACGAGACTTTTCGACCTCTGCAGAACTCAACACCGATGGAGAGGTACCGATCATTAATGCCACCATAGATGGCAAAGAAATAACCGTTTCAGAGGCCACATTACGCACACATCTTAACCTACATGGTGGGGAAGGTATAACTGAACTTCCCAATGAAACGCTTATTTCAAACTTTGAAAGAATCGGATATGAGGGGGACTTGAATATTTCAACGTTTTTAAAAGCAAAACTCCCCCCCCCCCCCAATGGAAATACTTGTTGCATACTTTGCAACAGTGTCTTTCTCAGAAGAGAATGGGTTGGCATGAAGGTAGCTCTGCTTTGGCAACTGCCATGGTGTGTTTGACCATGATGTGAAAAATCTAGTTTACCGAAAATAAACTTTTACTAGATTACTACAGGGACAGTGTACCCTTGTCGGTTGTAAAATAATATAGGTAAATATCGGGTTCGAACACAAGGACTATTTATAATCATGATATTAGTTTTAAAATCACAAGTAACAAGTAACAATTTGGGTTTTGGTCTTAAGTAGACTTGATTCTACTAACGACAAAAATACTTTTCTAATTCAAATATGGATAAAAGACGCTTGCTTGGACCGTTTACGAATGTGTGTTATTTTCTAGGTATGAAAATGTCGAAAACCTAATATAAAATCCTAAGTTCCTTTCGAATACCGGATTTCTCCAATCACCTAACCATGCAACTATTCCTTTCGAATATAGTTAACACCTCAAGTAATTGTGCATAAAGTTCCAAGCCGATGTGCGAGAATTAATCTATAAGCTTCCTTTCGAATAGCTTACTAACTAATAAACCGATTTCTCTTAATTTAATAACTAGCGTTTGTGTTATTACTTACTTGTTTAAATTGTTGTTAGCGATTCCTTTCGAATACCGCTAACTTTTAATCAACTATAGACCGTCCGATTATTTCGTTCTTATTTTAGCAAAAATTGTGGATTCCTTTCGAATACCCGTTTTTAGATTACCAAATAAAAGTATAAACAATTCTAAAAATATAATTTAAGTTTTAACCCAAACGGATCCCCGATTAACCACAACGCATCAATCTAATTTCATACCCAAAATCTAACACATAAACGATCACAAATCCAAGCAAACGTTTAAGGAATTTAGCTACTCATAACGATAACAAAACAAAACATATAGATGAAAGACATAATTCGATTGCAATTAAAAATAGTGAGAATAGTTCAATACCAAACTGTAAGTAACAAGTTCAAAAATTCTCCAAGTAACTAAGTAAAAGTGAAATAAACGATTGTTCAACAAAAATTCCGAAAATGGTGATTATGATATCCCTTGCTTCTCAATATGATGATGAAAACTGAGATTAGTGAATGAATGATGGACTTTTCTGTGTAAAAGTCGTCCTATATGTAATTGCTTCCAAAAAACCTTTTAGTTCCCACATGATTAGCATTAAATGCAACTCTTTGTAACAGTTATGGGCCCAGTTGCGCCGCAACTCGGTCCTGTTGCGCCGCAATTCGTGATCCGTGGTCACACGAAAAACTAGTGAAGACTAGTTGCGGAGCAACTAGTTTAAGTGCCCAGGCAACTAAGCGTTTTGCTTCCCGACTTGTCTTTCTTTGCATCTTTTGGTCCCAAACCGCCTCCTTTTACTCAAAACACAACTAAAAACCTATAAAACAAACTTTACACAAAATATAAGTAATACGGGGCCAATCCATTACGTTTTGAACTCTAAACATAACAAATATCGCTATAAAATACTCGTATAAATGAGCGATATCAAACCCACCATACTTAAACATTTGCTTGTCCCTAAGCAAATCCGACTCAAAACTACTAACAAATTTACAAAACATACAACTTAAGAAAAGATAAGAAATCACGGGCTCAGACATTTAACTAAATTCCGGTGTTAGTAATTTTAAATATGCGTGAAATTGCTAGATCGTAAAACCGACTACGAACATCTAAAGCTACTAAATTACTTAAGCAAACAAAAACCGCAATTTCCTAATGTTAACTCCAAATTTATCCCCTAGTTTTGATATGTCTAAATAACCACCCCTTTTCCCTCACTCTCCAACCGAAGTTGGAGCGATCAGCCTTTCGGGCCGACCCCTATACCGCCTTGCTTTCGGGGGAAACCTTAAAATATCACTAAGCATTTTTCTTCTTTTGGATTCTTCTTTCTTTTGAGAATTGTTTGGTTAGTCTACATCTTTTTCTTTTCCTCTCACTTTTGTTCACTTCAAATATTATAGATTTATATTTAAATTTTCTTTGAAGTGAACGGTCATAACGGGGTTTGAGTCTTCGTTATAGTGAGGATCAATTCTATTCTGTTGACGGGAAAGACCTATGGCCTTTTTCTTCGCCTCTAACTCTCATATGGGCTTAAGTGATACTAGGATTCCCCAACTACCCCCGAAAGGGTGCAAGGACTACAAGGGCTAGGTACTAAGGATATCTAGTGGTTATCCGGATTTTAGATTTTTCGGGGAAACTTAAGGAACTAAAACTAGAGAACCTAAATTCTTATTTACAAATATTTTATTAATTAGAGATGTTCCTAAGCAATTTCACGTTAAAGTACCGGAATTAAGTTAAATATACAAGCCTCTATCATTTTCCTTAACTACATTTAAGCGTTTTTTTTTTTCTTTTTTATATATATAAATAAGACTCAAAATGGGACAAAAAAAATAAATGTAATGGATATAAGGGGGATAAAACAAACTAATTTCCCGACCCCCCCCCCCCCCCCCCCCCCAATACTTAACTAACACATTGTCCCTAATGTGTTCCATCTAAAAGAAAAAAAAATAAAAAAATAAACTAAGGGAAATTAAGAACTAAAAATACAAAAATAAATGGAAATAAAGAAAATAAAAGAAAAACCATGCGTTTAGCTTTGATGTTGCGTGATTTCCCGACTCGACTCCGCACGTGCTGAACTTACTGCCAGACTTGAGAGTGTACACATCACAAAAGAAACAACTTAATTAGCACATTAAAGTTCTAAGCAAATAAAAATAAAAATTGTTCAAGTTCCGACCGACACGACATAAAAAGGAAATAAGTTCAACAAAGTACACAACAAACAAACAAACAATTCAAATTCTTCCTTCTCAACGGTCTTCATCTTCTGGAGGTAGAGGCGGGTACAAGGACGGTGGGTTGTAATCGGTCCAACCACTAGATGAACCCGGGACATTCTGGCGGAATTGGCGCTGTGTCAAATACTTCCATGTGGGTTGGTACCGCTCCATGTGATAACGGGTGTATTCCCTAACCCGATTTATTTCCAGTCTATTCCTATCCATATCCCTCCTTATGTGGGATATGTCACTCCTGGAGTCGTCCATTTGCCTCCCGATTCTAAAAACTTCGTCCATCATTGCTTGGTACTCGAACGGGGCAGTGGGTGGCGGTGGTTGTGATGATGAACCCCCGATATGCCCTACGTTTTCTTCCCTAGCAACTTCTTCATTTTCTGCTTCGTCATCCTCAACCTCCATATTTCCAACAAATACCGCAGTTCCCGTCACAATCTGAGATGGGAACAAATCTTGCCTAGTCATTTTCTTCCAGCCCACTGGTGGACTACAGTTTTTAATCCCTGTTGCCGTCATCACACCGAGATTCTTAGCTATCCTAGTGATGAAGTGACCACAAACCATCGGTCCTGATGCTTGTCTTCCCGACCCCTTTTCATTCATATATTCCACTAATGCCCAAGGCGCGTTCACAAACTTTTTCGGGTCCCTCTTGGCGAAGTAGTGTAAAAGCCATAGGTCATCAATGTACACCTTGTCTTGATGTTGGTACCTTTGAAAAAACGAATTTGAAATTGCCTTCAGGATTAATCGTAGCATCGGGCATTTGATTTTTGTTGCCTTGTTTGTGGTCTTGTGAGGCGTCAATCCTGATAATTCCAACCAAACACTATCTTTTATGTCCCTTATAACATTCCAATTCCAGCTTCCCTTCACTCCGTATCCTCCCATATGATATTTGTCCAAGTATTCTTCTTCAGTGAATAATCCAGCCAAAAATCCGAATTGGGCTATTGTGACTTCATGTTCTTGTCCCCCCAACCGGAACTTAATGATTTTTGCAGGATAAACTTCATGACCATGGTCAGGTACCGGGTCTACCTCCAAACTCGAATAAAATTCCAAACATAGCTCTCTATATGCTTCCTCTCTAACATTGAACCCCTTTTTCCATACCGTAATCTCAAAAGGCGGGGCTCCATAATCTTCGTGGCACTGCGTTACGAAGTAAGTATCTAGTTCCTCACTAATCCCTAGATTCCTGATCAATTCCCAATCTAAAAACTTCGGAGGCCAAACTGCTTTGTCCTGAAGCAATGCCAAGTTGTTATTCAACTGATTTTTCCTATTTGCATTGCATCCTGGCCACTTGAGCCATGGGTGTGTCTCGGCCCTCATCATCATTGCTGCGGTGGATGGTACGAATGGTTTTTGTATCCTATGAACCCCAGATGTTTCTTGTGCTTCGGGTTCCTCAACAGCTTGGCGTTTTCCCTACAAACGTATACAATAACACAAAAGAAGATACCCCAAAACTGTTAGACTAAAAGAAGTAAAATACAGAAACAAAAATAATTTTTTTAAAAAAAAAATAAAAAAAAAAATAAAAAAAATTTAGCCATGGATCACGAGTTGCGCCGCAAGAGTATCGTGTTGCGGCGCAAGTAGCAGTGTCTCTGCAGCAACCTTTTCGACCCAAAACAACTTAATCTAAACACAAATATGACTAATGCTAAACGAAATCATGGTATTTCCTATCCTAATTAACTAATTAAAGTCTAAAGAAACTAAACCTCAAGTTTTCCCCAAATCAATTTCAATTTCATAAACCCTAATTCAATTAAGATTAAGAAATTAAGTTTGATGTAATCACATACCGTTATTCCCATGTTGTAAATGACTTGAATTGATAAAAGATGAGAATGGAAATCGAATTTTTGATTGCTAGAATGTGTGTGTGTGTTGCCCCGCTGCTAAAGGTGTGAGGAAAGAAAATGGGTTTGGCTCTTAAGGTTTTGTAAAAAACAAATTTTTTTTTTTTTAGTCCAGTCTTTAAACACGCTACTGATGACGAGTTGCGCCGCAAGAGGTGCTAGTTGCGGCGCAACTAGGGGTGATTCTTCAGATTTTACGTTCTACTCCTAAATTACTTAAACACTCAAAAATCCTTTTCTCGTTTACTCCTAAGTTACTTAGACAACTAAAAATACTCAAAAATCAAACTAAAAGAAAAGAGAATAAGATTGATACAACAAACCAGGGTTTAACCCGAAGGTGCTCGTTTTTTCCTCTAGTCACTAGCTTGACTCCTCGTTGTGCCTACAAATTAGAACGGGTAGAACCCATCCTCCATTGTCATCCCGTTTTCCGCATCCTCCTCACAGTATAATTTAACCCGATGCCCGTTCACGATAAAGAATCCTCCATCTTCTGTTGCAAGTTCCAAATAACCCGTTGAAAATACCCGTTTCACCACATACGGTCCCGTCCATTTGGATTTTAATTTTTGGGGCCTTGAACGTATATTTCAACTGAAATAATAGAACTTTGTCTCCTTATTTAAATTCCTTCCTTCGTATCTTCAAATCGTGCATAGCTTTGGTCCTTGCCTTATACAAATTCGAGTTTTCGTACGCATTCCATCTTAACTCGTCCAACTCATGCAATTGTAGAAACCTCGCTTCTCCGCTTTCCACCAAGTCCGTGCTACACTCTTTTAAGGCCCAATACGCTTTATGCTCAATCTGCATAGGTAAGTGACAGTTTTTACCATAAAGTAAGCGAAAAGGGGTGGTACCAATGGGTGTTTTAAATGCGGTTCGGAAGGCCATAATGCATCCTCCAATTTTCGTGACCAAAGCACGGGATTATTCTGCACCGTTTTCTCCAAAATACGCTTTATAGCCCGATTTGTGTTCTCTACTTGCCCGCTCGTTTGGGGATGGTAAGAAGTCGAGAATCTGTGCTGCACTCCATACCGCTTAAGCACCTTCTCCATTTGAGCATTCGCAAAATGAGTCCCTCGATCGCTAATTAATGGTTTCGGCATCCCAAACTTGCAAAAGAGACTTTTCAAAAAATCAATAACAACATCAGAATTATTGGTGGGTAGAGCTTTTGCCTCAACCCATTTGGACATGTAGTCTACCGCCACTAATATGTACATGTTCCTATTTGACGGTTTGAATGGCCCAATGAAATCAATGCCCCATATATCAAATACTTCACACACTTGGATGCCTTTCTGCGGCATTTCATATCTCCTAGTTATGGTGCCTTGTCGTTGACATGAGTCAAATGTTCGCACCAAAGTTTGTGCCTCCTTGAAGATCGCCGGCCAATAAAATCCAGCATCAAAAACTTTCTTTCCCGTTATCGTTGGACCATAATGTCCTCCCGTGGGCCCATGGTGACATTCATCCAAAATTCTCCTTGTTTCGCTTCCGTGCACACAACGTCTAATCATCCCATCCGTACACACTCGGAATAAATGAGGTTTCTCCCAAAAATAATATTTCACGTCCGAAAACAACTTCTTTCTTTGTTGATAGCTCAAGTCTCGATTAATGATTCCGTCCACCAAATAATTTGCTATGTACGCAAACCATGGTCCACTTTCGCTAGTCACTTTCCCAACAAATGCCAATTGTTCTCCCGGAAACGTATCCCTTATTTCTCCTTCCCTCAGCTCTCCGGGTTCTCCAAACGACTCAAATGATCAGCCGCCACATTTTCTTGTCCCCTTTTGTCTTGGATCTCGACATCAAACTCTTGCAACAAAAGAATCCACCGAATCAATCTTGGTTTAGCATCTAACTTGGAAAACAGAAACTTCAACGCCGAATGGTCCGTAAACACCACCGTTTTACTCAACACCAAGTAGGACCGAAATTTGTCAAACGCGAAAACCACAGCTAGTAATTCCTTCTCGGTAGTAGTATAATTCTGCTGAGCCTCGTTTAAATTCTTGCTTGCCAAATAAATCGGCCGAAAATGATTCTCAATTCTCTGCCCCAACACAACCCCAACCGCAAAATTACTAGCATCGCACATCAACTCGAATGGCAAATCCCAATTTGGTGAAACCAAAATGGGTGTATTTGTCAACCTTTCTTTTAACAACTCAAAAGCTTCCACACAATCCTTCGAGAACTCAAATTTTGTATCTTTTTCTAGCAATCTCGTCATCGGTCTAGTGATCTTAGAAAAATCCTTTATGAAACGCCGATAAAAACCCGTATGTCCTAAAAAACTCCTCACTGCTTTCTCATTCGTGGGTGGTGGCAGTTTTGATATCACCTCTATTTTCTCTTTATCAACCTCAATCCCGACTCTTGATATCTTATGCCCCAAAACAATCCCTCCTTCACCATAAAGTGGCACTTTTCCCAATTAAGCACCAAATTTGTTTCCTCGCATCGTGCCAACATCCGATCCAAATTCTTCAGACATCCCTCAAATGAATTCCCGTAAACTGAAGAGTCATCCATGAAAACTTCCATCGAATTCTCTATCATATCTTGAAAGATCGCCATCATACACCTTTGAAAGGTCCCCGGTGCATTACACAATCCGAATGGCATTCTTCGATATGCAGATGTTCCGAACGGACAAGTAAATGTTGTTTTCTCTTGGTCCTTGGGAGCAATTGTAATTTGAAAATAACCCGAGAAGCCATCGAGAAAACAGTAAAACTCATTCTCGGCCAATCGTTCGATCATCTGGTCCATGAAAGGTAATGGGAAATGATCTTTCCTTGTCGCTTCATTCAACCTCCTATAATCTATGCATACCCGCCAACCCGTCACCTTTCTAGTAGGGACCAACTCATTCTTCTCGTTCAGCACAACTGTCATCCCCCTTTCTTAGGTACACAATGTACCGGACTAACCCAAGGGCTATCCGATATCAGGTAGATGATTCCTGCATCTAAAAGTTTAACTACTTCCTTCTTGACCACATCTTGCATGTTCGGGTTTAGTCTCCGTTGTCGTTGAACAACGGGTTTTACATTATCCAAAAAATTAATTTTGTGTTTACAAATATCCGAACTAATACCCGGAATATCCGAGATGCGCCAAGCGAAAGCCTTTTTATGGCTTTTAAGGACAGTTAATAATTTGACTTTCTCGAGACGAGATGATAATGGGAAGACTAGAATTACCCTCTAAAAATGCGTATTCGAGGTGGTTGGGTAATTGCTTTAACTATAAGTCTTTTGGAGGATCCTCAATTGAAGTTTTGATCCTCGCCCCATCGTCCATCACCAACTCTTGTACTTCGTCCGTCTCCTTCTCTTCATTCTCCTTTGCAATGGCATTCGCCATCTCCATTTCCGCTTCTTCTTCGATTATTCCTTCCCAATCTAGGTCATAATCTGCATCATATAAAACATCAATTCTAAAACAATTTTTATCAGTTGAATACGAATGTTTCATTGCTTGATCTAAAGTGAAAGTAACCCGTTCATCTCCCAAAACCAAAGATATTTCCCTTCCCCTAACACGGATGATAGCATCCGCGGTGTTAAGAAAAGGTCTTCCCAAGATGAGAGGTACTTTCGTATCCTCCTCCATCTCGAGAATGACAAAGTCCGTTGGGTATAAAAAGTTTCCCACCCTAACTATCATATTTTCCGCAATTCCCATAGGATATTGATAAGATAGGTCAGCCAATCTTATACTCATTCTAGTTGGTGTTAGGGAATCGGAAGATAATTTAGCATATAACGAGTAAGGCATCAAATTAATACTAGCACCCAAATCAGCTAAAGCATTAAAATTAAACTTACCGTTAAAAGAACAAGATAATAGAAAACTCCCGGGATCATCGAGTTTCGTTGCAACCCGATTTCTCAAAATGGCTGAACATTCGGCGTTTAAAAACGCGGTTTGGTTCTCCAAGTAACCTCCTTTGCCACTGACAAACTCCTTAATAAACTTAGCATAATTCGACATCCCTGAAATAAGATCAATTAAAGGAATGTTAATTTTTACCGAGTTCATTAATTCAACGAATTTTTTAAATTGCTCTCGTTTTTTCTCCTTTCTAAGCCTTTGAGGATATGGGATCCTCGGCTTATACGCCCTTTCACTTCCATTTTCTGCTCCTCTTCTTTGTTTTGAACCATTGGTTCCTTCCCGGGTCGAGTTTCCATCTCTTTTCTTCTTCTTCTTCGTCAGAATCACTGTCAACGGGCTCCTTGTTGTGCATTTGGCTTAGTTGCGGCGCAACTAGAGGATCATCAACAATTAGGGTAGCTACTGAGTTGGAGTTGCGGCGCAAGTTGTTTAGTTGCGGCGCAACTAAAGGGTCTCGTGCACCTAGTGGTGAAGCTACTGAGTCCGAGTTGCGGCTCAAGTCATCCTTGTTGCGGTGCAAGTAATCAGTTTCAGCTGTTCTTTTCGTTTTCTCCTTGTTCAGCTCGGTTTCTTGATTCCCCCCATACTTAAAACCCGACCTAGTCTCGATGGCATTCACATGTTCATCCCGATTATTTGGTGGTATGTATCTTGACCCTTGACTCGATGATCCTCCATTATTATTTTGATTTGTTCTCAGGTTGGGTTGGGTTGAACTCGGCATTTGACCCGTTGGTCGGTTTGAAAATCTCTCGTTCAATCTTTCGAATTTCCGCTCCAGATCTTGCATATTTGCCTGAGTGTTCCTCTGATTTTGTTCTAGTTTCTCGTTAAATCCCTTCATCGAGTTTTCTAACAAATCATTCGTTGCCTTTTGGGTGTACACGAAATCTTTCATCATCTCTGTGAAACTCGATTCTTCATTTTCCTCTCTCGGTTTCGATTGGTTGGGTTGAAAACGCCCCTCATTCTTATTACCCCGATTCTGATTACCGTACCCGCTATTTCCTCCTTCTTGCGAACTATTTTGGTAATTACTACGGTTTTGGTATCCGTAATTGGCATAGTTTACATCCTCGGTTTTAGGTTCACATTCTTCCGTGTAATGAGGTCCTCCACATTTCCTGCACCCGTTCCTAACCAAATGGACATCTTTCTCTAATCGTCCCATCCGATTCTTCATTTCATCCCCCAATGATTTAATCTCGTTCACTATCTCGCTATTTCCACCACTACTCGATTCTTCAACTTTATTCACCGACCACCGTACTTTTCTGTTCTTATTCACTCGATCCCTCACGATTACCGCTTGTACTTGGTCCCCCATCATCCTATGGTCATCATTTGGTGATTTGTAGAGGAAATTTCCACCATCCGCTAAGTCGAGATCGTGTTGAGATCGGTTATCTAGCCCATGGTAAAATATATCAATAATTTGCTCCCTATCTAACTCGTGCCCATGGCAATGCCGTAGAAGATCCTTGAGCCTAATCCACGCATCGGTGGTACTCTCATTATCAAACTGGAAGAAACTCCTAATCTGGTTCAAAAGTTTCCTACCCAATATTGGTGGGAAAAACCGGGTCACAAACAACTCACGCATTTCGTCCCAAGTCTCGATTGACTCCGACTCTAGCTCATAAACCAAGTCCTTGCCTATCCTCTCAACGAAGATGGGAATAAACTGAGCATCACTCCTTCCTCCAAACCCTCTCCATACTTGAACATCTTGCATATTTCGGTAAATGTGGCAATATGTTTGTGTGGGTCAGCCTTGGAATTCCCGTCAAATGCATTCTCTTGATGCCCTTTTACGGAAAAGTTATTCCCCACGTTTGGTGGAATAATCGTTGAACCTCTCGTAGGTGGTACGGTTCGGTTTCGGTTTATCATCGGCTCGTCAAATGGGTTGGGTTGAATAATAGCTCCATCTCCGTTTCCACCTCCGTTTTCCGCCATTTCTTCTTCAAACACTACTTCCACTTCCTCTTCGGATGATTCGTTCTCACTATAAACAAGTGCTCCTAATCCTCGTTTTCTCAAAAGTCTTTCCGGGTCAGAAAGAGGGCTGTTTACTTGCTTCCCTTGGGACCTCGTAAACATCCACTATCAATAACCTAAAAATCACAACACAAACAACCGTGAAAATATTCGACACAAGTAAACAAAAAAAAACTTAAATGTCAACTAAATCAACTCCCCGGCAGCGGCGCCAAAAACTTGATGTGAAAAATCTACTTTACCGAAAATAAACTTTTACTAGATTACTACACGGGCAGTGTACCCTTGTCGGTTGTAAAATAGTATAGGTAAATATCGGGTTCGAACACAGGGACTATTTATAATCGAGATATTAGTTTTAAAATCACAAGTAACATGTAACAATGTGGGTTTTGGTCTTAAGTAGACTTGATTATACTAACGACAAAAATACTTTTCTAATTCAAATATGGATAAAAGACGCTTGCTTGGACCGTTTACGAATTTGTGTTATTTCCTAGGTATGAAAATGTCGAAAAACTTCTAATATAAAATCCTAAGTTCCTTTCGAATACCAGATTTCTCCAATCACCTAACCATGCAACTATTCCTTTCGAATATAGTTAACACCTCAAGTAATTGTGCATAAAGTTCCAAGCCGATGTGCGAGAATTAATCTATAAGCTTCCTTTCGAATAGCTTACTAACTAATAAACCGATTTCTCTTAATTTAATAACTAGCGTTTGTGTTATTACTTACTTGTTGAAATTGTTGTTAGCGATTCCTTTCGAATACCGCTAACTCTTAATCAACTATAGACCGGCCGATTATTTCGTTCTTATTTTAGTAAAAAATTACGGATTCCTTTCGAATACCCGTTTTTAGATTACCAAATAAAAGTATAAACAATTCTAACAATAAAATTAAAGTTTTAACCCAAACGGATCCCCGATTAACCACTACACATCAATCTAATTTCATACCCAAAATCTAACACACAAACGATCACAAATCCAAGCAAACGTTTAAGGAATTTAGCTACTCATAACGATAACAAAACAAAACATATAGATGAAAGACATAATTCGATTGCAATTAAAAATAGTGAGAATAGTTCAATACCAAACTGTAAGTAACAAGTTCCAAAATTCTCCAAGTAACTAAGTAAAAGTGAATTAAACGATTGTTCAACAAAAATTCCGAAAATGGTGATTATGATATGCCTTGCTTCTTCAATATGATGATGAAAACTGAGATTAGTGAATGAATGATGGACTTTACTGTGTAAAAGTCGTCCTATATGTAATTGCTTCCAAAAAACCTTTTAGTTCCCACATGATTAGCATTAAATGCAACTATTTGTAACAGTTCTGGGCCCAGTTGCACCGCAACTAGGTCCTGTTGCGCCGCAATTCGTGATCCGTGGCCACACGAAAAACTGGTGAAGACTAGTTGTGGAGTAACTTGTTTAAGTGCCCAGGAAACTAAGCGTTTTGCTTTCTCACTTGTCTTTCTTTGCATCTTTTGGTCCCAAACCGCCTCCTTTTACTCAAAACACAACTAAACACCTATAAAACAAACTTTACACAAAATATAAGTAATACGGGGCCTATCCATTACGTTTTGAACTCTAAACATAACAAATATCGCTATAAAATACTCGTATAAATGAGCGATATCAGGCCACAAACCAAACATACAACTTTTCAAATCTTATTTTTGAAGGAATGAAATGGAACTTGGTAAACCTAAAACATAAATTTCTAATGTATCCAAGATTCCTACATCTTTTTAACTGTGAAATCAAAGATCTTACTAGATCTCCAAATGTTTTCTCATCCCATGCTCATACAAAGAAAGTTTTTGTTAATATGAGAAGGGTAAACAAAGGTTTTTCAGCTAATGTGACCCCATTGTTCTCAACAATGATGGTGGGCGCAAGTTCACAAGATGAGGGACAAGTGACATCACCTCTGTCCCAGCCACCATCTCCTATTGTTACAACCTCAAGCACCACTGCGATTTCTGTTGCAAGTGCCGAGGTTATCTTACCCGAGGCTATAACTAAAGTTTGTACTGCAAGTGTACCTCCAGTTAATACTGTGAGTTCATCTCCAGTTAATACTGCTCCAGTCACCACTATTGTGACTTCACCCACAGTTTCTACACCTCACTCACCACCACTAGTTGGTTTCACAAGAAGAGCCAAGAGGGTTCCTCAGCCTCTTGTGCTTCAAAGTTCCCCACTCTCACATTCAAAAGTCTTTACCTGGATCATCTTCAAGAAAGACACTTTCAAGGGAAAACATTGAGCAATCCCCCATGCTCACTGAGGTGGTCCATAAGGAGGAGGTGGCCATTTGGGGAGGGCTAATACTACTGCAGCCATCACTTCTCATAGTGATGCTCAGGACAGTATTAATATTACTAAGACCCAAACCAAGGCACTGTCCTTGGATGATGATTTTTTCTCATCTTGGAAAAGTGGTCCATGGTGCCAAGAAACCACAGGGGAGATACATGTTTCAGCTAGGCAGGAAGGTATCTTTAAATCCTATGATCTACCACCTGTTGGTACCCAACAGGCAAAGGGTGAAGGTAGCTCTAATCTGAACATGGAATTGATGGATATGTACAAAACTGTCATGGTTAAGGTGTATAAACAAGGGGAGACTCTTGCCACTTTAACAAACTCTGTGAAACAGCTGCTGGCTCAACAAGCACTCTTATCAGCACAACTTTTGCCTAAAAGCACATCCAACAGGAGCATTGGAACATCTCCTAAGCCTTCCAGCTCTTCCTCCTCAGATGATACTCCTCCAGCTGATAAAAAGGGGGAGAAAGAAAAAGATACACGTATTTTATCATCTGAAGAAAGTAAGGAGGAGGAAAGAAAAAGTGATGAGACTGTGCTCACTGCAACCTCAGAGCCAAGTGAAGACATGGAGGTTGAAATAGAAGACACGGAGATGGAGATAGATAGCACACCTAAGGGGGAGGCAGAAAAAGAAGGTGAAGATATGATGATTGATGAAGAAGGTGAGAAGATGGTGGTGGATGAAACCACTGAGAAAGAACAATCAGTTGAGGGGGAGCAGAAAATGGATGAATCCGTTGAGGGGGAGTAAGAGATGGATATAGAAATTGAGGAAGTTATAATTTCCACGACTGATTTTGTTATGGAGGACCCTCTTGTTTCTACATAAGCATTAATTACTAAGGCCCCTCAAAGTGAAGTGATTACTACGGATGATGAAATGGTTTCTACGGACACCATTAATACTGTCAGCAATCCAGTTACTACGGAGAGTCCCATTAATACTGAAGAACAAATTTTCACTACAACACCTCCAACAGTGACACTTCTACAAACATCTAAAGCCATTAATCCATTGAAAGTTGTTCTTTCTGAAGCCACAACAATCACAAAAACAACATTGATCACTACTCCTACCATTGATGAACAAGCTGTTGATGCTGAATTAATGAAGATGGAGATGGCTAAGATCATTGCAGAAAGAAGACTTGAAGCAGCAGATCTTCCAAAAGCAAAAGCTCTAACAATCCCTGCAGCCTCTCAAAGCTTAACACAAGAAACTGAATATGTTGCAGATCCTTCTAGACCTTCAGGTATAAGACCACTTTCTATACCTCCTGCTAGATCACATGTCCCAGAAATAATCACATAGGTCAAGCCTGAAGAAAAGGCAAAGGGAAAGGAAATAGCAAGTGATGAGGAGCAACTGGAGAAACTCAAGAAGAAGAAGAAGAAGGAAGAAAAGCTTGCAGAATTCATTGCTTTGAAGTTTGCAGCTGAAGACTTGTATGTGGGAGATGACCCTGAAGCAATTAGGGAGATTCACATAAAGTTGCAAGCTCAACAATTGGAGAAAATTGAGAAGCTTAGACAAGAAGAATTGGTTGTGAGAGCCATGGTTGAACAAGAGCTGGCTGATCTAGCCAAAGCTGAGTCTGAGAAGAAGAAAGTGCTCAGAAAGAAACAATCAACTCAAGACAAGCTCACTGAAGATAGGAAGCAATTCATCTCCTATCTCAAATCAAGGAATTATAGTGGCAGGTCTTTAGGACCTATGAAGATGGGAAGCTTATTGGAGTTGGTTGAAAAAGAAAGGAAACGAGATGCTCAAAGGGAAGTTGCACTCTCCAAACTACAAGAGAAAAAGAAGCTAGACTTGGAGAAAGCTTTAAATAGAGCACATGACACTGGGAGAAGATTATTTGATGAACAAGGAAAGGAAGTACCTAATCCTTTTGTTAGTACTGCTCCAGCTATGTCTAACCCACCTGAGAAGCCAAAGAGAAAGAAGTCAGCATCCACAAGAATTCCTCCAAATAGACAAAGGATAGGGAATGTTGCTACTTCAATCACTTCTCAAGGAAGTCCTAATGTTCCACTTATGAAAGTCAAGCAAGAACCGATTAATGTGGAAGAAGAAGATGATGATCCTAAAATCTCTCAAGAGAACTGCTCAGCATTAATCATTCATCTAGAAGGACTAAGGTTTACACCTTTAGCTATTGAGCTTCCTCTAATCATTGACTCGGAATTTACTGGTGGACCTATGAAGACAAAATATAGGGTAACAAGGCAAGACAAATCAAAAACAATTGTTCCAGCCTTCCACAGGGTGATAAGGGATTTCTCAAGGGATGATTTGGAGAGAATGTACGAAATAGGAAGAATCAAGTATGCAAATCGCAGAGATCAACATGCAGGTATTGATATGGCCATGGGCTGCTTAAATGGTTTGTTTGAACCATGGTATGAAAAGACTAGTTCTATATTCAAGAAGGGAAGTCCTACAAATCCAGTCATCAAGTGGTTTGTATATGAACAAAGTGGTGTCTACTCTATAGTAAGAAGACATGGAGCCATGGAGTTTTATCTAGTGGACAAAAGGTATCCACATGACTTGAGGACTTTGAGAGAACTGATTAAAATCAAGTTACATGGCCTTCTTACTTCCAAGATAGCACATGAATTAGTGTGGAGTATCATGGTACAACTTACTGAAGACCGAACAAAAGGAAAAGAAGCAAAATGGCAAGACAAGGATGAAAGAAGGAATGCATAGATAAATTCTCTTATAATGAAGTAGTTAAACATGTTGATGTATAAAACTTGTACTTTTGATAGTTTATAAAAGTTCAAGGTTAGGGGGAGATTGTTGGGTTATAATTTAGTCAAAATAAGTTTAACTCATTAGTACTGCTTCTAACTACGGATAGAGTAACTTACATGATTAATACGGAAGTCATTAATACTGAAGAACTTACTACGGAAGACAAAGTTTAATACGGCTGTTCAACAAGATACTACGGAAGCTTTCATTACTACGGACAGTTCAAGTTACTACGGACTTGAAGTTACTGCGGATAATCTTGCCATGCATGTTTAAGTTAAATAGATATAGTTTCAATTGTATTCAAAGTATGTTTCCTTTATTAGATAGAGATGTAGATTCCTAGTTTAACTAGGATAGCCTCAAGGTCTATAAATAATAGATCCTTGTAAGATAGTAAACACGTTGTATTGATAATTCTGATTAATGCAATTGAGGCTTAACGTTCGACAAATATATTGTTCTTATTCGTTATTATATTTCAATATTGTTTGTTTGATCAACTTGTAAATATCAAAGTGTTCATCTCCGCTGCTGAACTTCTTTGATAGATCACGATCTAACAAGGTTAAAGTTGACGAACTATAAAAACGTATTTGATCCTGACAATGCCTTGAGCAGAAAGGAACCTAGGACTGCTTATCGATTGAAGTGTATGAGCATAACTGTAATTCCGGATTTTGATGAAAAGGTACGTTTGGCTCAAATTGAGGCGTTAAAAGAAGAAAATATTAAAAAAGAAGGGTTGTATAAGTATTTTGAGAAATTTGGAGAAAACTCTCAAGGTTTGAAAGTCTTTCAAAATTGGATATGGATTCCTAAGCTAGGAGATGTAAAGAATTGGTTATTAGAGGATACACATCGATCTAAGTATTCCATTCATCTAGGGAACAACAAAATGTATCATGATTTGAAATCTAGGTATTGGTGGCCTATATTGAAGATTGAAGTTGCCGAATTTGTAGCCAAATGTGTGATTTGTGCACAAGTCAAAGCCGTACATCAAAAGTCGTATGTTGAATTGCAACAATTGGAAATTCCTGAATGGAAATAGGATAAATTACTATGGACTTTGTTACTAAATTACCTAGAACAGCCAAAGGTAATGATATGATTTGGGTTATAGTTGACCAACTGATGAAATGTGCGCATTTCTTGGCAACTAAGGAAAAAGAAAGGCTAGAAAAGCTTGTTGATTTGTATATTCGTGAAATTGTATCTCGACATGGAGTTCCGATATCAATTGTATATGATAGAGATAGTCGATTTGCGTCAAGATTTTGTAATCGACTTCAAGAGGAATTGGGAACGCGTGTACACCTTAGTACAACATATCATCCTCCAACGGACGGGAAAAGCGAAAGAACGATTCAAACATTGGAGGATATGTTAAGGGCGTGTGTAATTGAGT
Organism: Senecio squalidus; assembly: GCA_910822075.1. Lineage (NCBI taxonomy): Eukaryota > Viridiplantae > Streptophyta > Magnoliopsida > Asterales > Asteraceae > Senecio > Senecio squalidus. The sequence goes on from CAJVGC010000065.1 coordinate 42,615,325, forward strand.
TTGGTGGTATTTTGGATCATCATTTACCACTTATGGAACAATAACACCTATCATGATAGTATTAAGATGGCACCGTATGAGATGCTCTACGGTCGGAGGTGTCAAACTCCAACTTGTTGGCCTGAAATAGGAGAAAAACAGTTTTCTGGTCCAGAGATTGTTCAGCAAACGTCAGATAAGGTTGCTTATGCTCGGGATCGTATGCGGTAGCTCGAGAATGTTAGAAAAAGTATTATGACCAGAAATACAGACCTAAATCCTTTGAAGTAGGTGAAAAGGTTATGTTAAAGGTTTCTCCGTGGAAATGAATTATCAGGTTCGGAAAACGAGGAAAGTTAGGACCTCGATTGTTATACTTCAGCCTATTGGAGACCAAGCATATAAATTAGACTTACCTCTCGAACTTGACGGTATTCATAATGTATTTCATGTGAGTTATGTAACACCGTGCCGGAATCCGACCCGGTATTTGACTTGTAACTTTAATTCGGACTTTGTAATTGTATACATTTGACGATTTATAAAAGTTCGATTTGAGTTATGTATATTTGGGTTATCTTAATTCTATTTAAACCTTGTTTATTATATCTTGTAACATTTTAATGTGTTATCTTGCATGTGTACATTAGTGTACACTAAAATGTGTTTAATACACATGGACTTATATAAATGCAATTAATTCTAGTAATGTGTTAAGACAAGTAGTTTAATTAATATATGCATGCAAGGAACTATGTATGTATGTATGTATGTTTGCATTCATGGGAAGTTGTTCCAATACTTTAAACCTTCCAAACGTTTTCCTTGTTCTTAGCCTTCAAGTTTGGTCAAATGTGGTAGACTAATAGTTACACATTTATTATTTATGGTTTTAAACACCTCTTTAACCATTTCTTTTTGTAACCTACAATAATTAAATTTGGAGTTGATTATTAGGGGAGTTACATTTTGACATTTCTTTATCACATTTCAAACTCAATAAATTGGTGTCTTCTTGTCAAAAATCGAACCAACACAAAGCTCCATAATCGAAACTTCAAGCCTCCCATAATCGATTGTAAAGGTTCCCAATTCTATTGTTTTTCATCATAATAATCCCTAATCATGTTTATCTTTTATGTTACTCAAGCTTACCATCATCATCTTATTAATCTTGTCTATTCAAACTTTAATCTAGAAAACTCTAATTTCATGATATATTCTTATTCATATTTCATGATTTGTAAAAGCAAGTTTGGTGTTCCTTTCAACGTATTCCGTATTCATAATCTAGTATCCGTATCTACCTCCGTATTTAATCATGTGAGTAAACTCGATGCCCTTTTTATTATATAAATCTTTGGGCTGTATCATGACATTCATATTCATACTTATATTCATACTTTTATGTTTAATTCATACTTATATTCACATTTATATTTTATGTCTATATTCATACTTATAGTAATATGGTGATTCATATTCATATTTACGTTTATATTCATTCTTATATTTATGTGTATATTCAGACTTATATTCATATTGAGATTCATACTTATATTCATATTAAAACTTATATTCATGTTTATATACTCACTTATAATCATGTTTATATGTATACTTTTTGTATTATATTCATTCGTAAAGTCATTTATGTTTATATGTACTTATATTCATATTTGATACTATATTTTCGTATTATGGCAAACATTGGAATGAATCAAGTGACACAATCATTATGGGATGCACACACGATAAATCAAACATTCAAACAATCAATCATTCATTATATGTATATACTAAACGGGAAACGTGATAGATCTATTGGCCGTTATTAGACATTCCGACGTGTTACTGTGAATGTCGAGGCCCTTGACCGGACCCTATGTGACTTTGATCATATATGATATACATCAGACTTGATACAAACGCGTGTTATGCCATTATACACATATTATACTTTCTTACAATATACAATCTTTATACATTCTTTTATTATACATTCTTTTATACTACATTTTACATATTCATTTATAATACTTTTATACTCTTTATTACGTAATCTTTGTAATACTTTATACTTGTGTCTTAAACTTGTTTATTCACCAATACTTTTGTATTGACGTTTAATTTTTACATGATACAGGAAATGGATAGGTTTGATTGAAGAAAACATAAGAGCATGGACCTAGTTAATGACATTAATGAATAATTTAAGTCTTTTGTCGTTTTTCGGTTACTTCTCTGTAAAACATTTATTCATCTTTAAGGCATTCATTTAAACCATTAAATGTATCTATTATAACCTAATAGAGGAACACGAGTTAAGAACAATTGTAATGCCTCTGGTGTATTCCGCTTTAGCCGGGGTGTTACAAGTTATCTTCGGAAATGTCTAACTGAAGAACCCAGATTCATACCATTAGAAGAGTTCCGAGTGGTTGATGATAAAAGGTTTTTTGAAGAACCCGTTGAAATTCTGGAGCGAGAAGCCAGGAAACTAAGGTGCTGTTCTTTTGAACCAAAGGTTTTTCCTCTGAATCTGAATACCAGCTCTGAATAATCAGAGGTGGTCCAAAACTCTGAATCTGAATCAATATACTATATTCTTTTTTCCTTCGTAACATCTGTTTTACTATACTAGTACTAAACTGTTTCATTTATAAAACGTCTTAAATAAAACTTTCATAAAATATTCAAACATAGTGGCAACATTTTTCAAATAAGATAATATTCAAACAAGATTTTCAACATTTTTGCATTAATTGTGCCGCAAGTTGATCTCGACAATTGATCATATATTGTTGATATGTTGTATTTCGATGTGGTTGAACCTCGTCCTCATCATACTCGTCTCCATCTTGTACATTCTCGTTAGCATGTACTTCACCTCGATCATATTCGGAGAAAAAATCATCACTTAATCCTTCTTTTCGCATAAAAATATGAATAGCAAAACATGCAATAGTAATATCTCTTTGTTTCACCAAAGAATACGGAGTCATTCTCTTCAAGATGGGAAAACGTGCTTTCAAAACACCAAAAGCACGCTCAATCACGTTTCTAAGTTTAGCGTGAGCGTGATTGAACAAATTAATAAACTAATTGTCTAACATCAATTTCAAGATATAAAAATAATTAACAAAAGAAAAGTTCACATAAAAGTCAATGTAATAGTAGGAGTTTACAGGCAATCGAAAACAAATACATATTAAAAAAAAATTATATCACCTAAATCTAACAAACAATCATCAATATCAATTTATATAACGAAATCAAGTGACAAACCATTGAAAAAAAATCAAAAATTATTTGAATTTAAGGATGGAAAACTTACCGGTGAAGAGAAAGAGGTAATCAGAGGTAAAAAGAGGTTTTTCATGTAGGGTTGGATCAGAGGTAAAAGGAGGTTTTTTGTCTCTGGTTGAAAAGAAAAAAAGAACAACAAAATTTTTAAAACCTCTGACCGGGTCAGAGTTCATAGCCTATTAAGACTTTTTTTTTTTAAAAAGAACAGCACCTAAGAAAGAAACGACTTAAATTAGTGAAAGTCCTTTGGAAAAATAGTTTGGGGTCAGAAATGACTCGGGAAGCCGAAAGTGGAATGGATATTCAGACGATATGAGCTAAGGATAGCCAAGCTTTTGAAAAGGAAATACAGGAGTTAGTATGTTTAAAATTAACTTCTCGCCAACGATAATTTTGAACATGTTATGTATATCCGATATGGTTGAAGTTTATTAAGGACGAGGGACAAGTAAAGTTAGAAAGGATGTGTAAGATGTATATAACTATAATTGTGTATATATTATAGTTCTATATGTTATTAACTGAATCTAATTTCAGTTAGTAGAAATGGATGAAGAGAGTAGTCATTGTAAATAAGGTGAGAAAGAAATGGATATTCAGACGATAATGGCTAAGGATAATAGCCAAGATTTTGAAAGGCAATACCTTTTATTATCATAAGGTTTAGAGAAGATGTGGTAGAAGTTATAGAAGAAAGGATTGATCGCGTGTTTGCGGAAAAAGAGGATGAACGTAAAGAAAAGGAAGATTCCGGAGACGGAAATGGTCATTCCGGTCATCAAGCGGAGTTAGAGAAAGTACGTAATAAGGGATGCACCTACAAAGATTTTTCAAGTTTTAACCCACCGATGTTTCTTGGGGAAAATGACCCGATCATTAGTATGTGATGGGTTATGGAAGTGGAAGGTGATTTTCTTACATGTAAGTGTACAGACAGAGATAAGGTTATTTATACAGCGAATTTACTTCGCAATCAAGCCAATATTTGGTGGGAATCGGTAGTAAGGGTGTTTCCATCTTATGGCATTGTGAAGATGACTTAGGAAGATTTTAAGAAGCGGTTTATGGAGCAGTTTTGTCCACCTTCTGCAGTGAACAAAATTACTCGAGAATTCTTGGCTTTGCAACAAGAAAGTAAAACCGTGAATGAAATAACGAATGATTTTCCTGGATAGGGCGGGTTTTTTCCTAAATTATGTGACAAGTGAGAAGATGAAAATGGATCGTTATATGTCATGTTTAAACCAAGACATTCGAGATCATGTTTTAACCTATAACCCTCAGACTTTTGAGGATATGGTCGAGGCAACAAGAAGAAGGGAATTGGAAATTTTAAAACGTATCGAGGAACAAAATAAGAAACGAAAAGTAGAGTATGTGCAAGAACCATCTAAAAATCAAAGATTTGATAAGAGGGGTAAGAGTTCGGGGAGGAAGTTTGAGAGCAGAAAGCTCGCGAAGCTTGAGTATGTCACTTGTCGAAGGTGTGGTAAGAAACATTTGGGTGCGTGTAAGTTTGGGCAAACGGGTTGTTGCACATATGGAAAGCCGAGTCATAGTAGTAGTTAATATCCCAACACGATCAAGATTTGCTATTTTTGTAAGGAGTCGAGACATATTCAAAGTGAGTGCCCGAAGAAGCCGCAAAATCAAAGGCTTTGACCGGACCGAAAGCTCCTTTGTTACTTGAAGGAGGAAGAAAAGGGAAGAAATCTGAAATGCCTACAGGTCGAGGTCGTGCCTTTCATATCACCTCTGGAGAAGTGAGGGAATCAACTGATGTTGTTTCAGGTATTTTTATCATAAATTCTCACCATGCATACGTGTTATATGATTCGGGAGCGAGTAGATCTTTTATAGTAAGTAATTTTTGAAAGAAATTTTCAACCCTCTTTGTAAGTTAGAACATCCTTTAGAGGTAGAAGTAGCAGACAATAGGATTGTTCTTGTTTTAGATGTTTATCGTGATAATCAAATTGAGATAGGGTCAAGAAAGTTTCGATAAATTTGATTCCTATGGTAATGGGAGAGTAAGATGTCGTAATTGGTATGGATTGGTTAAAAAAGAATAATGAAATAATTTTATGTAAGATAAGGATTATTAAAGTTACAAATTCGGAAGTAGAAGAAGTTATTATTTATGGTGAGAAAAAGAATGGAGAATTGACGGTTTGTTCTTTGATGAAAGCGTGAAGGTATCTGTCCCGAGGTTGTCAGGCATATCTTGCATATGTGATAGATGGAAAGAAAGAAAAGAAAAATTCGAAGATATTTTGATATGTTCTAAGAGTAAGGAAGAACATGCGGAACATTTGTGAAAAATATTAGAGATTCTTAAGCGAGAAAGATTATATGCGAAATTCTCTAAATGTGAATTTTGGTTTGAAGAAGTTCAATTTTTGGGTCATGTAGTTAATGCGGAAGGTATCAAGGTAGACCCGATGAAGATTGAAGCTATAACGAATTGGAATTATCCAAAAAGTGTAAAAGAAATTCGTAGTTTCCTTGGTCTTGCAGGATATTATCAAAGATTTATTCAAGATTTTTCAAAGATAGCTTCGGTGTTTGACGGAATTGACTCGAAAAATAAGAAGTTTGAATGAAAAGAAAAACAAGAATAAGCATTTCAGATTTCAATGTCACTGGATTTCTTCATCATTTTAGAATGATTGACGTTGTAAATGAGTGATTTGGGAAATTAATGGAAGAAAAGTTTGGAGATCATGGTAATGACGAGAAAAAAAAAAGAGAGTGAAGCATGTGTGTTGGAATTGATAGAGTTTGTGAAACGAGCGTGAAATAACGAGACGTGGTAAAATGATAATAATACCCCTACATATTAATTTTGTTAAATTGTGTTTAATGGTTTTTTTTGTTTGTTAAATATTGGTCATTGATCTTTGGGAAAAATACCGAACTAGCAAAGAGGGGGTTATTATTCAAAATGTCAAAATCTGCTAAGAATTTTACAAAATGTCAAACAGTTTGTATATGCTACATGAAGTTCGCATATGCGAACTAGTTAGCATATGCGAACTAGTTAGGATATGCGAACTCCATTTAAAAAAAAATCAAATTATGCTACATGACATCATTAGTTAGCATATGAAATCATCATGGGTATAAAAGGGGTAAAACGTTTCATTTTTTTGGTCATAATCCCTAAAACCACATAGCATACCCAAATTTCTTTTTACACGAACCCATAAATCGGTGAAATTGAAGGCAACCTATCAACGGGAGATGGATCAAGGGCACCCTAGACGTGATAATCAGGTATAAATTTACATGTTTTAAAAGCTTATTTTTGTTTAACTGATAGTTTAGGCGCCAGTCGATTTTTAGGTTTGAATTAGTGATGGTTTGTTAGCTATAAATGTTATTTGGGACATACCAAATGCCATAGAGTTAGTTAATTGTGAGGTTTAGTTAATTTTAGGTGTTAAAATTGCCCAATTTTGGTAATCGACCTCTTCGCATAATAAGAACCCAGATTTATGCGAACCAGTCTTCAGAACTTAAAATTATACGAAACTGAATTTTTTAATATTTTTTTCTTTTCTTAATATAATAAAATTTTGAATTAATAACAATATATATGATCGATATATACAAACTTTAACAATTACTCTCCATTCATTTTGTTGGTTTTGTTGTATGTTCATGCGGTAATTAGTATATGTGGTAGGTTCCATATAGGTATAGATATTAGGTGTAGGTTGGAGTTGGTAGATGCTCGATTACGCCTTTTTCAGAGTACGTGTTTTGGTTGTTGGCTTGATTTTGTGGATAGGAACAAGGACCCTTTGTTAGTTCATCTTTTTCTTCATACCTTGGATACCCCGGAGGTCCCGTCGGAGCAGGAGTTGGTATTTAGTGTTGGGGGCATTCATGTTGTTAGGTTTACGGTAGAGGATTTTTGTATCATCATCGGGATGTGTATTGGACCACGAACATTCTCTTCGACTAGTGACATTCCGTTTCAGAGACGGGTATTTCCGAGTATAGATCCACGTACTTCGCACGTGAAGTGTGCTCATATACAAGAGTTGTTTGGTGATCAGGCTAGGTTTGCTCGGTTGTCTAACGTGGATGCGGTTAGGGTTTGTTTGTTGTTGTTGGTGCATCACCGGTTTATGGGAGTTCAAGATGACATCGCCATACCGGAGGGTATGTTACGTTTGGTTGAGGATTTCGAGTCGTGGAACTCCTTTCCGTGGGGATCGTTTCTTTGGGCACAGGCACATCGGTGGGCGTTGGTGAAACGCAAGGGTATTTTGGAGACACGTAAGGGTATGTTGGCGTCGACGAAGCCGTAGAAGAAAGCCAAAAGGATTACCACTGGAGATACAACATTGGAGGATCTATATATGCGTTTAGGGTATGTAATTTAAACTTTAATTAATATTTTAGTTATTAATTTAATATTTTTTTAACTTAGAAACAACATAACTTGAGTTTGTGTTTGATTTTGTAGATATGGATATTCGAGACGTTAAGGGGTTTTGCTAGTTACAAGGAGACTTTACCACGGGCACTTGGATGGCGCAGGCACACCAATTTTTTGTGGGAGTCGTGCTTGAGCTTTCTTCATTATATTACATCCACTCTCCGCCAGACTGCCACACCCTCCACTAGACCATTACCCGAGACACGACCACATTCTTCACCATCTTCACCACCCGCCACCAACACCATTACGCTCGTCGCCACCATCACTTGGACCATAGACACCACCATCACCACGTAGATCATCGTCACCCATACCCATGGCATCATTATCATCACCACCACTTGAGATGACATCATTATCACCATCATTACCATCCACCACATCACGGGGACGACGCACATTTCACATACCACCGTCACGACCACTACCACCACCATCATCTTCATCGTCGGTACCATCTTCACTATCATCATCGGTACCATCATCTTCAACATCGTCACTACCATTATCATCGTCATCATCATTACCATCTTCATCATCGTTGGTAGTAACTACCACGAGATCCCACACACCCTTTGCACGACCACTTCATACGGTCCCGGGAGGAGGACGAGGGGGATCGGGCCCCGGAGGTGGACGAAGGGGAGGGGATCCAGAGGGAGGGGGAGGGGACCCGGTATGCCATCCACCAGATGTCATTGATTATGCGCCGTTCAGAGAGTTCCATACATCTATTGCGAGTGCGCGTTACCTGTCATTACCAGACTCGAGCTTCCGATACACGAGAGACTTTTGACAGGAACTTATGGGAGACACTGCGAATGGTTGGATCACTGACCCGATATGTATTATTTAATTATTAATTAGTTAATTTTCCTTGTTGACTTGGGCTCACTGTCTGTATAAATACAGATCCAGCACCGCCATATGGTCGGTACAGAGCGGTTGGATGATGAAGATGTTCGACAAGGAGCACTCCAACCCTGCTTGGTTCGAGGACGGGAAGACGGAGTTATGGCCGACCTAGGGGACTATAGATTATGTCAATAAAGTTATATTAGAAATTTAACTATTAAAATAGTATGTTTATACAGTAATGATATTAATATATTGAATAATATTAACTTGCAGGTTATGATGTCGGTGAATATCGGCAACAGTCACTGAGTTTTGGCGATTTTGGTCCTCCTGACGTGGAGGGTCAGTATTTTTGATAGCCTGTCATCGAAGGTCGTCCAGCGTAGTGTTTCAGAGTTATTTGATAGGTTTGGGCGACGGTTGCCTAAGTTTTTGGATGATATCCAGTATTGGGATATATCGGGTAGGGTCCGCAATACGATGACCGAGTTGACGCTGATTGGTGAGGAGGTCCCGATTCAGAGAGGTCGCTTAGGTGATTGTGTTATTTGGATGATGATACATATGGAAAACAAGATCATGGATAGGCGTATGAGGTCGTGCATGGATAGGGCGAGTATTGCAAAGAACTATCTATTACGTGTTGCTGGTGGTTTTTTAAATTTATGAGTCGGTCAAGCTGGTTACTAGCTCCGCTGATGCGGTTACGGAGTAGTACTTTATTTTTGTTATGGATTTTTATGTAGATTTTGGTTATGGATTTTTATGTAGATATTGGTTATGGATTTTTGCTTATATTATGGTTATGGATTTTTGTTTAGATTTTGGTTATGTAGCATATATAAAAAAAATGACGTAACAAGTAAACTTACATAAAACATAAAATATAAATAAATAATAAAACATAAATAAATAAAAACATTACATAAGACATAAATAAAAAGAACATGACGTAACAAGTAAAACAAACAAGAAGTTTTTAAGTACGCTTCGCATAAATTAATAATGCGAGGTGTAACCAATTATGCGAAATATGTACAAAAAGTACATTCAACCGTCAAATTACACTGTCTAGTCTTTTCAAATTCAATATTCGTAAAAATAGTACATTCAAAGGTTTATTTAAGCATCACAAAAGCTAATATATTTTTATCTTCAAAATTCAAACAACATTATTTTCCATTTAACACGCACAACCATAATGAATTCAATCACACCAAAGACAAAGGCTTGAAGATCTCATTGATGAACTCGCCAATCTAGACGAGCGAAGAGAAGTATTGCGCGACGAAATTGAACAACTCCTAGACGATATTCAACAACATGAAACGGAATCTTCCCAAAATATGGATAGCGATGAACAACCAATTGTCTTAGCGGTAACTTTTGGAATTTTTTTTTCAAGGGGATAGAGGGAAAGGTGACGAAGAACAATATTGTTATATTGCTTATTTAGGAAAAAAAATCAAGTGTTGTAGAAGGTTATGGGGCGTTTTGCTTGGACGCACACAAAACAATGCTTTGTGGGAGATGGTAATTATTACATTTTTAAATTTTTCAAATACCAAAATTAGTGTTGAATCTTGATTATAAATTGTGTTTGTTTGTTTTGAGAATAACAACATATTGATGCTTGGATAAGACGGTCACAAGTACTTCATAAAAAATCCATAGAGAGGGAGAATATGTTGAAGCCCGGGTATGCAGTGATGGCAACTTTTTTTTAACAATGACTTTGTTGAAGAACAATGGGAAAGAATAGTTAAGACATCAACAGGAAGTTTGAAGATTTTCACTGCTTGGTGGGAAGTTGACACAGTCCTTATTCCAATATGTTGTCCAAATGAGGATTGGTTCCTTCTACAACTTAAAATATCCACTCTTGAATTGACCATTTTTGACATAGAATTAGCAGAGTTCCAGATGCCCATCGGTATCGTATCATGACTTATTACGAAGAAAACCTTGTAAGGTTTTTCGAAGAAATCAATTATACGCGTAGAGGACCTACACTAAATGCCCGAAAACCATTCAGATTTGTCGCTAGAGTTACCCAATATCCAAATAGTAGACAAAATTCATCTTTGTTTATCTGCTTGTTTATACACTACATACTAACCAATGAAACAATGGAGATAGTTACTGCTGATGTCTTTAACGAGCAAGTGGATGTATTCAGAGAATTGATGCAAAAGCCTTCTATGCAAAACGTATAGACCGTACTGTTGGATAGAAAACTTTCTTGTATTTTTTTACATTTTGTTGTTGTCATTTAAATTATTTTCTTAATTATGCTCTTGTATTTTCAATATTATGTTGTTTCCTTTAAATAAAACTTCGATTAATAAAGTTAATTTGTATTTTCAATTGTGTTTTTTAAATTTAAAAATATTAAAAATTGAGTTGTATTAATTCAAAAACAAGCATTTATTTAACTTAAGTAACAAACAAAATTAGAGTGTCATGTCAAATCAAACTTACATTTCATACAAAAATTGCATTCAACGGTCAAAATCACAGTGTCTAGTCATATCATAATAATTCACCTCGGATAAATGAATAATGCGAGGTTGTGTAACCAATTTTGCGAGATCCGTACAAAAAGTAGATTCAACTTTCAAAATTACAGTGTCATGTCAAATCAAACCTACATTTCGTACAAAAAGTAAATTTAACGGTCAAAATTACAGTGTCTAGTCATATCATAGTAATCCACTTCCCATTAATGAATAATGCGAGGTGTAATCAATTATGTGAGATCCGTACAAAAAGTACATTCAACGGTCAAAATTACAGTGTCATGTCAAATCAAACTTAAATTTTGTACAAAAAGTAAATTCAATGAAATAATGCAACGTACATTAAGTCTTCAATATAAGCAACACAAAAACCAGTATTCAAACATCTTACAGCAATCTATCTCATTCATATTTCATCCCATTCTTGTTTCATATTTGTACAACAATCACACATAAAAACTATGAATCCAAATCCACAAAAAACAAAGATATATGTTTGTATGGGAGGGGCGTGGGAGCTGGTAGACGAAGGAGTCCATTATATTCCTAAAGGCTTTATTCAAACGTAGCCTTTATATACATATTGATTCTACTTTTTCGTCGTTGATAGCTAGTGTAGCAGCAAAGTTGTCTTTGAATGCTAACTCAGGTTTGAGGTTAACATACAAATCGGGTGATGATCTATTAGAGGTTGGTGATGATGATGATGCCACAAAATTCATTTTCTATGTTGTCAATAACCCTAATCTAAAAGTTACATTGTTTGTCGTGAATTAAACTACGAGTGACGAAGACCAAGTCGAAACCGAAGTTCAACCTCTCTACAATGTGCATGGTATCGAATCGTCCACAGGTGACCGGTTCCAACAAAACTCTCAACCTCATTATGGTCATGACACATATGATTATCAACACTCTCAATATCATTATGGTCATGACCCAAATGATTTCCATAACTCTCAACATCATTATGGGAATCACCAACATGGTTTTCAAAACTTCCAAGATCTTGAATATGTGTTTCCAGAATACAATTATTCTGTTAACCAACATGTTGAGTATGTTTATGAAAACGAATTTCAAAACCAACAAAATGATCTTCAAAACCAACAGAATGATTTTCAAAACTAAGAAAACAATTTTCAAAACTCCGAAAACTACCTTTTTCCAGAATATGATTAATCCCTTGAGGAAAATGTTGAATATGAATATGTTTCAACAAATGATTCAAGGGATGATCAAGGTTTTTCAAACGAGGAAAAATCTAGCGAGTTGTCCGAAAGTAGCGATAGTGAAGATAACCCCCTTCTTCAAGTGCCCGAAAATGTGTTCTGGGACATGCCCCCAATTCCTGAAACACCTGCCCCATTTAAGCCTCCATCAAAACCTCTTTCATATAACCCTTCTGAACATGTCAAATTACGTGATGTTTTCGATAACAAAGAAAATTAAAAGTCGCTTTAGGGTTAAAATGTATAAAAGAAGGTTTTCAAAAAAAAGTTAAAGGATAAAGTAAAACAAGTTTTAAGGAAGAATGTAAATTTAAAAAAAAGCGAGTGGTTCTTGTTAGCCACAAAAATCAGAAATCTTAAGTCTTTTGAAGTTAAAAAGTTAACCGATAGATATACATGTTCAAAACTTAAATTCATCCAAATCATCGACAAGCAAACAAGAAAGTCTTAGCATGTGTAATAAAAAGGCACTTGAAGATCCAAACAGGAAATACACAGGAAGAGAAATTATCACGGACATGCGTGTTAATCATAACATTAGCAATTCATACCAACATGCATGGATAGCAAGATAATATGCTATAACACAGATTAGACGGACCCCAGAAGAATCATTTGCTCAACTACCAATTTATCTACACAATTTGATTCAGCAATCATCGGGGAACCATAACACGTATGACGAGGGACCATGAAAAGCGTTTTATAATTCTATTTGTTGCAATCGGTGAATCGGTAAGAGTTTTTAAGTTATTTTTGTTAATTATTATTATTCGTGATATCTCATCATACTAATATGTATCAAAATCTATTTCTTTACAGCTTCGTAGTTTCGTCGAAACATGTCGTCCGATAATTGTAAGAGACAGGGCTCACCTTAAAGGAAGATATCAAGGTACAATGTTTGTTGCAGTAGGTATGGATGGGAACAACAATATCTTTCCTATCGCATATGGAGTGGGGGCAACAGAGAGTGGATATGGTTAGACCTGGTTTTTGTCGAGGCTTAGAGAATGCTTAGGTCAGATCGATAACTTGGTATTTATCTCCGATAGAGCAAGTTCCATTGACCTTGCAACACGAACAGTGTACCGAGATGCTCTTCACGGCATTTGTTGACGACATTTGTGCATGAACTTACGAATTAAGTCGCAACCAAACGAAGACAACGAATATCATTTCTGGAAGACATGTAAGGCATACAGGAAATCAGACTTTCTGGAGGCATTTAGGCAACTACAATAATTGTTGCTGCCAAATCAAGGAAAATTATTGATAACTTAGATAAGGCAAAATGGTCAAGGGCTTATTTCCTCGGAGATCGTTATAACCTTATGACGTCTAACAGTGCTGAATCTTTAAACTCGATAACTTGTCATGCACGCAAGCTTCTGATTTGTATGCTTCTAGAGTTTATGCGAGCAACTACTCAAAAATGGTCACGAACGTCGCAAAATTGCAGGTAATTCTTTGTCGTCTCATAATAAGTATGATTTACTATTTTAATAACTTACTATATTTTTATTTTATTTTAAACAGAGGATTTGGATCAACCATTAATACCGTGTGCTACAGAGAAATTAAGCGGTAAGATAACACATTTGTGGTGATAAACAACAAGAAAAATGCAATGGTCACTATTCGTGATAAGAAATGCACCTGTCAAGTTTGGCAAAAGTCATACCTTGTTCACACCTTGTAGCAACATTAATTTTTTTGAAAATGGAACATGATGTCGTGGATTGGGCACAACATTGGTTCAAGGCGGAAATTATAAACGGACATATACAGGATCCATATTCCCAGTTGGACATCCGTCTGAATGGTTGTGCCAAGATAAGATCTCAACCATCACCCCACCATCCATGGAAATGAGACAGGCGGGTCGTCCAAAAAATAAAGACCGTATACTATCGTAAGGGGAGGCAAAACCAGTGACATGTGACCGTGGTAAGACAACAAGGTCACACTAGAAAGACATGTAGTGCAAAGATTCCAGAATACCAAGGTTCAAGTCAACCTTCAACCTCTCGTTCAACAAGAGCTGCTTCAACATCTCGTGGAAAGAAAAAACAAACCCAATCGTCTCAAGCATCGATAATTTATATGATGATTAGTTATTTGTAATATGATATATTTTTATGTTCCAAAATATAGTAGTTTAATGTATTAAGTGGTTCCATTAACAAATATAGTGTGAAAATACAACAAAACGCAAACAACCCGCAAAAAATGGTGAGTTCGCATATGGTCACTGAGTTCGCATATGTGAACTGGATGTAGCATATGCGAACTTAATAACATTTTGTAAAATAGTTGCGAAAATTTGACATTTTTTAAAATACCCCCACCCCTTTTAACAATTTAATAATTTTCCCTTGATCTTCATGGTCGAAAGCCTAGGATCATATCTTTCTAAAAAAATTATTTGTCCTTAATTTATATGTCCTCCATAATTATTTTTTATAAAAGAAACAAAGATAACAATGATAAATATTGGATTAATTATTTGATATAAATATAAGTATATAAAAGATTTTTATTGAATACCAACCAGTGATCAATCATGGTACATATTCCAATCTACTCAGTATAAAGTTAATAAATTAGTGGGGGAAGATTAAATAACTCAAATTTAAAATGTTTTTACTCATGTATGTCCTGGTGTATACGTTTGTGGCATTACCCGAACAGATCATCTCATATAAACGGATTGAATTGTCTACTTCACAAATATCTAACGACTTTCACGAAGATACATACGAGGCTTTGGATACGAAAACAAACTTTCGTAATCCATCTGGTATGACTTGAATTTTAGGCTTATATATGACTATGTCATCATAGTTCAAAAATCATGAAATTACCGAAATGGGAAACTAAACTGGTTGAACCACTAGTTCTTGGTATTCCTGTCGATCTTCCTTTTTCTTTCTCCTAAAGGGGAGAAGTCGAGTGATAAATCTTGAAAAGCGGCTAAATGGGTCTTGTAATCCTTCCATCTCGTAGTGTCCAAAACGCCAATCACGTTCGATATATGGTCGCATTATTGGTTCGTCAAGCCCTCCTGAAGATACAATCACTTTCAACCCCATTAAGAACACGAAATGCAAGCAAAATTAACCAATCTTTTAATTAATTAGCTTTATCGAATTCCTCCTACATAAAAAGTTTTTAATTTATAACAATGAAATTATTATTTTCCCGACCATACTAATACTGACAAGATGATCTTTTTGTAAAATTAAAGATAACATTAAGCTACCAGAATGGGTTGGTCAAATCAGGTCGGGATGGTCTTATGAAACTTTTGTTAGATGAAACGATAAGGTAGTAAACAGGAGGCACCACTCAGTTACCTGCGTACATAAACCCGTGTTTGTTTACTGCACGGTAAAATGGTCTTGTTTTCTTCTCTCGAGCAGCTTTTTGAAGTTCGTACCATGCTTTGTCTCGGTCCTCCCGCTTAATTTTACCCGAAGTCACCACCTGATATACAAGACAATACCCGAGTCTGTTGATATGATAAAAGTCAAGAAGTCAAAACAAAAAGAAAGTAATAACGATTGGGATTTTGCCTTGGAGAACAGATAGTATGAAGGACGTGGTGTCCGTGCAAGATCATTGAAACGATCGACTTCCACAAGCCCGAACTTTGGACCATAACCATCAGCCCATTCCCAGTTATCAGAGGTGGTCCAAAACAAGTACCCGAGCACTCTAACACCCTGCATATTTAGCATTCAACGTTCACATTACCTCGGAAGTAACCTTTTACCTTTTAGAATTATTAAATGGATCAAAGTTAAATATTTTATACCATCATCATGGCTCCATAAACTGCAAGTAAATGTTCTAACATGTAAGGTTTTCGTATTACATCAGTCCCATCAGAGATGCCATTTTCAGTGATTATAAAGGGGATTTTGAGATGTTTGTATCTTTCATTGTAATGCATCAACATTCGAAACAAGCCGTCCGGATATACTCCACGTCCCGATTCACTATATTCGTCAGTCTCAACTAATTTTAGTCCAGGGCCACAGACAACTTCCTGATAAACTAACAAGAAACACATCAGAGAAATAGAACGTGCATCATTTCATTTTTTATGTCTTATAACATAACGACCTAAATTTACCAAAAGAGTAAAGAAAATATGCCGAACTTAAAGTAAGTGTACCTGACCATAGTAATTTATTCCTATGAAGTCCATTTTATCAGATATATCGTCAAGAAAGGGGAAGAGACTCAAAGAGTTAGAGATTGAAACAGCAGCAACATCAAAGAGGCCATACGGGCGCATGAAAGAGACATGGTGTGCAGCTCCAACTATTGGGTTTAACAATACACTGCATCGAGTTACGCGAAGAGTGGGGAAAATTAAAATTAAATTAAATAACCTTAATATTAAAAATATTTTCCAAAGGCCTCACAAATAAAGACACAGCATTATACGCCACCAGGTATTTATTGGAATCGTTTAGAATAAATCCAGTAAAAAACATGCTGGAGAATCATAAAATGGAAGTTTTGAATTAACGGTTACCAAAGTATGGTCCGTTTTTGGCCTTACTGTAACCTTTTCAATACTTGGGTGGCTTATGCATATATTATCCCTACTGGCTTCAGTTATGAAACAATATGCTCAAAAATCGGAAATAAGATTGGTATCATTTGGAAGAAAACCTTTGTTCATGTATATAGTCATAGGCCTGAGAGTGAGCAACAGCAATCCAATGCATAGACTGCTTAAAAACACCGGTTGGTAGAGTAGAAGTAGCAGCCTCCAACATGTCAGGATGACCACCGGGCCAGGAACCAGCACAATAAGTAAGCATACAGAACACATGAGGCTCGTTAAACGTTACCCAGTAGTCCACAAGCTCAAATACATTGTCAACAACCACCCTACAACAGGTTTATGAAAATAGAAAAGACAACTCAACTTTACTAATTTAATTTTATAAACGTTATATTGTATAAAGTGCAAACTAACCTAGTAAAGTCCATAAAATAGTTTACTGTTTTCTCTGACTTCCATCCTCCATAATCACTGGCCCATGGCGGAAGTGAGTGATGAAACAAGGTCAGCATAACCTTCATGCCATAAGCTTGAACTCTACTGATGATCCATCTATATCGCTCCAATGCTGCATAATTAATCTAACAAAAACCAATTCAATTCGAGAAAAGGGGTAGTGAAAGATTTGAGAAAAAGAAGAAGAAAACATCAAGTGATCTCCATACTTCACATTTGTATCATTTTCGGAACACAAATAAAGAGAGAAATATTATGCGTTGTTCACATATTATACTGCTTACTGATTCTTTAAGGCCATTGATAGGCTCCTTTGGCATGATCCTTGTCCAATCTATTCCCATTCGGAAGACCTTAATACCAGTATCTCTCGCCAACTTTATTTCCGTATCAGGATCAGACCAAAACCTCAATCTTTCCTCCCTGAAAAGCTCAAACAACACGCTTTGATTAGATGCGCCATAATAGGCAGGGTGTGTAACGTGTCAGAAAAGATTCTTGTCGAAACAGGCCATTTTTAACTTGTCAAATGGGTCGGGTTGACCCAAACGTTTTTTCTAAATTATTGGTTTAAGTATGATTACAAGAATTATATTATGTCAGTTATAATCTATCATATATTATAAAGTAATTTAGGAGGTTTTTATGCAATAAAAAAATAATCGTTTGGCGACATTTGACATATTTCCTTTTATGCGAGTTTTTCACCTGTCTGAGATAAACATAACACGAATAGACTCATTCATAAGCAAATTGCCATCTCTTAGATGAATGAGCTACTTAAAAAACGGTAACACATTGATACATCAGGCTTACGGATTTGGAACATTGTGCCATGCAGCTACATTATGCTGTACTTCTTCAGTCTCTGTGGATTCATCTTCCTCAACATATTTTGCAAGCCCTCTAATTTTTGCTTCCATTGCTACCCGCATAGACTTCTTTCTCTTTAAAGGTGCAGGAGCTTGCTGAGATCCACCATCACCAGTTGCAGAACCCATTATTGCATCTGCCGTCGTAGAATCTTGTTTGTTGATAACCTCATCTTGTGCAAACTGAAGCCAAGCATCATTGAGTCTGTCTTCAACATGAGCTGGTGCTGTTGCTAATCCGAAAAAGAAACTTTCTCCCTCTTCTACAGATTGGTTTATGATATTTAATTAGATATGCAAAATAAACATATGAAATGATAAACAACTGCCAACTTGTTGCGACAAAATCATGT
Source organism: Senecio squalidus (assembly GCA_910822075.1). Lineage (NCBI taxonomy): Eukaryota > Viridiplantae > Streptophyta > Magnoliopsida > Asterales > Asteraceae > Senecio > Senecio squalidus. The sequence goes on from CAJVGC010000065.1 coordinate 42,633,941, forward strand.
CGCTCATTAAATTGTGAAGAAAGAAGTTTAGACAGATCTTTTATTCAATAAATAATTCTAACCACATTGATCTTTTTACTTCCTTACATTAGTTAAATCATCATTATTATTTTGGATAATAAACAGCAAATGCTTACTTCACAATAATCATCACCTAAAAATCTACTACAAGTTTTTCGATGACCACTTAGAATGAATTTAAAGAAGCTTATGAACACAATCCTAATTATCCATTATTCATATCCGAAAATGATTTATTCATCCTAACCATTTGCAAAAAGGGATTGTCCAATTAATACATCTGTGTGTGTTTGTCTAATTCGGCACATGTTAAAGCATATTAAATATATTTCTAATTTCAAAAATAATCTTGATTAAAACATATCCCAACTTAACCGGAAAAGAAAAACACTAAGCACAATTTAAACAAAACCCCAATAAACAACATAAAAATGTAAACAAATAAAATAAATTAAACGCCATCAAAATGACAAAATGTTGGATTTCATTTTCTAAATATAGTAATCACTTATCACTCCCTATTCTCCGGGTAATATAATTACTAAAAAAAAAGATCTTAAAGGCTATTATTAAGATATCTAATCATTAACAAAAGGCTGTTATTTTAAGGTTTTTTAGTATATGTCCATGGCATACATTTGTATAACTAATTGAACTAAAACTTTTTTTTTAAATCAAATTTTCACTTAACATGTAGTAAATACGTATTTAATAAACTCGAAGTTTCTTTTATTTACCATGTATTAAACAAAAATATAATTTAAAAAGAAAAGTTTTAGTTTATTTAATGATGTAAATGTATGTCGATTCATACACAAGGAAAAACCTTATTTTAATGGATAAACGTTATTACTAATGTGTAATATAATAGGCGTGTCTGTATTTGTTAAACGCTACTATTAGCAAAAAAAATGCCCTAAATTAAAATAGCGTCGAGATGAAATATAATTTTACCGTCGTCTTCGGAATCGGATACATTGACGTTGAAAATAGCTAGAGTATCGGAAGTTTCATCTATCGGAGACTCAAAGGGAGACAGATTTCTTTTCCGGTACCGGGAGTAAGACACGGCGTTGGCGGCGACGGTGATACTCACTAAAGCTCCGGCAAGCTTCGTCGCCGTTACAATGAGAGGAATGGGCGCCATTAAAACGGTCGTGACACGTGGACATATGTTATCTCATTACTCTACTCAGGATTAAAATCCTAACGCATATTGTCTAGTACACACAACTTGGGGACTTCAACAAATGTCTTACCCCTTTTTGCCTATATGTGCAAAAAAACGGTTTTTTGTTTTTAAAAAACTGGTTAAAAAAGGTCCGTTTTTTCGTATTCGGTTTTTTCAATTTAAAATGTTCGGAATCAGTTTTTTCGGTTCGAACCGGTTTTAAGCGGTTATTTTTTTGGGTTTTTTTCGGATTCGAAATTGAAAAAAATATAAAATACAAATATAACTTTTATTTCAATTTTAAATAATACAATTACAACTAAAAATATAAAATACAAACATAAGTTTTATTACAATTTAATACAATCGTGTGGTAAAGTATATCGAGTTTCGACATTGTCATCACCCGAATCCACTTAACTAGTCGTCGTCTTCTTCTTCTTTTTCTTCTTCTTCCTCAGATTCTACGTCAAATTCTTCAAATTCACCTTCATATACTTCGGTAGTTGTAGGTGATATCCCCATTTCGATTTCTTCTTGTTCGATAACTTCTTCAACATCTTGTAATAATGGGTTTTCCAACGTTGTTACATCTTGTATCCTTTCGACTCCGTCCAAGTAATCTTTCAAGCATACACATACTTCCACGGCTTGAGGGGTGAGTCTTGACCTTCTTTATTATTCTACCGCTAACGGAAAAGGTCGATTCGGAAGCTACCGTCGTAGCTTGGACGGATAATAAGTCCCGAGCCATAGCGGCTAAAATGGGAAATTGTACTTCTATTTCTTTCCACCAAGCCAAAATGTCAAAATTGTGAAACCCCTCAACCTCAATACCGAGAGTGACAAAGAAATTTGTGGATTTATATTGTCTCAATTCGCTTGTTGGAGCCGATGTTCTTTGACGCTTTATAGCGTCTTGAAGTAAAACATTAAAGAAAATTATATTTAAGTTTTGATTACTTTGACTCCCTTGTTGAGATGTTCCCGCCCACATTGTGTTAACAATTGGGATACTTTGTTGACCATATTTATCGCAATATATAGCAAATAATGTATCAAAAGTGTTTTCAAATCTAGTTTTTTCATTTTCAATATATAACGGGTTTTTGCCAAGGTGTAAGCCTAAATTTTCCAAAATTGATTGGATTAAACTTTGTACCCGTTCTTTTTTATAACTCTAAAAATTCGATGTCCGAAGATTTCAAATTCTCTTAATTTTCCGGTCATTATAAAAATTTGGTTTAGAACTAAAGGGTTAGTTGGGTAATATAGTCGTAGCCTTTTTAAAAACTAATAAAAACGAAGTTAAATCTTTTAGTCGATCTCATCCATAAGAGAAAATAGATACAGACTTATTTTTTAAAACTAAAATGTCATTGAAAGTATCTAAAGTATCACATTGTCGTAATATATATTATTAAACATAGCGTGGGTAGAATTCCACCTAGTATTATTATCGTAGCAAGGTCCTAGGGGAGGTTCACCACATTGTTTTCGAAAACGTCTATAATTAGCTTGTCGTTCGTTACTCGAACAATATATAGTTATTAATAATTTCCTAAATTTTTGACGTAACTTCGTAAATGCTTCTCTATTGTGATGCTTCTTGACTAATCGTTGTACAAGACCCGTTTTTGTGAGTTCTTACTTCTTAGTGTTGTGTTTGAATTAGAGCTTAAAAACTTCCCACACTTCTTGCAACGTGCTTTTTCCATCCCGTCATTCATTACGCACAAATCGTAATTACCCCAAATTTCCTTGATACGAGTAGTTTGTATAATTTGCTCTATATCTTCATTTGTGTAAACTTTCACGTTTCGAACATTGCTACTAGCGGAAGCGGAAGCTTGTGATTGTGTGTTTTCCATTTTCTTACTTTGACGTTTAGTTCTTTTGAGAATTAGAGTTTTTTTCAGAAAAAAAAAATATATATATATATATATATATATATATATATATATATATATATATATATATATATATATATATATATATATATTATATATATATATATATATATATATATATATATATATATAGCGAGAATGCGAGATTATAGTGATTTTGAGAGAAGAGTAGTTGAGTTTTTGTTGTGATTTCAACACAAACTAGTGAAAACTATTTATAGGCAACTTAGACTAGCCAAAAAACTATAAAAGGTGGAAAAAAAAAACGCTCCTAACGGTAACTAACGGCTCCTAATGGTCACTAACGCCAGATTAAAAAAAAACGGTTTTAACCGGTTAAATAACCGAAAAAAACCGAAAAATTACAAAAACCATAACCGACCATAACCGGTTTGGTTAAAAAAAACCACCGATTATTATTAACCGGTTATTGGAAAACCTGGTTTCGGTTTTTTCGTTGGTTTGAGAAAAAACCGATTACAACCTTGCACGTCTACTTTTGTCTACTTCCTTTCCTCTTTTATTGTTTTCTTTTTTCAACAAAATGTAAATACCATAAACCCAAATTAATTGTTTCCTTCTGTCACACCCCGCTAAAGCGGAAACACGGAATGTGAAGAGCTGGAAAATCCTCACACAGGTCATATAAAACATAACGGTCATCAAGTCATTAATTAAAATAAAAGTGTTTACAAATCCATCCAAGATACAGTAATTTAGTACATTGAAACACAATTAAAGTTCATTAAAAATTCCCAAAATAACTGGCCACGTCTTTTCCCGAAAAGGTTCTCACACAACCGCCTCGACCCGTCCATGCCATGCACCTCGTACTTACACTAATTTCCTGAAACATAAGATAAAGTGTCAACTACGAAAACGTAGTGAGTGAGTTACAGTTTAAAGAGTACGTCAAAATGTAAATAAAGTATATAAGGTAATAGTTTCCATAAAGGAGGTTAGCGGAGAAAAGTCGCTTATAGTTTATATACTTTAAAATCCAAGTAATGGGCGGACTGGTGCCCTAAGTTTGTAAAGACCAAATATAGTCAAATTTAGTCAAACAGTAGAAGCGTATATCAAACGCTAAAATTTATATTTATGCGTAAGTAACTAATTAGATTTTCTTGTATCAACCTCTTGGCATCTATAACTTAAGTGTTCACACTAATCCGATTATCCAACCGTGAACGGCCCCAACTTCCCGCCTCTCAAACGGAAAGTTAAACAGAACTTAGTAATATGTACTTAGACTGCCATCTAAGCAAGGAACGGTTCTTTCCTAAGTATCGATACCCATAATTACTATACGGCTAAGTAGTTAATAATGTGAAAAGTCTAAGTCTAAAACAGTCGGGCACTAGTAAACTTTATTTTAAAATCGAGAGAGTCGTACGTCCATCACTTAAGATCGTGTTATAGTTCCATCAAGGGTTGGTACGTATACAAGCATCAATAATCAGTTTAGTCAAAAGAGAGCGACCAATAATTCTAAATAAAGTCAAATAATTTACGCATAAGAGTTTAAATAGTCGATCAAATAAGTCCAAGTACGAACCAAATGTCAAAGTTTAATAATTCAAAGTCAAGGTTTAATAAGTCAAAGTCAAAGTTTAATAAGTCAAAAGTCAAAGTTTAATAAGTCAAAAGTCAAAGTTTAATAAGTCAAAAGTCAAAGTTTGATATATTGCAATTTGTTTCATAAGGCTTAAAAATGCAATTAATCTTATGTTTCCCCCAAAT
>CAJVGC010000065.1:42638887-42717959 GCA_910822075.1 Senecio squalidus
AGGGACATGGACCAGATTGGGTATTTGATTTGGATGCCTTAACAAGATCTCTAAACTCTAACTTTGAGTTTCATCCAAAGCAAGTTGATACGGACCAAGTTGCTACTGAGCAAGTTAATACGGCAACAAAATCCACAACTACGGCACCTGTTGCTACGGCTCCAATTACAGGTACTGCTCGATTGGATGTGATGGAATACATCAATCTTCCCATCACTTTGGAAGATTCCATCACTCCAGAAAAATCAGACTCCTCTCACACTGAAGAAAACTCCACAAAAGAGGACGAAGAACCAAACTCTCCTCACACTGAAGACAATTCTACAAAAGAGGACGATGAAGCACAACCACATTCACCATTAGCTACGGTTAATGCCACTAGACCCAATGGAGTACCACGTCTCATTGAAGAGGATGAAAATGGAGTTGACCAATTGGTCTATGACGATCTTGAACCTTATCCTACTACACATAACAACTCATCATTCATTACTCCTCCAACCACCGGGCAAAATCCAAGCAATGATCTGCCCGACATGAATGATACAAACTTAGGTGTTGGCTTACGCCTTGAAAAGGTCCCATCCTCTCGAGTTGCCAAGAACCATCCTTCTAATCAAATCATTGGCAACTTTGACATCTCAATGGAGACCAGAAGTCAAACCAAATCCAAAAAGGTTTCTCAGAGTGCCCTTATAAACACATGTCTCTTTGCATGCTTCCTCTCTCAAATGGAGCCAAAGAAAATTCAAGAGGCTCTACTAGATTCACACTGGATAGAAGCATGTCAGGCAGAGCTTCTCCAGTTCAAGATTCAAGGGGTATGGGTACTAGTTGAGGTACCATATGGCAAAAAGGTGATTGGTACACGCTGGATATTTAGGAACAAGAAAGATGAGCGTGGAATTGTAGTCAAAAATAAGGCAAGACTGGTTGCCCAGGGCTACACTCAAGAAGAAGGCATTGACTATGAAGAGGTATTTGCTCCCGTAGCTAGGATTGAAGCCATACGCTTATTTCTAGCTTTTGCTTCTTTTATGGGATTCAAGGTATATCAAATGGACGTCAAGAGCGCTTTCTTATATGGAGTTATTGAAGAAGAGGTATATGTCAAACAACCTCCTGGATTTGAAGACCCTCAACATCCACACAAGGTGTACAAACTGATCAAAGCCCTATATGGACTGCATCAAGCACCACGTGCATGGTATGACACACTATCAGATTATCTTCTTCAAAACAATTTTCAACGCGGCACAATTGACAAGACCTTGTTCTACAAGAAATCCCAGTCTGACATTCTTCTGGTACAAATCTACGTGGATGATATCATCTTTGGATCCACAAAGGATTCATTGTGCAAAGACTTTGAGGATCTCATGCACACTAAATTTCAGATGAGTTCAATGGGAGAACTCACCTTCTTTTTGGGCCTATAAGTCAAACAAAAACCGGATGGCATGCTAATAAGCCAAACCAAATATGTCAAAGACATCCTCACAAAATTTGGATTATCAGATGCAAAGGTGGCGAGTACTCCGGTAGAAACTCACAAACAAATGACTGCTGATCTTGAGGGGGAGGATGTGGATGTACACAACTATAGATCCATGATAGGATCTCTCATGTATCTCACAGCATCAAGACCAGACATCATGTTTGGAGTATGTGTGTGCGCAAGATACCAAACAAGGCCAAAGATGTCACACCTCATAGCTGTTAAGAGAATCTTTAGATACCTAAAGGGCAAACCTAATCTAGGTTTATGGTATCCTAAAGACTCTCCCTTTGACTTAATATCCTATACTGATAGCGACTATGGAGGTGAGAACCTAGACAGGAAGTCCACAACTGGAGGATGCCAATTCATTGGCTCAAGACTGGTGTCATGGCAGTGCAAGAAACAAACAACGGTATCAACATCTTCAACAGAAGCTAAGTACATTGCTGCTGCTAGTTGTTGTGCTCAAGTACTTTGGATTCAGAATCAGATGATGGACTATGGATACTCCTTCATGAACACACCAATCTTCATTGACAACCAAAGCACAATAAGCATCATCAACAACCCGGTCAAACACTCCAAGACAAAACACATAGAGATACGCTATCACTTTATAAGGGATTGCAACGAGAAGAAACTAATCCATGTTGAGAAGATCCATACAGACAATCAACTCGCTGACCTCCTCACAAAGGCGTTTGATGTTGGAAGATTCACGTTCCTAGTCACAAGCATTGGAATGCTTAATACGGAAGAATAACTCAACTACTTTTCTCTCATCCCTTCGATGAAGCAGTAGTAACCTTATGATGAAAATCAAGTACCTTACTCTCTGGTATTGTACTATGTTACTACTGCAATATTAATAGTAAAGACAAAAAGTATCCAAAGTATGATTAGTACGACCAAATTTTAAGGCTAAGGGAAGGTTTAACCACTACTGCCCTACGCAAATAAACTTTTGGACGGAATGGTTAATACGGTCAAGTAAGGAGTTGCTACGGCCCTCTGGTTTAATACTGCCAGTAACTCAAGTTACTACGGACAGTCCAGTTAATACGGACCATGAACCATTACTACGGATGATTAACCTACTTACTACGGATCTTGATGTTAATACTGCAGATTATTATATTAATAAGGTTTCTTAAGAGATAAGAATATCCTAATTAATGATGATTTGACAAGTCACAACACAACTTGTAACCCCACTTTACACGTGTCAGTCACAGAAAACATCTAATAACACGTGTTAAACCCTGATTGGACCTAATTTTTGAAATTCAGGCGCGAGGCACAGCTACTGTTGCCACGTGGAGATTTTTTATTGGACCGTCATTTTTAAATCATTACCCGCGTCAAATCAGGGAGTCAAGTTGGTCTAATTTTTTCGGTATAAAAGGGGGTTAATTTAACCGTTTAAATCTTACCGTTTGTAAAACCCCTAAATTTTCCAATTAAAAGTTACCGTTGCAATTAAAATCAATCGATTTTTCTCATCGCCTTGACTAATCATCTACATTCTTGTTTATCTCTGTTTCTAATCATTTACAGAATCAACAATGGCGGATCAATTGCAATTTTACAAGACTCACAACATGATAGCTTACTTGGAGAAGAATACCGATAACGCCGATTTCCATGAAATAATTGATTTCTTTAATCAATCAAAAATCAAGACGGCGTTAACCATTAATCCGGAGATTGATGAATCCCATATCAGGGATTTCTGGACGTCCGCCACTCTGGACAACGTTGAAATAGCCATCAATGCGGTGGTCAGGGGAAAAGCAATCCAGGTGACAGAATCCTCGCTCAGAATCCATCTTAACCTTCAAGATGAGGAAGGTATAGAACATGTTCCTGATGACACCCTAGTCACTACTTTTCAAAACATGGGATATGAGGGGAACTTAAACACTTCCACATTTTTAAAAGCTAAACTTTCCCCTCAATGGAAATACATGTTGCATACTTTGCAACAATGTATGTCCCCCAAGAGAACAGGGTGGCATGAAGGAAGTTCATCATTAGCCAATGCAATGGTCTGCTTGGCTACGGGGGGTATTTTTAATTTTTCATACATGATTTTTGATGCAATGAGAAGAAATATTGATAGTACAAATAAATTTCTTATGTATCCACGATTCCTTCAACATTGCATAAACTGTGTTCATAAAGATCTCCCCAGATCTGAAAAATGTTTTGTCTCACATGCTCATACAAGAAAAGTTTTTACAAGCATGAGACAATCAAACAAGGGTGGACCATCTCGTGTGACACCACTATTTTCCAAAATGTTGGTGGTCACAATTCCCACAGCTGCAGGACAAGAAACTCTTCCTCTGTCCCAACCCACAGCTGCCACTATCAGTACCACTGCACTTACTCAGGGCACTAGTGCCATATCTGAAGCAGGTACTGCAGGTGGAAACCCAGAGGTTACTACGGTGGTTGCTACTGCCCATGTACCTCCAGTTGCTACTGTGAGTTCTACTCCAGTTGCTACTGTTTCAGTCACTCCTGTTAAAGTGACTAAACCCAAAGTTTCTGCGCCTCACAAATCCCCCAAAGCTGCTTCTAAAAGACTCAAGAGGGTTACTCAGCCTCTTGTGTCTAAAACCATCCCTCATACTACTACAGCAAAAGCAATCCCTGAAACATCTTCAGGATTGCATCACACAATAGGGGAAAACCTTGAACATACCCCCTTGTTCACTGAGTTGGTCACTAAGGAGAGGGAAGACCATGTGGGGAGGGCTGATACTACTGCAGCCTCTACTTCTTATAGTAGAGCTCAGGCCAGTATACCCAAACTACGGCAACACCATCCCTTGATGAGAACTTGTTCTCAAATTGGGAAGGTGGTCCCTGGCGCCAAGAGACCATGGGGGAGATTCATGCTTCTGCTAGGCAGGAGAGTTTCTCTATTCCCGAGGATCTTCCACCTGTTGGTACCCAACAGGAAAGGGGTGAGGGTAGTGGTAGTCATTTTACTGAATTGATGGGTATGTACCAATCATTACTGGTGAGGGTTGAAAAGCAAGAAGAGATGCTGTCCTCTTTAACTTCTTTGGTGCAACAAGTGCTGGCACAACAAGCCTTGATCTCAGTCCAGCTACTGCCCAAAAGAATCACCACACTAAATGCTGGAACCTCACCAATGCCATCCAGTTCATCATCTTCAGATGACTCCCCAGCAGATGACAACAAGGGGGAGAAGGAAATAGATGTGTTATCATCTGGAGAAAGCAGGGGAGAAATCAAATCAAGCACAGACACTGTCATCACTGCCACCTCCAATCAAGATGAAGAGATGGAGACAGACAGTGTAATTGAAGGGGAGACAGACTTTGATGCTAATATGGTGATAGATGCAGAGGGTGAAAATATGGAGGTAGATACTCCACTTAAGGGGGAGCAGCAGCAGCAAGAAGTCAAGCAAATGGTTGAAGAAACAATAGACGAGATGGAAGATGAAACTTCACCAAAAGTTGCTGCGGATCAAGATGCTGAAATGGTTACTGCGGATCAAGTTGCTACGGATCAAGTTACTACGGTGGATCCTATGGTAACTAGCCCAGTTACTACTGAACCAGTTGCTGCGGACCCCATGACAACTAGTCCAGTTGCTACGGACTTAGTTAGTACGGCTGAAATGGAGCAAGTTGCTACGGACCCAATGATCATTAGTCCAGCTCCAGAAACAAAGGAGGAAGATCATTCCTACTTATTCAGCACCATTCCTCCCACGTTTGATCAAGCTTCCTCACAATTTCAGGCAATTCAATCCGAAGCCACAACTCCTTCCACCATTGTCACAGAAGCTCCCTCCACCATTGATCAAGAAGAAGCTGCAAAAGTTCTTATAAGAACAGAATTATCAAGAACTGCTGTAATGGAAGATGAAACCACACTATCATCACAGCTGCAGAAGATCAAAGTTGAAAAACAGAAACAAGAACTGAAGAAAGCAGAAGAGGAGAAAAGAAAGAAATTGATTGAAGTTGCAGTTGCTAGACAAAGAGCAGCAGCTGCTGAGTTAGCTACAATTTCAGGCACTTCTCTAACATTACCTGAACAGGCTGCTAATTTATCTGTTTCTACAGGGAGAGTTGGATTCATCACAGTTGACAAGAAAAAGAATAAAATTCAAATGGTCAACCTTGATGATGAAAAAGACAAAGGCAAATCTGTTGTGGTGAAGAAGTCAAAAGAAGAAATTCAGGAGGAAGACAGGCTTGCTAAAGAAGCACTGTTCTTTAGCACTATGACTGAGGAGGAGATTGAAATAGTGAGAAAAGAAAATGCAGCAACAGAACTGCAAATAAGAATAGATGCTGAGCTGAAGGCTGCCGAAAAAGCAACAGAAAGAAAGTTGGCTGAAGAACAAAAAGAAAAAGTGTCTTTTGAAGCCATTAACTTTCAAGGTATGACTGCTGAGGAGATAGAGGCAATAAGACAAGAGAATGAAGCAGCAGAGTTGTACAACAGAATGCAAAGAGCTGCTGCTGAAGATGCAATAAAAGCTCAGGAGATGGTTAATGATGACATTTTGAACAAACTAGCCAAGAAGGGTTTGAAAAAGTCTTTGGAAAGATCAGATGAGCTTCTAGCACAGAAGATGCATGAAGAGGAGCTTAAACTTGCTAAAGCCAAAGCCAATCCTGAGAAGAAGAAAGTGTCCAAACCTACTCCTACACAAGTCAAGATAGCTGAGGATAGAAAGAAGTACACAAACTATCTCAAAAGCAAAGGTCATAATGGCAGATCTTTAGGATCTATGAAGATGGCTACTATCTTGGATCTTGTGAAAGAAGAAAGACAAAAGGAAGCCAGAAGAGAAGCTGCACTTGCTCAACTTGAAAAGAAGAGAAAGAAGGATGCAGACAAAGCTCTTGAAGCTGCTCTTCAAACTGGAAGAAAAGTGTTTCTCCCATCAGATCCCACAATGGTCAAAGAGAAACCTCAAGAGAAGCCTAAAAGAAGAAAGCTATCATCAAAGAGGATTCCAGTCCCTCCATCTAAAAGGCAAAGATTGAATGATGATGCTACTACTTCTCAATCAGAAGATCCACATGTTCCATTTATGGATGTCAAACAAGAACCAGAAGACATGGAACAAGATCCTCCAGTAACTGCTCAAGGGGGAGATGAAAATAAACTCAAGTTCAAACCAATGGGATATTCTGAGTATATTCATCATGAAGAAGGATTGAGGTTCACTCCATTGGCTGTCAAACCTCCAATGATTGTTGACTGGAAGTATGTTGGTGGGACAGAATATGTAATCAAAAGGCAAGATGGTTCAAAGAAAAAGCTACCTACTTTCTATGAATCCATTAGACTGTTTGACAGAGATGATTTGGAGAGAATGTATCACATAGGCAAGGCAAGGAATTCTAATCAAAAGAAGTCTTTGTCTGGAACTGAACTTGCTATGGATGTTCTCTGTGGACTTTTTGAACCAGGATATGAGAAGAAAAGCTCGGTGTTCAAGAAAGGAGGTCCAGATAATCCTGTCATAAGATGGTTCATATATGATCGTAGTGGTGTCTACTCCATAAGAAGAAGACAAGGAACCATGGAATTCTTCTTAGTTGATGTGCAATATCCTCATGGGTTGAAGACTTTGGAAGAAATGATTGAAGTAAAACTCAATGGTCTTCATGACTCAAACTTGGCACATGAACTTATCTACAGAATTCTGATGCAAATCGTGGAGGAGAAGCATAAAGGACAAGAAAGTGACTGGCCTACTCAAAGATGATCAAACTGATTTGTAAATCTTTAATCATCATTTGTAAAAAGTTAGTACTGTTGAATATAGAACTTGTACTTTTGATATTAGGTTAGGGGGAGATTGTTGGGTTATAACTTAGATAAAATAGTTTAACCAAGAACAACTCGCTTAACAAGCAAGAAAAGTAATTCAAGTAATTAATACGGAAGATATTCTGAATTACTACGGAAGACAAGTTACTACGGAAGGTTCAACAAGTTACTACGGCAACTCAAAGTTACTACGGTAACATTGAAGTTACTACGGAGAGGTCAATATTAAAGTCAAGATACGGAAGAAGTCAAAGACGCGGAAGTCAAAACTTATCTTGCAAGTATCAAATCTAATTAGATAGAGTTATAATTAGATTAGATTTCCTTTTGTTAATTAAGTAAAGTTTCCTTATTCTATGTTTAGATAAGGATAGATGTAGAATTCTAGTTTATCTAGAACGAGCCTCAAGGTCTATAAATAGATAGATCCTTGGAGAATATAAAACACGTTGTATTGATATGTTGAATTAATGCAATTGAGGCTTACCATTCGACAATAATTTGTTTATTCATTATTCATTATTAGTTGTTCGATAACTCGTAATATTGAAGTGTTCATCCGCTGCTGAACTTCTTCAATAGATCTCGATCTTAATCGTTAGCAAACTTATTAGTTTATCCAGACTAATACGATCCTGACAAAATTTTATAGGTTCGGAGGTTAGGTTTGGAATTAAAATTTAGGTTCGGAAATTGGAGATTACCTTTAGAATCGGTAGATGGTAACATTTTAAAAATTATTAATAACTATGACTGATAAAAATAATATGATTTTCATAAATAAATTGATTATAGTTTCACAAATTAAAAAATTTGTTGGTTACTAATAGCACTGGCAATTCCAACCCTTTTGCTCAAATCCGGGTCAGTTTGGGTGGAAGTTTGATGGCAATGGGTTGTTTCGGGTGGCCCTCGATTTAGACAGAGGGTCAGACGGGTGATTTAATTGTTTGCTATTTTATGGAGGGCGGGTCGAACGGGTCAACAAAAGCATGGAGAGGGTTGATTGCTAGTGGATGGGGAGGTAGGAAATGGCGATAGGAGTTTGTTTGGAAGATTGGTCGGGAAGACAATCTGGGGGAGAGAAATTGATTTTTTATTAATAAAATAAACATAATTAATACTGATAGTGTTAGTAGGGAATGGCTCATACACATAGCCCATTAAACCCCTAAACACATAACCTGACTTACAAAAGGTTGCATGCTATCTCCTAGCTCCGGCCCTTAGGCTCCGGCGTCCGGACACTTGGCCCCAGCATCTGGACATTTCGTCCCGGCGTCCGACACAAGGCTCCGCGTCCGGACACTTGGCCCTCGGCCCCGTGTCCGGGTAAAATGCCCCCGGCACCAGGCCCCGTGTCCGGGTAAAACAGCCCCGTGTCCGGGAAGCATGGCCCCGTGTCCGGGATCCGGGAGTTGTGTCCCGGCACTATGGCCCCGTGTCCGGGAAACATGACCCCGTGTCCGGGATCCGGGAGTTGTGTCCTGGCACTGTGGCCCCGTGTCCGGGATCCGGGAGTTGTGTCCCGGCACTATGGCCCCGTGTCCGGGAAACATGACCCCGTGTCCGGGATCCGGGAGTTGTGTCCCGGCACTTTGGCCCCGTGTCCGGGAAACATGACCCCGTGTCCGGGATACGGGAGTTGTGTCCCGGCACTTTGGCCCCGTGTCCGGGAAACATGACCCCGTGTCCGGGATCCGGGAGTTGTGTCCCGGCACTTTGGCCCCGTGTCCGGGAAACATGACCCCGTGTCCGGGATCCGGGAGTTGTGTCCCGGCACTTTGGCCCCGTGTCCGGGATCCGGGAGTTGTGTCCCGGCACTAGCGCCCCGTGTCCGGGAATCATGGCCCCGTATCCGGGATCCGAGAGATGTGTCCCGGCACCTAGCGCCCCGTGTCCGGGAATCATGGCCCCGTGTCCGGGATCCGAGAGATGTGTCCCGGCACCTAGCGCCCCGTGTCCGGGATCCGAGAGATGTGTCCCGGCACCTAGCGCCCCGTGTCCGGGATCCGAGAGATGTGTCCCGACACCTAGCACCCCCGTGTCCGGAGATCTGCCCCGGCATCCGACGCTCAGTCCGACACTCATGGCCTGGCATGTATAAGGACTTGTGTAGACCAACACTGGTGTTTTGGAGTTCGTCTCACAGTATCATACTCCTGACATCCTACCAGTCAGACACTCAAGCCTAATCCTTGAGTGTAACCGTCAGAGCATTAATAAAGTTATATAATGATATAGACGTTAATAACCGTGGGAATCCTATTGATGAGCCATAAATGGTCATCATTGCCATACGTTGTTGATACCTGGTAGTGTTGGGTATAAATACTCCACACTTCAGGTTTTGGAGGCCAGCTTCATCATCTTCATCATTCCCATCCAACTTACACACAGTACCTGGCCGGAGTATTCATACACTTCCCGCAGTAAACATATTCCGATCATCTTCTTCAACCAACCACTTGACCACCTTAGGCTCGCCAAGAGCTTGATAGGTTTGCAGTGCTAAGCAGGAGGTCAAGGGGTTGAATCCCAAACACCCAAGTTACTGAGCCTGCTACTATTTGCTCAAACATTGGCGCCATCCGTGGGACACGTTTTAGCAACGGTGTCTCATTTCATTTCTATCTTTTTTCATTTCATTTCTTAGTTTCACCACCATTTTTTCTTCTCCATGGAAGGAAATTCCTCATCACAAATCGGTTCACTTAAGCCAAAGACAACCACCAATACCCCATCCACCACCCCACCTAATTACATATACATGGCGCAGGAAGAAACTACATCTCGCAAAAGGAAGGCATCAGTCCTTCAGGATTGGGTGATGGAGCCTATTTGCTTCCCACCAATTGAAACTCCTTCCATCAACCCTGTAGTAATACAAATACGGTTAGCCAACTATGAAGTGAGCAAGGCATATGTTGATACAGGGAGCTCAATGGACATTATTTATGCCCACTGTTTTAGGCAGCTCCCTGAAAAAGTACAAAATTCAAAGCGTCCAACACAATTCCCTCTAGTGGGGTTTTCAGGGGAGACGCATTGGCCAATCGGAGAGGTAGCAATAAACATGATGTTAGGAGAATATCCACACTATAGGTTAGAAATGATTAATTTTGCAATCATTGAGGCACCATCGGCCTACAATGTCCTACTGGGCAGGCCTGCATTACAAAAATTTGGAGCAATTCCATCAACCATTCATGGCATGATAAAGTTCCCTACCCTAGCTGGCATAGCCACAGTCAGGGCTAGAACGTCATGGCCTAAAGAGTGCAAACAGGCAGAGAAACCAAAACTGGTGGAGGGTCCCAAAAGTGATCCGACAATGGAAATCATTGATGGTCCGGAACAAAAAGTTATTATTAATAAACATTTCCCTGAACAACCAGTGACCATTGGTTCACAACTCCCAACACAGACAAAGACTAAACTCATAGCGTTACTAGAATCAAACCTTGATGTCTTTGCATGGCAGACATCAGACATGACTGGTGTCCCAAGGGAACTAGCAGAGCATTCCCTAAACGCGAATCCCAATATTGTGCCAATCCGACAGAAAAAACGAGGCATGGCCCCGGATCGTAGTAAATCTGCATGTGACCAAGTAAACAAAATGGTCGAAGCAGGGATTGTCAGAGAGGTAAAATACCAAACTTGGATTGCTAATCCAGTTATGGTAAAGAAGGGAGATGGTTCTTGGAGATTATGCGTTGATTTCAAAGACATTAACAAAGCTTGTCCAAAGGACAACTATCCTTTACCAGAAATCGATTGGAAAGTGGAATCCTTAGATAGATTTAGACTCAAATGCTTTTTAGATGCATATAAAGGTTATCACCAAATTTGTATGAAAAAAGGTGATGAAGACAAAACATCTTTTCACACAGACCAAGACATATTTTGTTTCCAAAAAATGCCATTTGGCTTGAAAAACGCTGGAGCAACCTATCAACGTCGAATAGATGAAACTTTCAAAAATCAAGTGGGAAGGAACATAGAAGCCTATGTAGATGACATAGTTATCAAAAGCAATACGGAAGACATCATGTTGGCTGATATCCTGGAAACTTTCCAAACATTACGTAATATTAACATGAAGCTTAATCCATCCAAGTGTAGTTTTGGCATGGAGGAAGGAAAATTCTTGGGACATATTGTTACACCTAATGGCATCAAATTCAATCCTAAGAAGGTTCAGGCAGTCATTGACATGCCATCTCCTTCCACGAAAAAGCAAGTCCAAAGCCTAAATGGCAAGCTAGCAGCACTTAGCCGTTTCTTGTCCAAAGCCGCAGATCGATCCCTTCCTTTCTTTAATACCTTAAAGGGATGCATTCGGAAAAAAAAACTTCTCATGGTCTGAAGAAGCAGAAGTGGCATTTCAAGAAATGAAGAAATTCAGGGCCAATCTCCCAACACTCACGGCTCCAATAGCTGGGGAGACACTAACTATATACTTGGCTGCTTCCAAGGAATGTGTAAGCGCAGTTTTAGTAGCCCAACGGGGCGACTCACAAATGCCGATCTATTTCATCAGTAGGGCACTGAAAGGCCCAGAGGTTAATTATCCATGTTTGGAAAAATTGGCACTCTCTTTGGTTCATGCGTCTAGACGTTTGAGGAGATATTTTCAAGGACATCCCATCCAAGTGCTAATAGACAAACCAATCAAACAAATATTGGGTAAACCAGAAGTGTTGGGACGATTAGCAAAATGGGCAATTGAACTGGGAGAACATGAAATTTCTTCCCAACCTCGAAACTCGATGAAAGGACAAATCTTGGCAGATTTCCTGGCTGAAATCGAAGGAATGGAAGAACCAAAGGATCCATTAGTGACAGACAGCCCTCCTTGGACCCTCTTCACAGATGGCGCATCCAGCCTAGAAGGGTCAGGAGCTGGTCTCATACTCACAGATCCAGATAAAAACGAGTATACCTACGCCCTTAAGTTTGACTTCCCGGCAACCAACAATGAAGCCGAATATGAAGCTCTCTTATCAGGGCTACGAATAGCTAGAAAGATGGGAGTTCAAAATATAGAAGCTTTTGTGGACTCCCAGTTGGTAGCTAATCATATCAATGGTAGCTATGAAGCAAATCAAACTTCCATGCAACAATACTTGGAAGAAACCAGAAAAATCATTTCGGACTTCTCAAAATTTACCATAGAGCAAGTGCCAAGAAACCGTAACAAAATAGCAGATGCATTGAGCAAACTTGCAGCATCCTCCTTCGCCCACCTCAAGAAAGAATTGTTGGTGGAAGTCCTAACTGAGAAATCCATAGTGCCAACAAAGGAAGTGGCCGCAATAACGGAGGAAGACTGTTGGATGACTCCAATAAAAAACTTCCTTCAGAATGGACAACTCCCGGAAGACAAACAACTAGCAAGGAAAATCAGAATGAAGGCACCAATGTATCTCCTCATAGACAACTACCTGTTTAGGAAGTCTTTTTTGGGTCCACATCTAAGATGTGTCGGCCCAACACAAGCAAAGGATCTAATTCAGGATGTACATGGTGGAAGTTGTGGCATGCATGCAGGCCCTCGTTCGGTAACCACTAAGGTCATGAGACTTGGATACTTCTGGCCATCTATGCACAGAGATGCAAAGGAAGAAATTGAAAAATGTGAATCATGCCAAAAACATGCGTCAGTCTCAAAAATGCCAAAGCAGGACCTCATTCCAGTGACTAGCGCATGGCCATTTTACAAATGGGGAATCGACATTGTCGGACCATTCCCCCCTGGGGTAAGCAATGTTAAATACCTTTTAGTGGCTGTGGACTATTTCACAAAATGGATTGAAGCTAAGCCCTTGGCAACTATCACCGGGCCTCGAATGATAAGCTTCGTTTGGGAACAAATAGTATGTCGCTTTGGAGTTCCACACGTCCTAGTCAGTGATAATGGAAAACAATTTGCAGATAATCCATTTAAGACTTGGTGTCAGGATATGGATATCCAACAACGATTCACCTCTGTGGCACACCCACAAGCTAATGGTCAGGTTGAAGTCATGAACAAAACAATCGTCAAGGGAATTAAGGCCAGATTGGGAAAATATGCAAAGGCATGGGTAGACGAAATCCCAGGCATTCTTTGGGCACATAGAACTTCCCCCGGCAGAACTACATCTGAAACCCCTTTCAGCCTAGTCTATGGCACTGAGGCAATTATCCCACCAGAACTTACAATCCCTACTCACCGGACTCTTCATTTCAATCCGGAGCTAAATGAAGAAGCCCTAAGAGAGAACTTGAATATCATCGAGGAGCGAAGAGAAATATCTCTCATCCGACAAGCAGAAAGCCATAGACAGATGGCTAAGTATTATAACCAAAGAGTCCGACACACATCTTTCAAAGTGGGAGATCTCGTATGGCGGAAGAATGAAGCTAGCAGGACCGAAAACTTGGGCAAGTTGGGTCCCACATGGGAAGGCCCATATAGTGTCCTTGAAGCACATGGAACTGGCTCCTACACCCTGTCTGACTTAGATGGACAACCATTACCCAGGACATGGAATGCAATGAATCTAAAGAGGTGCTACATTTAATATTTACATACTATTGCTGATTGTCAGCACTTGCAACCACAACACCCGTCAAGATGTGCCTAGCCAACAGTTGTTTCAATGCTGAAAGTTAAAAAAAAAAAAAAAAAAAAAAAAAAACAAGAACAGCCGGCCAGTCTGGATGTCTCTGCAACATGTACACCTTGACCATCAACAACTAGCCAAGTCTGGATATCTGGGAAATCTGGCAAACTTTGGTATTTGGCCAACTCACTCATCAGGGATTTGGCCAACCATAAGAAAACGCTGTTCAAAGAGTCATTCACAGCAATGCACCTCAAAATACAAAGTGGTCTGATCTATGTATCCCACAAGGCAACAAACCTGATGCATCACCACAAACTACGTTTGGAGGGAAATTTAGAAAAAGGCACATATAGACATCTTAAATCTACACCAAACATGCAATCACATATTCGTCTTTTTACCTACCGGGAAAAGGCAAGCACTTCTCATTGGGAAGCGACATCACTCGCGAGTAAAACAAATTGAAGGTTAACCAACAAAAGTGCCATCGGCACGATATGAAATATACATGAGATGCCAACATCTAGCTATGTCATCGGCATACAAAAGAACCATAGGTACTCAAATGATTGTCATAGACACAACTCAATATAATTACTCTTACGCACACCCAAGATGGTGTGACACAACATCCAAGATAAGAGGTTAAAAATGTGTTATTGGCTTGATCACCCAATAAAACATTATTTTTCAAAGACACATTGGACATGGCCTCGGTCAGAACTACTCAAGGCAACCTCAAGCGGCCAAGAAAGACATGGCCAAAAAATAGCCGGAAGAGACAATAAGAACAAAAAAAAAAAGTTAGGCTTCAAAAAACCATTTTAAAACCTAACTGGGGGGCATGATAGTGTTAGTAGGGAATGGCTCATACACATAGCCCATTAAACCCCTAAACACATAACCTGACTTACAAAAGGTTGCATGCTATCTCCTAGCTCCGGCCCTTAGGCTCCGGCGTCCGGACACTTGGCCCCAGCATCTGGACATTTCGTCCCGGCGTCCGACACAAGGCTCCGCGTCCGGACACTTGGCCCTCGGCCCCGTGTCCGGGTAAAACAGCCCCATGTCCGGGAAGCATGGCCCCGTGTCCGGGATCCGGGAGTTGTGTCCCGGCACTATGGCCCCGTGTCCGGGAAACATGACCCCGTGTCCGGGATCCGGGAGTTGTGTCCCGGCACTATGGCCCCGTGTCCGGGAAGCATGGCCCCGTGTCCGGGATCCGGGAGTTGTGTCCCGGCACTATGGCCCCGTGTCCGGGAAACATGACCCCGTGTCCGGGATCCGGGAGTTGTGTCCCGGCACTTTGGCCCCGTGTCCGGGAAACATGACCCCGTGTCCGGGATCCGGGAGTTGTGTCCCGGCACTTTGGCCCCGTGTCCGGGAAACATGACCCCGTGTCCGGGATCCGGGAGTTGTGTCCCGGCACTTTGGCCCCGTGTCCGGGAAACATGACCCCGTGTCCGGGATCCGGGAGTTGTGTCCCGGCACTTTGGCCCCGTGTCCGGGATCCGGGAGTTGTGTCCCGGCACTAGCGCCCCGTGTCCGGGAATCATTGCCCCGTATCCGGGATCCGAGAGATGTGTCCCGGCACCTAGCGCCCCGTGTCCGGGAATCATGGCCCCGTGTCCGGGATCCGAGAGATGTGTCCCGGCACCTAGCGCCCCGTGTCCGGGATCCGAGAGATGTGTCCCGGCACCTAGCGCCCCGTGTCCGGGATCCGAGAGATGTGTCCCGACACCTAGCAATCCCGTGTCCGGAGATCTGCCCCGGCATCCGACGCTCAGTCCGACACTCATGGCCTGACATGTATAAGGACTTGTGTAGACCAACACTGGTGTTTTGGAGTTCGTCTCACAGTATCATACTCCTGACATCCTACCAGTCAGACACTCAAGCCTAATCCTTGAGTGTAACCGTCAGAGCATTAATAAAGTTATATAATGATATAGACGTTAATAACCGTGGGAATCCTATTGATGAGCCATAAATGGTCATCATTGCCATACGTTGTTGATACCTGGTAGTGTTGGGTATAAATACTCCACACTTCAGGTTTTGGAGGCCAGCTTCATCATCTTCATCATTCCCATCCAACTTACACACAGTACCTGGCCGGAGTATTCATACACTTCCCGCAGTAAACATATTCCGATCATCTTCTTCAACCAACCACTTGACCACCTTAGGCTCGCCAAGAGCTTGATAGGTTTGCACTGCTAAGCAGGAGGTCAAGGGGTTGAATCCCAAACACCCAAGTTACTGAGCCTGCTACTATTTGCTCAAACAAATACAAACATTAACTGTTTGATAATAAATAATATTATTAAATTAGAAAACAAATCAACAATTGAAGTCCGTAACCGAAAAGTTACAATTATTTTAAATTTTTCAAACTCATTAGTAACTTACTAATGAGTAATGACCTTAACTCTAATAAAAACCATGAATTAGAGTTTATATAAATCTCTTTACAAACTAGAACTCTCCACTTTAAGTGGCACAACTACTAAAGTTAGCAAACAAAAACTACTAGACGAATATTTTGGATCTTTTATCTCCAGTAGTTTGGATAAGGGAAAATGCACTGGATGACCATTGTACTACCTAAAAATATCCATATAGGTCATTGTACAAAATTTACGTCTATCTACATCACTATACCGCAAGTGACCTGTTATTTAAACCATTTTTACCCGACCAACAGGTTAACCTCCACTAATTCTCTCTCTCTCTTTCATCTTGAAATTGATGAACCCAAAAAATCCGGAGACACCATCTTTACCGGCCACACCTGCAAGCGTCACCATTCTATAACCATCCACCATCACATTATAGCTCCCCAAATTAACCGTCAACAGTCTAGGCGGATTATGCTCATCAAGCATTTTATCAAATACCTTCTGTGCAACATCAAACTTCCCATTTTTACACAAAGCATCCAACATAGCATTATACGCAACAGCACTCATTTTAATCTCCAAACCCTTCTCCAACTTCCCATTA
Organism: Senecio squalidus; assembly: GCA_910822075.1. Classification (NCBI taxonomy): domain Eukaryota; kingdom Viridiplantae; phylum Streptophyta; class Magnoliopsida; order Asterales; family Asteraceae; genus Senecio; species Senecio squalidus. The sequence goes on from CAJVGC010000065.1 coordinate 42,655,850, forward strand.
TCCACCAATAACAAAACCAAATTCTAAAATCATAAACTTTTAGTTCGATTTCAGCTTGATTACTGCACTTGCGTATATATCATTCAATCCTACACACACACACACTTGCTGAATACTGATTCAAAATTGTTGTCGGTTGATTTAAGGTTAAACAAAAAGAAGAATGTCTGGTTGGATCTCCTCCAAACTCAAAGTTGCCGAAACTCTCCTTCAACAGGTAATTTAATCTTAATTTGAATTTATTATGATTTGGGTTTGAATGTTTTTGGATTGTCAATTAACAGATTGACCAACAAGCCGCTGAATCTCTTCGTAAAAACGAGGAATCATCGCGATCCGGCGATCATGTCTTGACTCCTCCTGCTTCTGTTATTGTACCCAAAAAATCCGGTGACATTTTGAAAAAGAAGAAGAAAATAGTGTCCCCAACTAAATTAAATCATCTTAAAGTAGTGGGAAATGATGAGAACCCGAAAAAGAGTTTAACTGATACTGACTAGACTCAATTGCTTAGTAGCGAACCGATAAATGGTGGAGGAGGAGATGGGAAAAGGCTGCAGCTGCGATCCGCTTCGAATTTGTTAGCTTTTGAAAAGAAAGTTGTTGGGTTAAGTAAGAGTGTTAGGAAATCGGATGTGCAACGAGTGAATGTTGTGAAAGATGCAAGTTCGAGTTTTGTGGTTGATGGGATTAAGAAAGAGGTGTTATTAACTGATTCGGTATGTGATGAGTGAATGGTCGTCGGAGCAATGATGGAGTGGTACTAAATTTCGGTAAAGGAGGTGTGGTTGTGAGAATGAGATAGAGAGGGGGAAGAGAGAAGGAAGAAATGTTTGGGTGGTCTGATGACGTGGCGGTTACCAACAGGTTGCAGGTGACCAAACTGATCTATTTAAACGGTTTCTTAAAGTTAAGGTTATAATTTAAACGGTAAAATGCGGTATAGTGATGTAGATAGACGTAAATTTTGTACAATGACCTATACGGATATTTTTAGGTAGTACAATGGTCATCCAGTGCATTTTCCCGTTTGGATAATATATTAAGTGATTGTTTGTTCATAAGCACGTCTCGTCTCACTTGCATATTTGTATCTGCAGACGAGTTGTAAAGTCTTCATTAGTCGTTTCTGTAATACTCTGAAAACCTTCCGAGCATGTTATGTTTTCCTTTGATAAAATACTTTAGTCTATGAACAAAATCAGACTAATCTGTTACATTGCATTCATATGCACAAACAAATTGTGTATATGGGTTCATATGCACCGACAAACAATGGAGATTAGACATTAAACCTTGCAAATAACAAGCTGCAATAAGAATTCTTAAATACTTATATTATACCCTTCAAGATAAACTCATTTTTGCTTGTGACCAGGATTATACTTTATATTAGACTAATCAAAACCGTGAGGTTTATTATATCAATATTTTATATACAAAAAGAGTGAAGAGTAATATACAAATAGGATAAATGAGAGAATACTAAGCTTCTCGGGACAAGAATTACGAGAATACTAAGTTTCTCGTCATTTTCCCTAATTCATGCAAGAATTATATTGATCAAGAAATGTTTGCAAACTGCTTTCATGTGTGGGATCCTTACGTGCTTATGTATATAAGCTTTTCTCTTGTGTTTGATGACACTACAACAATCGACACCTTTAGCGACGACAAAAAATCGCCATGAAAAGGTTTTGGCCATGATTTATCGTCGCTGCGGTCGTCGCAAGATGCGACTTCCAAGTTTTTGACGACGATTTGGTTATTTTAGCAGCGACGACCGAATGGGACCCACTTTGACTTTGTCAAACCCATTTATTTAATTACTTAATTATTATTTATTTATTTAATTATTAATTATTTTATTTAATTAGTGTATAATAAATCATTTTAAACATATATTTATTAAATATAAGTTCATTTTAATTAATTATTTTTTAAGAATTAAATATCTTATTTTATTGAAAATATATTTATTAAATTATTTTGAAGATATAATATATAAACACAGGTATTTTAGAAAATTAGTTTTTGATTTCGATATACAAGCACATATATATACACAAATATACAAGCACATATATATACACAAATATACAAACCATTATAATTATATATAAATATTAACCATACATAATCACAAATAGATTAAAAAAAAAGTATTATAAATGTTCAATCATTTATATTTGGTAGTGTGGTGGTCGTGGCGTAGGGTGGCAGCAGGTGTAGGTGGTGATGACGTTTGTTGGCACCGGGTGGAGATGGCGGCTTGTGGTGGCAGCAAGTGGCAGTGGCGGATTGTGGTGACAATCGGTGGCAGGGCGTATAGTGGCAGTGGTGGTGGTGATGTTTGGGGACAACGGTGTTGGTGGTGGCGTTTGAGGACGTCAGTGGTGGTGGTGGCGTTTGGTGGCAGCAGTTGTCGTGGTGCAGTAGTTGTAACGTCCAAGTTCCCGAAATTAGAATATTTTGTAAGCATTTACTTGTTTATTATAAATATGTTTTATATTCTAGCTTATTATAGAAGTTGCAAATATAAACGACTAGATTGGTAAGAAAAATAGTTAACATGGTTAGAAAAGATTTAAATTGTTAGCTATGTTACTTAAATAAGTAAGTTAAGCGAGTTTTGAAAAATGAGGGACTAAAGTGTAATTATGGAATTGTGTGTATGAGGTGGATGTGAGGTGTCCTTTTTGCAGAATTTTGTAGGTGTGTGTGTGTTTTCTTTGAGAAAAATCAAAAGAGGATAAGTGTGTTAATCTCAAATTGAAGCTTGTTGGTTGTGAATTTCTTCAATTAAGGCTAGAATTACGAGTTTAAGAACCCTAGCTTAGGTTCTAGTTGGAGAAAAGAATGTATGTTTATACACTTGAAGTTATTTGATGAAATTGAGTTTGTATTATGTGTTATAACCTCATTTAGATGTCTAATTGAAAGGTAGAAATGCTTAATTTGGTTAAATTAGGTTTTTGATTATTTGAGGATAATCATAAAAGTTGAAGAATTGTTAAAATTGAGTTTTGTTGTATGTTATTCTTTTATGTTAGTAATATATGTTTAAGTTTAAGAGATTTAAGATTTATTTATATGAATTTTGTAAAAAAATGCATGTTTAGCTATTTAGTGTAAAGTGGTGATATGTGAATTGATGTGTAAAATCTAGTCTTAATTTAAACCTACTATTTCACGCAATTACACACTTCTAGGCAGTGGACCTATCCGTATATAATATAGTTTAAAGCAAGTAAAGGTTCGTTCGCAGGGACTAATTTGTTTTAAGTTTTCAAATTAATAATACTGAGTATTTGTGGGGGGTTTTATCGTACCAAAAGATTGCAAATAATTAAGAAAAAGTGACTAATTAAAATCTATCGAAAGAGTAATTGATGTAATCAAATAATGAGAAAATATACTTGTTTGACACTTCACCTATTTTTCGTTTAAATTTACGAAATCGATTGTTTTCAAAACTTCTAAGATATAATAAAAGTCCTCCCGAATCTTTCTCTAACTTTAATTATCTTTAATTACCCCGTTCGTCCCGAATACAGTAATAACTATTAATAACCAAGCAATAAGCAACAAGTCCGTTTTTAGTGATTTAATCTTATAGAGTTTCCTCCCGAATAACTCCTCTAATTATCAAGTCCTTCCGAATCTTAACAAATAGACTTACTCACTTAAATTTAATTACATAAGTTGTGATTACTAAGTCCTCCCGAATCCTAGTAATTTTAAACCGATTATAGACCGACCGATTATTTCATACAACCTATCTAATCTATCTAGATTCCTCTCGAATACCTAGAATGTTGATTAAACAAATTATATATAAACAGATAATATACTAAAATTTAAGCAATTAAGGATCAACGATTAAACACAAAAACATAAACAATCGATAACGATAAATAAACCTCAAATAGGATCCGTGGTTCAAACAAGCATAACGGAAATTTAGCTACTCATGTTCAACTCTGAAACAGCAAATAAAGTTATAAAAATCATACTGGAAAATAGTCTAAAAAATGTTTTAAAAGTGAAAAGAAACAAACGAAGAAATCGCCGAACGTGTCGTAATCACCGTTAGCCGAAAAGAGATCTTCCTAGCTTTAATCCTTGCTTCTAAACATGTTCACCAGCTCCAGAACTTAAGAATGATAATTGATGATGATTTCTGGCCGATTTGGTCTTGTATTTATAAGCAAAAGCTAAGCGGAAAACGTATTCGACTCAAACTCCAATTTCTTCGTGTTTATCCACTTGGTGCGCAACACCTCTTCCATAGGTGCGCAGCACCGCGCGATTTTCCGTGTCCAAAATCAACTCAAACTCCTCGGTGCGCAGCACCCCTTGCACTGGTGCGCAACACCTCCTCAGTTCTCGTCTTTAGTTCGTCATTTACGTCCATTTCTTCATCCTTTTCCACTTCCCGATCATGTAAACCTGTAAAATAGATAAAAACACTTTTCCACACGATTAAATGTAAAAACCTATCCTATCCATCATGTTTACTATGAAATGTGACACAATATCGCATATAAATATCTATATAAATATGCGATATCAAATCCCCCCAAACTTGCCTTTTTGCTTGCCCTCAAGCAAAAACTGTTTTCAAATTAATTATCAAAGCCAAAAATAACATAACCAAACACCTCACGATTTTTATTGGAAGTAAAATCACACAATCTCTCAAACTAATCTAAAAGGGTGTGTAAAATATCTCTGTAGAATCGCTCAATTGCTCAGTCATGGTGAATATTCTATCATAGGCTTGATAATGTATCAAATCTCCACCACTAGAGTCTAGGTACAACTAAACGGGGACTTTTATTCGGGTTATAATGTATAAGTAAAGACATGTGAAAATATATAATAGAGTGTAAATGGGTTAAATAAAAATATATAAAAACTAAGATTAAATCCAAACTAACTAAATTCTTTCACGAACTGCATTGCTCAATTTTTCTTCAACTTATACTTTTTCTCCGAATCTACAATTTTCGTATATAATACACGACTCAAGATACACTATTTCTCTTAAACTATACAACTAATTTTTTTTTCGCTTTTCTGTTTTTCTGATTTTTTTTCTTTTTTCACTTTGTTTTTTCTTCTTTCAGCCTAGTACATGCCTTACAAAATAATTTTTCTCGTGGTAAGTACACATGCTCAAAAGGCTAATAATTAGTTCTTCCCCAAATACAAAATAATACAAGGCAATAATAATCTACTTTTCTTTTATGCCTTAATAAACTTCAACTTCACTTAATATATAATAGCAATCAATAAACTAAGTTCGGACTTAATCTAAAAAGAAACAGAAATAAGGCGAGTGTACAAAATAATATAATAGTGTTTAGAAACGAAACGGTTTAGGCGCAAAATGGTTTAACTAAAGTTTCTAACACTAAAAGTAAGTGTTACAAGGGTTAGGCGGAAAATATATAAAAAGAAACGAAAGGCTAACAAATGGGTTAATCCTAAATGCCCCTATCATTGTACCAAATCACACTAAGTTACCCTAATGTAATTGCTCATATGTGGTCTCGAAATGTATAACAATGTCAAGTTCTAAAGTTATCCCCATCGGCACACTCAAAGAAATGAAAAAGTAGCATTAAAATAAATGCTTTCAATAGGCTCAAATTCTCACTATTATTCTGAGTGGGGTTGAAATGCGTATGGTTATGCTTAAAGTTTAAGGTGTTTACCGACTAGACATGTTATATATTTTTTTTGTTTTTTTTCAATTTTTCGATTTTTTTGGATTTTCTGTTATTTTCTCTGACTCAAAAATGTACAAAAATAATACAATTCAACATGATGGAAACTAAGCTAAGGGTCGAAAAATAAAATGTAAAATTTCCCGATGACCCCCCCAAACTTAAGTAACAGATTGTCCCTAATGTGTTTACGACTCAAAACTAAGGGAAATTATACAAAAACTAACCTAAAAAAAATAATATAAAAATAAAAGAAAGGTAGAAAGTGTATAACCCGTCGTCAAATAACGATATATAACTTTGAGAGCACGGTTGCTGAACCGAATGCCAGGCTTATGAGCGGGTGTTGAACTTACTGCCAGTCTTAGAAACTAAAATAAGACATAACCACACATGTTAGAATGAGCAAAAATAATAACAATACAAATTACGACGAAAAAATAATAATAAAAATAGTCTTACTATTTCTTCTAATAAGAAATAGTAAAAGGTAAACAATAAGTTCATACAAAATACATCAAAATACATCAAAATACATAAGAAATACAAACTACTCGTCATCGCTCTCATCATTTCCCTGCTGCTGGTGGGCGGGATGGTACCCGGGGTATGGCTCAGGATAGTAGAATGCGGGAACTGCATAAGGAGGGTACGGCCTTGGGTGCTGCTGCTGATAAGTGTACTCCCATGATGGTTGGTACCTATCATGAATGTAATCCTCCCTGCGCTGGAACTGGTCCCATCGTCGATCTGCCTGTTCGTCGTTTGACTGGAGCCTGTGCAACCCTGCAAGTACCTGGTCCTGGAAATCCCGCTGCGACAGAGCCCGTGACCTCGGGGGTGGAGCTGGAGCCTCCTCAACATCCTCAACTTGACCGGGAATAGCCAAACGGTCACCAGCTGGATTAAGAAGATTGGCTCGTAGAAAGTCAATATGCGTGATGATCTTGCACTTCACTGACGGGGAACATTGTTGGATGTTGCCCGGAGTGGCTAGCCCCAAAGCTCGTGCAATACGGGTGATAAAGTGCCCGCAAGCCATCTTGCTCGTCTCTGTCTGCCCTTCCCCTTTTTCGGCCATGTACCTTGCTAACGTCCATGGAACATTAACATATCGAGCGGGATCACGGGCACTAAAAACCTGCAAAAGCCATAAATCCTCCTTATAGCACTTATCGTGCTGAGTGTTGCGGTGGAGGAAAGAGTGGGTGAGGATCTTGTGTAACACCCGAAGAACGGGGTCCCGAATATCTTTGGCACGACTGGAGTTAGAATGATGCTCTCGCAGCCCTGACAATGCATACCAGGCCTCGTTGGCCCCGAAACCTGCAGAATCTCTCTCCGCATCCGAGAGATACGCAACCATCAACGCCTCATTCCCTGCTTCAGCATTGGTAAACAAACACGTCAGTCTACCAAACTCAATGACATTTACCTGGTGGTCCTGCCCTCCTAGACGGAAGGATATCAAAGGTGCTGTGAGGAAAGTCTCGTCGGTGAATGCCCTCGACACCTCTAATGAGCAGTAAAACTCGAGCACCCACTCTCTGAATACCGATTCATCTGTTTTCCACGCTCTCCCCCAGATGGGAATGCTACGCTGTGCAGAGTGGCTATGGGTGGTCATGAACCCGCTTAAGTCAACCTGAATCCGGGTCAAGAAGCCCCAATCCATGGTACGTGGTGGAGTGACATTGCGGCCCCGTAGCTCAGCAAGTTTGTTGTTGAGCTTGATTTTGCGGTCTCGTGAGCAATCCGGCCATTGTAACCATGGGTGGTGTTCAGGCGCCATAATTGCCGCATTGAGGGTGGCTTGGGATTGTGGCCGAGGCCTCCGGCTGCCCTCACCTCCTTCCATGGCTGCTCTCTTCCCTACACAACACATAATCAACAAAAAACAGCAAGTAACACGTTAAATACACGAAAAGAAAACGACCAACAGCCGGACAATGGGCCGGTGCTGCGCACCGACCACTTTTTCCGGCCAAAACCTGATTAAAACTGGTCGAAATCCCACAATAACACCCCAACTCAGTTTAATTTATCACGGTAAACCTAATCCTACAATCAATTTGGTATTGCAAGGTTGAGTTAAAGGAACCCTAAGATTTCCCCCAAATCGATTTAACCTAATGAACCGAAAATTAAGAGGATTAAAATAGTTAGGGTGAAGAATCATACCCTTATCTGCATATTCGATGGATTAAACAAAGAAAATGGACAAGAATCGAAGTGTGTGTGTTTATTTTTTTTTTCTGCTTGTCGCTGCTGTGATAAGGTTATATGTGTGTGGTGTGAGTAATAAAAGAAACAAGAAGTATAAACCTGTACAGCAGCTAGGTGCGCAACACCCCTCCCTCGGTGCTGCGCACCGAGCCAATTGTTTTTGGAATTTTTTTTGTTTTTTTCGTTTTTCGATTTTTTTGTATTTTTTGGTTGTTTTCTCGGTACCTAACTAAATGAAACAACAAAATAACATGTTAAAAAGTCCTAAAAATAAAAAAAAAATAAAGAAGAAAAAGAAAAGAATGAAACAAGCTCAGGTTCCCTCCCGAGAAGCGCTAATTTTTCGACCGAGTCGTTAGCTTGACTCGATATGCCTCTTGATTAGGTGTTGATGACGTAAAAGCCATCTTCGATCAACATTCTGTTTTCATCATCTTCTTCGTGGTATAGTTTTACTCATTGCCCAGAGACGATGAATGGTTCTCCATGTTCTTTCCATAACTCGACATAGCCGGAAGGATAAGCTTGTTTGATGGTGTATGGTCCTGTCCACTTTGAGCGTAATTTAGGAGCCTTGAATTTGTACTTCGACTGAAACAGAAGTACTTTATCGCCCGCCTTGAATTCTTTACTACGAATTTTCCGGTCGTGGAACTCCTTAGTTCTCTCCTTGTAAAGGCGGGAACTTTCGTAGGCCTGTAACCGTAACTCATCCATCTCGTGGAGTTGTAGGATCCACAAATCTTTCGCTAAATCCATATCAATGTTGCAGGTCCTCAAGGCCCAGTATGCCTTATACTCTATTTCAACCGGAAGGTGACATGTTTTCCCGTAGAGTAGTCGATACGGGGTGGTTCCAATTGGCGTTTTGTATGCCGTCCTGAATGCCCACAGTGCGTCCTCCAGTTTCTTTGACCATATATTGGGATTGTTGTTGACCGTCTTTTCCAAAATTCTTTTGATTGCGCGGTTTGTATTTTCCACTTGCCCGCTCGTTTGAGGATGATACGAAGTAGCAAAACGGTGATTTACTCCATATCTCTTCAGAACTTTTGCTAGCTGAGCATTTGCGAAGTGGCTTCCTCGATCGCTGATTAATGCCTTCGGCACTCCAAACCTGCAAAATAAACTTTTAAGAAAATAAACAACCACGTCAGCGTTGTTAGTTGGTAATGCCTTAGCTTCAACCCATTTAGAAACATAATCTACAACAACTAGAATGTAAGTATTTCTGTTTGAGGGTTTAAAGGGGCCCATAAAGTCGATTCCCCAGATATCGAAAACTTCACAAACTTGGATCCCTTGCTGTGGCATTTCGTCCCGCTTCGTGATATTCCCTTGGCATTGGCATGCGTCACAGGTTTTTACGAGTGTATAGGCCTCCTTGAAAATGGTTGGCCAATAGAATCCTGCATCAAAAACCTTTTAACCAGTAACCGTCGGTCCATATTGTCCTCCGGTGGGTCCATGATGACATTCGTCCAAAATCTTTCGAGTTTCCTCTCCGTATACACATTTGCGCACCATTCCATCAGCACATCTACGGAACAAGTATGGCGAGTCCCAGTAGTAGTACTTTGCGTCCGACATCAGTTTCTTCTTTTGTTGATAGGTTAGGCTTTTGTTGACGACTTTTCCGGCTAGATAGTTCGCAATATCCGCGAACCATGGGGTATCGGCGTCTGTGTTACTGATACTGGCTAGCATCTCCCCCGGAAAAGTGTCATTGATGTCCTCTTCCTTCAACTCCCCCAAACTTGGGTTCTCCAATCGGCTCAAATGGTCTGCAGCTACATTTTCAGCCCCTTTCTTGTCCTTGATCTCGATGTCAAATTCCCGCAACAATAAAATCCAACGAATTAATCTAGGTTTAGAATCTAATTTAGAAAATAAGAATTTTAAAGCAGAATGGTCCGTGATAACAATTGTTTTGCTCATCACTAAATATGAGCGGAATTTGTCAAAAGCAAATACGACAACCAAAAGTTCCTTTTTCGTAGTGGTATAATTCTGTTGGGCTTCGTTCAGTGTTTTGCTGGCGAAGTAGATAGGTCGAAAATGTTTATCGATCCGTTGCCCCAAAACAGCTCCCACTGCGAAATTACTGGCGTCACACATCAGTTCGAAGGGTTGAGACCAATCCGGTGCTACCAAAATGGGTGTATTTGTGATTCTCTCCTTGAGTAACTCGAAAGCTTGTAAACATTCCTCCGAGAAATTGAAAGCTACCTCCTTCTATAATAATTTCGTCATAGGACGAGTAATCTTCGAGAAATCTTTGATAAACCTTCTGTAGAATCCCGCATGTCCCAAAAAACTCCGAATTGACTTCTCGTTCGTTGGTGGAGGTAGTTTGGCGATGACCTCGATCTTTGCTTTGTCTACCTCTATCCCAGCTTTTGAGATTTTGTGTCCCAATACGACTCCCTCTCGAACCATGAAATGGCATTTCTCCCAGTTGAGGACCAAATGTGCTTCCTCGCATCTTCCCAACATCTGATCCAAATTCTTCAAGCAATCATCGAAATAATCTCCGAAAACTGAAAAGTCATCCATGAACACCTCCATTGTCTTCTCCACCATATCCTGAAAAATAGCTAGCATACACCGCTGAAAAGTGGCGGGTGCGTTGCATATACCAAATGACATCCTCCGATATGCCTAGGTTCCAAACGAGCATGTGAATGTGGTCTTTTCCTGATCTTCGGGATCGATGAGGATCTGAAAGTAACCCGAGAATCCATCCAGAAAGCAGTAGAACTCATTTCCTGCAAGTCTCTCAATCATCTGGTCCATGAATGGTAGTGGGAAATGGTCCTTCCTGGTGGCTTCATTCAGCTTGCGGTAGTCGATGCAAACTCTCCTTCCTGTGACTGTCCTTGTTGGCACGAGCTCGTTCTTATCGTTCATCACCACGGTCATACCTCCCTTTTTCGGCACACAATGAATGGGGCTTACCCATGGACTGTCTGAAATGGGGTAGATAATTCCTGCATCCAACAACTTAAAAACTTCCTTTTTAACGACATCTGCCATATTCAGATTTAGCCGCCGTTGTTTTTGAACAACGGGTTTTACATTATCAATAAAATTTATTTTATGTTTGCAAAAATCGGGGCTAATTCCGGGTATGTCAGATATACACCAAGCAAAGGCCTTTTTATGACCTTTAAGGACTGTCAATAATCGAGCTTTTTCGTCACCCGAAAGTGATGACGAAATAACAACTGGTAATAAATTTGTACCTTCAAGGAAAGCGTATTCTAAATGTACCGGTAGTTGTTTTAGCTCCAAATCGGTTGGTGGTGATTCAATTGACGATTTGATCCTCATGCTTTGGTCCAACTTCAGTTCCTCCTTAACTTCAACCTCCACTTCCTCGATCTTCTCGTCTTTCAGTTCTTCCTCCAAGCTAGTTTCTATCTCGAGAATTTCCTGCCAATCTAAATCATCAAACACATCAATCCGAAAACAGGTTTCGTCAGTATAATACGAATGAGTCATAGCTCTATCTAGATTAAAAACAATTCGTTCATTCCCAACCCCTAATGAAATTTGCCCATTTTTCACCCGAATAATTGCGTCAGCAGTGTTTAGGAATGGTCGTCCAAGGATTAGTGGAACAATGACATCCTCATCCATCTCTAGAATCACGAAGTCACCCGGAAAGGTGAATTTTCCTACGTTTACTAGCATGTTCTCAGCAATTCCTAACGGGTACTGAAATGATCGGTCTGCTAGGCGGATACTCATCCTGGTGGGTTTTAACACTCCAAGGGAAAGTTTAGCATATAGTGAATACGGCATCAGGTTTATGCTAGCTCCTAAGTCTGCTAAAGCACTGCAACTGTATGTATTACTGAAGTTGCACTGGATCAGAAAACTCCCTGGGTCATCCAACTTGGGTGGTATCGTGTTTTTCACCAAGGCTGAACATTTTGTGTTTAAGAATGCGGCTTGCTCCTCCGATGGCTTTCCCTTGTTCGTGACCAGCTCCTTGATGAATTTAGCGTAGTTTGGCATCCCTGCAATCAAATCAACAAGAGGAACATTAATATTAACAGATTTAATCATGTCACAAAATTTACCGTATTGCTCCCGCATTCTTGCTTTTCGTAATCGTTGAGGATATGGGATATGAGGTTTATAAGCTTTAATGGGAACTTCCTCCACTGGTTCAGGTGTTTTGGCCTTGGGTTGAACTTGTGATGTCTAATTGAAAGGTAGAAATGCTTAATTTGGTTAAAATTAGGTTTTTGATTATTTGGGGATAATCATAAAAGTTGAAGAATTGTTAAAATTGAGTTTTGTTCTATGTTATTTTTTTATGTTAGTAATATATGTTTAAGTTTACAGATTTAAGATTTATTTATATGAATTTTGTAAAAAAAAATGCATGTTTAGCTATTTAGTGTAAAGTGGTGATATGTGAATTTCAAGTAATTATCATTTTGGGAATGTTTTTGGATTGAGAGATTTGTGTTAAATGGTTTAGTTTCATGCATGTGATAGAACGGTAACGATGTAGGATACTCAAATTGTATGTGGTTGAATTATGTTAAGAATATTTATATTTGTGTTGCCAAACGGGTCTTGTGACCCGTAAAATGATGGCAAATAGGAAGAAATCGATTAAAGGGAAGAAAAACATTTTAGGCAATGTGTTATTATAATTAGTATAATGTAGATAATAGATTAAAAAGCTTATTTGTGCATTAAAATGTTTAACGGGTCAAAAGACCCAAAAAGTAGCAAGATGGGTAGAAGTTGCCAAGCAAGTCGAGATTAAGAATTTATAATTTAAAAGATTGTAATAAAGTTTATAAATGTGTTTTTGTGTTTATAATAGTTATTGAAGCGAGGGAAAAGGGAAGGAAACGAGGGTGTAGTAAACGTATTCCGACTTCAAGGTGAGTATATAAAGCTTATTTTAAATATGTTACATGTTTATATTTATTTGTTAAAATATTTGAGAGTTGAGTAAAATACTATTTTGATATATGATTAAGTTGCTAACGGGAAAAAGAACTAGGAGTACTATACTCTAACATGTAAGTGCAGGATTTCACCAAACGAAAAATAGGGACCTCTCTGAGGTGAGCCCCAGTGCGCCGCACCGGGCACTCAGAGAGGGTGCCCTGTTTTCATTCGTTGCTAGTGCGTCGCAGTTGTTGTTGACTACGTCACAGTGGATGCCCAAACCAGTTTTTAGTTGTTTCTGATGTAGTTTAGGTGTGAGAACCATATCCTAAACCATTAGTAAGTTAGAGAAGAGTAGAAATGACATTTATTCGTCGGAAAGAAGTAGAGTCGACTTTCATTAGTAGGGAAGAAGTAGAATCAACTTTACATACCGTGAGGGTATGTATATGACCTTTAATAGTCGGAAAGAAGTAGAAACCAACTCTATATAGTTGGAAGAGGAGAAAGATAAGACTTTAATTAGTCTCAAAAGATTTACTTAATCTATGATTAAGTATACTCACTAGCTTAACGCTAATGTACTTTGTTGATTGTATGTTTGTAGGTAAAGGAAACTCTTAATGAAAGGCAAGCACAAGAAGAAGGGAAGGGGACCTTGACGTGAAAACTAAAATGTTTTGTTTCCGCTCAAGATATATGTAAACACTCTTTTGGATAAAGTATAAAATGAACTTTTACTTACCGTTAAGCTATGTAAAGAATGGGCTAATTGTTTGGAAATGCATCGGACTTTACATCAAAAACTATTGTATGCATTCATCTTTAAATTGGTCTATTGTATGTATCTAACTTTCAAAAATCGATATTTTGTATATCCAACCAATGAAATCTTAGCAAAACGATGATGTGGCAACTTACGTGGCACATTATATGGATGACACGTATTGTTGAATACATACAATAGCAGATTTTTGAAAGTTCTATACATTCAATAGAGATTTTTGAAATTAAGTTACACACAATAGACAAATTTAAAGATGGATGCATACAATGGTTTTGGAAGTAAAGTTTGATGCATTTCCAAACAATTAGCCCGTAAAGAATTAGTAACACTGTTGACGTTGTTGAAAAATATTATATATTATAAATTAAAAAAAAAAGGAGAAAATGTCACAAATCGTCCTTGTGGTTAGGCTGTTTTTCACGTATCGTCATTTTCACTTTTTTTTAGCATTAACCGTCCTTTAAATATGTCTTTTTATCACCGGCGGTCCTTTTTCCACTTAAAAAGACTAAAATACCCTTTCTCTTTATATTTTCTTATTTTTTTTATCTTTCAAATTAATATATCTGAATTTTTCCAGATATTCATCTCATCCCAATCAACTAAATCCATACCTTATAAAACATTTTCCTCTCTCTCCAATCAACTAACAAACACAAAAGAATATCAAAATCAAACCCAATTTCAATTCAAATCCCCAGTAATGCTTGATAAATCCAAAATTTCTCAACTAAATCTATCAAAATGCACCACAAAATCACTCGAATTCACCGTCGTGGTTAAGCAATTAAGTCTCTGGCCACCGTCTACGGCGGCGGTGGATAGTGTAGTACTGAAATTGAAGGCTAATGATGGCGATACAGAAGCTCATTGGGAGAAGATGGCGGCGGTGATGGTGGTATAATTTATAACGGCGGCGGTGATGGTGGTATAATTTATAACGGCGACGGTGATGGTGGTATACCGGAGGACGGCGACGGTGATAAGGACGACGGCGGTGATAAGGACAACGACGGTGATAAGGACGACGGTGAGGCGGTAACGCCGGTGATAAATATACACTGACGGATTGGAGAGCCAACACAAGTAAAGGTTAACTTTAGTGGAAAGATAAATATTTGGATTTGGAGAGGTTTAATGGATCGACTACCAACTCAGTGTTACCTTGGGGTTTGCTACCTGCATTTTGTGAAGGCTAGCACGCCAAGAAGAGACTTTGGACCATTGTCTTTTGACATTTGGAAAAAGATTTATAAAATTGTTGGATATTATTGGAAGGAAAATTGGATATTATTGAATGTCTTGCCTTTTGGTGCTTCAATATATTATTGAATGTCTTGCCTTTTGGTGCTTCAATATAGTATGTTGTATTAGTTTTATTTCTTTCAAGTACCATTCTAGTTGTGATCGTTTTGAAACATCTATTCCATACCATATGATGATTATGAAAGAAAAAACTGAAAAATAATTGAGATTGAGTATGCACATATGAAAAATTAGGATTTTTTTTAGATTGTTTATGAAGATGGGATGGGGATGAGATGATAGTGATGAAGATCTACAAAATATATTGATTTAAAAGAAAAAAAATAAGAAAATATAAAGAGAAAGGGTATTTTAGTTTTTTTAAGTGGAAAAGGACTGCCGGTGATAAAAAGACATATTTAAAGGACGGTTAATGCTAAAAAAAAGTGAAAAGGACGATACGTGAAAAACAGCCTAACCACAAGGACGATTTGTGACTTTCTCTCTAAAATAAAAATAAAAAATTAAGATGTGGTTTTGGTCCGAGTGTTACAGTAGTGGTGGTGGTGGTGTTGTTTAAATTTGGTGGTGAGGATGAGATAAATAGGGATGTGGTTTATCGGAGAGAGAGAAAAATATGAGACTAGGGGAAAGAGATATATGCAAAATTTTCTCGAAATTTGGGAGAGAAATTTTAGAAGGAACGAAAGTTTGGGTGTGGGGAAAATTTTAGGTGAAAGTTTTGAGGATAACCAAATTTTAATGAAATTTATTATTATGGTTATTATTGGTATTGTTATTATATATTAAGTTAATGAAAATGACAAATCAAAATAATGTTAAGAAACAAATAATAATTGTAACGTTTTTTCATAAGCGGGTTTAGATTTTAAGGTAATAGTTTAGGGTTATGGTTCAATAGTTAGCTATACACGTACTAGCTCGAATAGTCGATGATCAACGGTGAGTGGTCGATTGAATAGCTTTATATATGGTAAGCTACATTGTTACTTTATATGTGATAAGATATATTGACATTGTTACTTGTCATGTACGTATGGTACCATTTAGGATTTGGGTATAGGATTATGGTTTAGGTTCTCGTGTTTGGGACTAGTGTTATCGTTTTAAATGCTTCGGATTCCATGTGTTAGTGTTTGTTGTTCAAATTTAAGTTTTAGGGTTAGGTTGTTTTAGGGATATGAGGTTATGATTTAAGGTTTAACATTAGGGGTAAGGGTTTGAGGTTATTGTTAATTGAAATACGACATGTAGACATTACTGATATCTTTAGATATGATAATTAAGGTTAGTTTTAAGTATTGTCGACGTTTAGATAGTTAAGGGCTTAGGGTTTTGGCTCGTACAATTTTATACTTATACGTGATATCACGACATTTTGTATTCTAACTTCGCGTTATATAAGTAAACAATTATTAAACGTATTAATTAATTATCATATCGTATCTTTGTATAACTTGTTTTTTCATATAATTTAAGTTAATTATATTTAATAATATAATTATATTTCTTTTATCTAAATAAGTTTGTTTAATCTTTTGATTAGTTGTCACCATATATTATTCAATTATTTTTTAATATCAAAAATCATTTTAATAATATTAAACTCGATATTTTTTAAAACAAAGATATATAATTAATTAAAATACAGATCATTTAAAATATTTTAATAATATTTAAAATCATTTTTATAATATTAAATTAAATATTTTTTAAAATAAGACTAATTAATTAATTTAAATAAATTCGTTTAACCCTTAATCGTCGCTAGTTTTGGAGAGGTTTGGTGGGACCATATTTATTTCGTTAAATAATAAAAAACTGTAATCGTTGTTTAAGATTAAAAATCATCACTAAAGGTTTGACTACATAAAGTAAAAAACTGAAATTGTTTTGTCGTTTAATTCCTTTTTAGCGACGATTTGGAATCGTCGTAGGAAAAAGTCAATATTCTTGTAGTGCGACTTGTTTTCGATAAGGTTAGAAGGTTTAGTAATATGTGAGCACGGCGAGAGGTATAACGACCGCAAGAAAATAAATAAAGATTGCATTAGCTCTCGATTAATAAAGACTTCTATATGTTATTTAAGTTTGAATTTGAAGTCTTGTTTGAATTTGGATTTAACCACGTGTTGTGTTTGGTTAACTTTTCATGGTTTGATTTTTCCCCAATGTATTCTAATATCATTGTTTTGTAAATGAAAGTTTTTGAAAATCAGTTATTTTTAAATTAGGGTGTTACATATCGAGTGTAGGCCAACTACAACTATCGCCTAATACTCCTCGACCAGTTCGAAAGGCGAAACCGATTAATATCAAATAGGAAACTAACTCTAATTATGAAAAATTAAACATAATAATTAAATTTTTAGATTGTTTCAACAACTACTTCCTTGCAGCGACACATGACCGTTTTTCAGAGTTGTAGGCGTTGCAATTCATGTTGCATTTCTTCATAATATTATTAGATAAATCCACGGTTGTTGATGGCATAGTTTAATCTTAGTAGATTGACAGTTTTAAGCAAAACAATGTTGTTAGAAATAGAATATTCATAACACTGTATTTGTAGTTGTTATTAGGGGCATAATTGTAATTACTTAGAAAGTCTTTGTTAAGTCGGGTGTGGGGTATGAGTAATGTAAGAGACTTGAGCTTAATAGACAAATCTACTTTCTCTCTCTAGGTTACTTTCTCTCTCTAACCTGACTAGACCTTACAATTGGTATCAGAGCGGGGTGCTCGAAAAAATTTCGTTCGACCAGGATAATTCGACTATGATCCATTCGAATATCTCAATTCGACCAGCCTTTCAACATACACGAACTTAACTATTCGAATAGGATTTTCACCTACACGAAGTTGATCACACGAATAGGTTTGTAACACACACGAAGTTTATCACACGAATAGGTTGCTCAGACAGAGTTCTCGGATAGATTCACACAAGTGTTGGAACGAATTGAAAATCTAGACACGAACTTGAAATTGACTAGATCGAACACAGTGATTTACACGAATACGTCAAAGGTTGGATTATTGAAAATTTTCTTAGTGTTAATTCGAATGGAAATCCTACATACACGAACTTAACCATTCGAATAGGATTCGAATAGGATTTTAACCTACACGAACTCAGTAACCATTAGAACAATATTTCACCATACACGAAGAGAAGTGATTCGACTAAGTCATTCGAGCAGAAAAAGGTGTTTACAACGATCACAAAAGATCACGATCAGTTGAAAACGAGGGTTTCGAGACTTTAGCAGAAAAAAATAAATACTTTTTACCTCGAGAAAAACTGAAGTTTCGCGATTCCACGTTTTCACGTTAGAGACGAAATCGTAAAATAAGAACTTTTTTAAAGGGAGCGATTTTTATTTTTCCCGACAGTTTTCGGATACTGGTTAAGCTTACGCGACGAATTTTGACGAGATTCAAGCATCGGAAAAATACGAGATTTATATTTCCGGAATCGAAACTGAAAAGCGAATTCAGCGGTGCTATTTCTAAGAGATTGGTTCAATAAGTTTCGGCCAAAAGATTTTTACAAGCGTGAGATACCACGGGTAAATATTATCCAGATTTTTCGTCAAATTTTCAACATTGAAAAATTTTCCTTCAACTTTTAAGAGATTTTCGCCATCAAATTTGCGTTATGAAGAAAGATTTTACCGGAAATATTGTGGATCTCACAATCGACAACGATGATGGGCTTACATTTTATTGTTTTACGGATCAAGCTTGGGAACAAAACTAGAGGAACTAGAGAAGTTGTGTGATGAAAGGAAAAAACATGTGAATCCGTCTAATTGGGATACTTATGTTAGAATGCGAAATGCTGCTATACGTACATGAGAATTTTTATCGACAATATCGCATTCCAACTTATCATCATCATGTCAGGACAACATCGCAGAGGTACATTCTTTATCTCCTTCTACCCTTGATAATAAGATCAATGAGTTGGAAAAGAAGTTGAAAACTAACACCGATTTAGTTTTAAGGTTTTCAAACGAAAATGCTACTCTTTTAAATGAGAATTCTAAGCTTTCAAATGAAATTCAAATTTTGACATCTAAACTTCAAGCCTTAAACCTTACCAATTCCAAACTCAACGAGTTTGAAGAGTTAGCAACTTCTTGGAAGGGGAAATATGATCAAAGTGTGATTCTACTTCAAAATCTTACAAATGAACTTAATGAAAAATTGGAATTAATCAATACACTTCAAAAACAATCAAAAACTATAAGTTTGATGAGAGGAAATACAATCAAAGTGTTTTATTGGAACTCGAGAATCTTAAGAAAGAACGAATGAATGAAAGATTTAAAAGAATGAATTTAATCACCGAGTTAAAAAATCAAAGAAATGAAAGACTATCAAACGGAAATTAAATCTTTAAAATCACAAGCACTTCAAGTTAAAAACATAAAGAAAAATGGTTTGAGAGAACAAACGAATCAACTCATTTTTACAAACAAACCGAAAGAGTTTCGATTTTTCAATTCACGAGAAGGTTTGGGTCATGATAATCCAAAATATCTAAAGAAAGCTATGCATCATGCTCCCGGTCTTTACGTCATAAAATCCTTTGGGAAAAGAAAATGTTACCATGGCTTTCATTAGATCATCAAAATAATTTGAAGAACACGGGGATGCAAAAAGGCCACTTTGAATAAAACGCAATTATCTTTTGATTACAAATCATTAAATGAGAGTTACAAAACTAGGAAAATTTCTCTTTCGGATGATTACTTTCCAAAGAATGACGAAAAGGAACTTCATTACGATGATGATTTGAAACAAACTGTATTTCAAAAAGTATACGTTCCAACTCTTATTTTAGAAAAACAGTTTTCGGAACTTGCACAAGAGTTGGAATGTCGAAGTAAATACTTTGAGAATGAACTGCATCTTTTGAAAAAGCATCACCTGATAAATCTTGAACTTTAAATGAAAAATCTTCATTGGGATCTTTCTCCTCGAATGAACAATCTATTGCTAAGATATCGTTTCTTGAAAATACATTACATTCAAAATAAAAGTATATCGAAGCTTTAACTCATAAGATTGATTCAATGTGGAAAATGAATGGTCCGGTTTCACAACAAACCCCAATCATTTCACATGAGGAGAAACGAAACTCAAAAACTCGAGAAAAAGATTCGAAAAATGATGTTAAAGTTCCATTGAAGGTTTCTCCGAGTACTAGTTCTTTCCCGAAAAAGAATCAAAAGTACTCACCGAAATCACAAACTGATGGAATTTTTACAACACCTTTGAGTTTGAAATCCAAAATCAACTCAAGCAAACATGTTTCAAAGGATGCATTTTATCCTCAAATGAACAAGAAGGAACAAAATCTTTTACTTATTCAATACCCGAGTTATTTGAATTTGCACCATCTCATTTTAAATATTCGATGCAGAAAGTGAATAGTTTTGTTTCTAAGCTTAAAAACATATCTTCAATGAATTCATTCACATCAAAGAAACAATTATTTTCAAATGTACCTCGAAATGCCTCAAATAAGGTACACTCATCAAATGGTTTTTTCCCAAGAACACCCTCACCAACTCTTAAACAGAAAAGGATTCCAAAATCTACACAAATTTCAAAAACAAACACACCGATTGCAAAATCAACTACTTCAAATGTGTATTTACCGGAGAAAAGGAATTCATATTCTTTGCACATAATCAATACAACTTATCAAGGGTTTTCGAACAAAGCTAACCAAAAAGGACCCAAAATAAAATGGGTAGCAAAAGGAGTTTGTTTTAATTGTGCATCAACGTAGATCATTAATATGACTTCGGAATAACTCATTTTCGGACTCGAACTTCATGGAGTGCTTACACGAGGTATCTAAATTACAAACTTAGTTTATCACTTGAGAGACGTAATATTTGGAAGTGTTTATTAGAGGATTTTTAAATCTCGACTAGAACTATCACTTTTGAGTATTATTATCTTATATGATATTTTGAGTTTCTTTAGGCTTTCAATTATTTCAAACTGAAACCCGTTATTAAACCGAAAATTACGATTTTTTTTATCTAACTACAAGTTTAATATGATGAATGTGAATAGTAGTGGATTTTCAATCTCGACTAGAGCTAACATATTCAAAATATTATCTTTGTGTTTGATAGTATTTTCGTAATTAACAAGTTTTTTCGAAATGACAAATCTTTTCAAACTTGTAAACTAGCAAATTTGATTACCTCGAATAGAACTAGACTCAATCGAAAAAAATGATTTAATAGCGGATTTTGAATCTCGATTAGAATTATTTCATCTTTTAGAGAGGATTTAGTAGCGGTTTTTCCTATTTCAACTAGTTTTTCAAAACACTTGTTTGATCGCATATGGAGAATCTAACTTTGAGGGGGAGTTCATAAAATCAGTTTTCGAACTACCTCCTATATTTTTCAAATGAGCGTCACCGAAACAATTTTTCAAATAAATCTTTCGAGATGCATAATTCTTTCATGAACACATCAAATATATTTTCAAAAAAGACTTCACATAATCAAAAAGATTTTAGTCATGCATATGTTGTGGGAGAGCGTCTTTTCGAAAATATTGCAAAAAATTTGGAAAAATGTTGATGCACCTTGAGCGGTTTTCAAAAATATCTTTTTCCTATAGTCCAACCAGAGCCGGAGGGACTTATCTAAGGAATCACTTTTGAATGGAAGGGTCCTTTAGATCTAGGATTGGAGATTAAGGTGCAAAATTCAACAAAAACTACTTTTTCAAAATGCCAAATTGAGGGTGGAGTTGAAAATTATGAGAGTTTGAGTGAGGAGTGTGTGATACGGTTAAAAGAATGAGGGACTGTTTCTTCACCGATTAAATCGTCGGGTAGCCAAGTTTCTATCGGCTTTCATGTGTTGATTTTCGATATTGAAAAAGACATCATGGACGCAGTGATGCAATGCACATATACCTCATCGCCACTCAAATTCTTTACAAGAATTTGTTTCAATACACAAGGAGAATTAACACATTTCTATCATATTCTCACTCGGAGAATGTTGATATTGAAACAACAGAAAACCAACCCCATTTCATGCACTACTGAGTCTAGCGCCAAAATGTTAAACATTTTCTAGGACACGAACGAATTTGATAAAAGCATGTCTTTGTGATATAGCTCGGAACATTTGTAGTGGTACCAACGATCTTGGTATTTCACAATGATCGAATGGAAATCCTACCAATGCTAACTATTTTCCAACATTGAGCGTAGGTCACACAATCGACTTCTTTTGTGATTTTGTTTGTTGTGTTAACGAGAAATTTAAGTGATCTCGTAGTTACTTTTCACGACTATGGATACTATGTGCGCTTCTTGTCAAGAGTTTAAAGATCAATAGTTCGGACCGATTAGACGTTTACATGATGTAACACTAGTATCTAAAAACACACAATTTTTTTTATTTTTTTTTATAAAGGACTTCTACAATGTTACGATTTACTTCAACTTAATATAACTTTATACAACAAAAGGAATTGTTTTACTTTAACTAAAATAACATCTTAGACGTTTAGAGCCGAAGCTCATTACAAAAGATTTTTATTCTTAATAGGGTCCCCATCCATGCTCCACATGCTTGCCTTGCGATTCAAAAGACCTTTTTACCTATAAACATAACAATCAACAATATACATTAGCATTAAGCTAGTGAGTATACTTAATAAAGTATTGATACATCTCCAAGACTATATAAAGTCTCACTATATACCCTCGCGGTATGTGAATATAGTGAACTCTACCCTTTTTCGACTAATGAAAATCGATTCTACTTCTCCTTGACACATAAATGCCTTCTCCATTCTTCTCTATCATAATAATAAGTTAATGTATCATTTCCCTACTTAAACTACTTTAAAATACACTAAAAATTGGTCTAGGGGTCGAATGTGATGCATTCGGACCCATAGGCGACGCATTCAACATGACAAAACTCAATATCAGCCTCGGAGCTCAGAATGCGGCGCATTCAGCTCACAGGCGGCGCATTCTGGGCTTGTCCTGGCTGATTTTCGTTTTTCAAACGTTTCCTGCACTTATACGTTAGTTTATGATATTTCTAATTCCCATTTCCGCTAACAACTTAAAGACCTGAATAAATAACATACTCGTGAACTTCAAAGAGTTAATATACATACTTAAACATATTACATTATAAAAATGGGCTTCGTATACTCACCTTGATGTCGAATTACTTTCACTATCTTTACGTTGCTTTCCCCTTGCCTTTATCTTTCAAATCTGAGTTACAAGGTCAAAAATACTAAAACTTCAATACTCATAACAACATAACTAACAAATTTATCATACATTCTCTTCAAGAATCTAAACATTATCTTGTCTATTTACTTTCTATCCATCGTGCCACTATTAGGGTCTTTTGACCCGTTAGGCTTTAGACTTACATAGAAACATTTTAATTACCATTTATCTTTTACACACTTCAACAATGTATAAGTTCTTTCTTTCCTTAACATCTTTCTACCTATTGCCATTCCTTGGGTCATTTGATCCGTTTGGCAACACCAAATGGAGAAATCATAACACCATATTCTATCTCCTTCATAGAACTAAAACATACAATTCTAACATTAAATTAACATACACATATGCTCAAATTAACAATTCTAGAGATTATCCCCACATTATAAAAACCTAATTTTACCAATTAAGCATTTCTATTCTTCAATTAAACATCCAATTAATATTATAACACATAGTATAAACTCAAATTCATCAAATAATAACAAGGATATACATAAATTTACCTTCTTCACTCCAATACCAAATTAGCTAGATTACTGTATCTTCTATTCTTGATTCTCTTTTAATCTTCACTAATCCAACACAATTTGATTTGAAATTTCCAAATACTCTTTGATTACTCTCAAGAACACACACATACACTCAAACACCTACAATTTTTAAGTTGGAAAATTCTGCACTTGACACCTCATGGTGTTACTCATCATATTTCGAAATTTACACCTTTAGTCCCTCAATTTCTCAAATCTTTCTAATTTAAAATAATTACTAGAATTATTAATTAATTAAGTCCTTTCTAACTGAAATCAACTATCTTTCTTACAATTCTAGTCCTTTACCTATATAACTTCTCAAATAACATAAATATAAAACATTTATTTTATAAACAAATAAATACTTACGAAAGATTCTAATTTCCGAGAACTGGGATGTTACAAATCTTCACTCCTTCTAAAGATTTCGTCCCCGAAATCTATTCTTCAAACAACTTGGGATATAATTTCTTCATTTCATTCTCCGGCTCCCAAGTAAATTCCGACCATTTTCTATGCTTCCGTTGAACCTTAACCATACTAATTTGTTTATTTCTAAGTTGTTTTATTTTTCGATCAAGAATGGCTACCGGTTCTTCTACATAATTTAACTTCTCATCGATTTCTATATCATCTAGTGGAACAAATGTTGTTTCATCCGCAAGACACTTTCTTAAATTTGACACATGAAATGTAGGATGAATCTTACTTAGAATTTCGGGTAATTCTAACCGGTAAGCAACTTTTCCAATCCTCTCTAAAATTTTAAATGGCCCAATAAATCTCGGACTTAATTTTCCTCTCTTTCTAAATTGGATCACTCCCTTCCATGGGGAAACTTTCAACATCACAAAATCACCAACTTCAAATTCTATCGGTCTTCTCCTTTTATCGGCATAACTCTTTTGTCGATCTTGAGCCATCTTGAGCCTTTCTCTAATTTGATATATCTTCTCCGTTGTAATTTGCACGATTTCTTTTTCTCCCAATTCTCGTTGTCCAATTTCACCCCAACATATTGGCGTTCTACATTTTCGTCCATACAACATTGTATAAGGTGCACAATCTATACTCGCTTGATAGCTATTGTTGTAAGAAAATTCTACTAACGGTAAATGGTCATCCCAATTACCCCCAAAATCTATTACACACGCACGGAGTAAATCTACCAATGTTTGAATTGTTCCTTCATTTTGCCCATCGGTTTGAGGATGATAAGCCGTGCTAATATTGAGTTTCACTCCTAATTCTTCTTGAAAACCTCTCCAAAAGTGAGAAGTAAAACGTGTATCTCTATCTGACACTATTGAAATCGGAACTCCGTGTCTTACTACAATTTCTTTCAGAAACATCTCTGCCATTTTCTCCGATGAAATAGCCTCTTTAATTGGTAAGAAATGAGCACTCTTAGTTAATCTATCCACAATCACCCAAATATGATCATTCTTTCTTCTAGACTTTGGTAATTTCGTCACCAAATCCATAGTAATATTCTCCCATTTCCACACCGGTATTTCTAATGGTTGCATCTTTCCATAAGGATTTTGGTGTTCCGCTTTAACTTGTAAACATGTCAAACATTTTTCTACATTTTTTACTATATCTCTTTTCATACCCGGCCACCAATAATCTTCTTTAAGATCTCTATACATTTTCGTACTACCGGGATGAATAGAATATTTTGACTTACGAGCTCCGTCTAGTAAAACTTTCTTACAATCCGATAAATTAGGAATCCAAATTCTTCCAAATCTAGTCTTTAAACCTCGACTATCTTCCATTAAGTTTTGCACTTGACCCACAATTCTTTCTTTCTTCCAATTCTCCTCTTTAATTGCTTCTAATTGAGCTTCTTTAACCGAATCAAAGAAATTAGCATTAATAATCAAAGCTAAGGAGTAAAGTTTCATTTCCGGTTGTGAACTCTTTCTACTCAATGCATCCGCAACAACATTTGCTTTTCCGGGGTGGTATCGTATATCACAATCGTAATCTTTCACCAAATCTAACCACCTACGTTGTCTCATACTAAGATCATTTTGAGTAAAGAAGTATTGCAAACTTTTATAATCCGTATAAATTGTACACCTTTCTCCATAGAGGTAATGCCTCCATATCTTTAAAGCAAACACAACCGCCGCTAATTCCACATCTCGTACCGGATATTTCTTTTCGTTTTCTTTCAACTGTCTCGAGGCATAAGCAATGACCTTTCCATGTTGCATCAAAACACATCCTAAACCGGTATATGAAGCATCACTATAAACGACCAAATCTTTTCTTCCCTCCGGCAAAACTAACACTGGTGCTTCACTTAATTTCTTCTTTAAAATCTGGAAGGCTTCTTCTTGTTTTTCTTTCCATTCAAACTTCTTATTCTTTCTAGTTAACTCGGTTAAGCTTGAAGCTATTTTAGAAAAGTCTTGAATAAATCTTCGGTAATACCCCGCAAGACCAAGAAAACTACGGATTTCCTTCACATTTTTCGGAGAATTCCCCTTGACAATTGCTTCATTTTTTCGCCGGATCTACTTTTATACCTTCTGCATTTACTACGTGACCCAAAAATTGAACTTCTTCTAACCAAAATTCACATTTAGAAAATTTTGCATATAACCTTTCTCGTCTAAGAATCTCCAACAATTGTCGTAGATGATCCGCATGTTCTTCTTTACTCTTTGAATATATCAAAATATCATCAATAAAGACTATAACCGATTTATCTAACATCGTTCTACAAACTCTATTCATCAAATCCATAAAAGCTGTGGGGAATTTGTTAAACCAAAAGGCATAACCAAAAATTCATAATGACCATACCTCGTACGAAAAGCTGTTTTCGGTACATCTTCTTCCTTTACTTTCAACTGATGGTAACCCGACCTTAAATCTATTTTTGAAAAGAATTTCTCCCCTTGCAACTGATCAAACAAATCATCTATCCTCGGTAACGGGTATTTATTCTTGACTGTTACCTTATTAAGTTCTCGATAGTCTATACACATACGCATACTACCATCTTTCTTTTTCACAAATAAAATCGGTGCACCCCACGGAGAAGAACTGGGACGAATAAAACCCTTGTCTAACAACTCTTGTAACTGACTCATTAATTCTTTCATTTCGGCCGGAGCTAATCTATATGGAGCTTCTGCTACACGTGCAGCACCGAGAATCTATTCTAAACTCACTTCTCTTTCTGGTGGCAAACCCGGAAGATCTTCAGGAAATACATCTACATATTCATTTACTACATCTACTTCTTTTAATTCTTTCTTATCTTTCTTTTTATCTATCACATACGCAAGGTATGCTTGACAACCTCGGGACATATATCTTTTTGCTTTCATTAAGGAATAAACTGAAATTTCACCACTCTTTTTCTCTCCGTAAATAATAATTTATTTTCCTTCTAAATCTGTAACTTTAATAATTTTAATCTTACATAAAATGATAGCATTATTCTTTTCTAACCAATCCATACCAACTATAACATCAAACTCTCCCATGACCATTGGAATCAAGTCTATCGTAAATTTTGTTGATTCTATCTCTAATTGATTATCATGATAAACATCTGACACAAGAACAATTCGATTATCCGCCACTTCTACTTCTAAGGGATACTCTAGCTTACTAAGGGGCTTAGAAAACTTCTCACAAAATTTATTTGACACAAAAGATCTATTTTCTCCCGAATCAAACAACACATAAGCGGGTTGAGAGTTCACAATAAAAATACCTGAAACGACATCAGTCGATTCTTTTGCTTCTACGGTTGAAATTTGAAAGGCACGACCACGGCCTTTATTATCTTCAGCTTTCTTTCCACTACCTCCTCCTTCAAGAAGCAAAGGAGCTTTCGGTCCCACCAATAACTTCTGATTCTGAGGCAACTTTGGACATTCGTTCTTAAGATGCCCCGGGTCCTTACAGTAGTAACAAATCCTTATTGGATTGGGACATTCACTACTAATATGACCCGGCTTCCCACACGTATAGCAACCCATTTGACCGAATTTGCATTCTCCCGGATGATTCTTACCACACTTTCTACAACCATAATCTCTTCTTGATGACTCTTTCTTTTCAAATCTTCTTCCCGAACCTCTACCATTTTGTTCAAATCTTTGCTTTTTATACGGTTCTTGCACATACTCCACCTTGCGTTTCTTCTTCTCTTCTTCAGTTCTATTCAAAAGATCTAACTCTCTCCTTCTTGCCGCTTCAACCATATCCTCAAAAGTCTTAGGATTATTAGTGGAAACGTGTTCTCTGATGTCGGGACTCAAACAACATAAATAACGATCCATCTTCATCCGTTCACTTACAACATATTCTGGACAAAACCCCGCTCTATCAAGAAATTCATTAGTAATCTCATTTAAGGTTTTACTTCCTTGTTGTAATGATAAGAATTCCCGAGTAATTTTGTTCACTGCCGAGGGTGGACAGTAATACTCCATAAATCTCTTCTTAAAGTCTCCCCACGTCATCTTCCCAATCCCTTGAGCCGGGAATAACCTCACTATAGACTCCCACTAACCTTTAGCTTGATTTCGGAGTAGGTTTGATGCATAAATCACCTTATCTCTATCCGCACACTTGCAAGTTAAGAATGCACCTTCTACCTCCATAACCCACCGCATACTAACAATGGGATCAATCTCTCCAAGAAAGAGTGGTGGATTACAGCTTGTGAAATCTTTATACGTACACCCCTTCTTATAACTTTATGTGGGTTCTTCTTGATGATCTGAATGATCATCCTCACTTCCTGAATCTTCTTTCTCTTTCTGCTTCAATTCTTTCTCCGCGAGCACGCGGTCTATCTTCTCATCAATAATCTCTACCACATATTCTCTCACCCGTTTAATATTAAACCGTATTGCTTTCTCAAAGGCTTGGCTAATCTCCTTAGCCATAATCGTTTGCATATCTACTTCCTTGTGACCATCATCATGATGGCTACCTTCTTCTTCCATTTCTACAAACTGAAATTAAATTCAGTTAATAATGACATATAAAACTATAATCTATACACAATTATAGTTTATACGTCATACATATATACTCTCTAACTTTCTTTGTCCCTTGTCCTTAACATACTTCAATCGTATTGGATACACATAACATGTCCAAAATTAGCGTTGGCCACACGTTAATTTTAAACATATTAACTCTTGTACATCCAATACCATCAACGCATAATTAAGACTAAGGCATTCGATCCTTTCTCATCAATTTATCTTTCTTACTCTTATCTCTTCCGCAAGGCAAGATTCTTCCCCCTTACAAAGCCTCAACTTGGGTTTAAGTATCAACCGAGATACCCAACTCACACAAGCCAAGGATTTGATACCAACTTGTAACACTAGTATCTAAAATACACAATTTTGTTTTTTATTTTTTATTTTTTTTTTATTTTTATAAAAGACTTCTACAATGTTACGATTTACTTCAACTTAATATAACTTTATACAACAAAAGGAATTGTTTTACTTTAACCAAAATAACATCTTAGACGTTTAGAGCGGAAGCTCATTACAAAAGATTTTAATTCTTAATAGGGTCCTCATCCATGCTCCACATGCTTGCCTTGCGATTCAAAAGACCTTTTTACCTATAAACATAACAATCAACAATATACATTAGCATTAAGCTAGTGAGTATACTTAATAAAGTATTGATACATCTCCAAGACTATATAAAGTCTCACTAGCTATATACCCTCGCGGTATATGAATATAGTGAACTCTACCCTTTTTCGACTAATGGAAGTCGATTCTACTTCTCCTTCACACATAAATGCCTTCTCCATTATTCTCTATCATAATAATAAGTTAAATATATCATTTCCCTACTTAAACTACTTTAAAATACACTAAAAACTGGTCTAGGGGTCGAATGCGACGCATTCGGACCCACAGGCGACACATTCAACATGACAAAACTCAATATCAGCCTCGGAGCTCAGAATGCGGCGCATTCAGCTCACAGGCGGCGCATTCTGGGCTTGTCCTGGCTGATTTTCGTTTTTCAAACGTTTCCTGCACTTATACGTTAGTTTATGATATTTCTAATTCCCATTTCCGCTAACAACTTAAAGACATGAATAAATAACATACTCGTGAACTTCAAAGAGTTAATATACATACTTAAAAATATTACATTATAAAAATGGGCTTCGTATACTCACCTTGATGTCGAATTACTTTCACTATCTTTACGTTGCTTTCCCCTTGCCTTTATCTTTCAAATCTGAGTTACAAAGTCAAAAATACTAAAACTTCAATACTCATAACAACATAACTAACAACTTTATCATACATTCTCTTCAAGAATCTAAACATTATCTTGTCTATTTACTTTCTATCCAACGTGCCACTATTAGGGTCTTTTGACCCGTTAGGCTTTAGACTTACATAGAAACATTTTAATTACCATTTATCTTTTACACACTTCAACAATGTATAATTTCTTTCTTTCTTTAACATCTTTCTACCTATTGCCATTCCTTGGGTCATTTGACCCGTTTGGCAACACCAAATGGAGAAATCATAACACCATATTCTATCTCCTTCATAGAACTAAAACATTCAATTCTAACATTAAATTAACATACACATATGCTCAAATTAACAATTCTCAAGATTATCCCCAAATTATATAAACCTAATTTTACCAATTAAGCATTTCTATTCTTCAATTAAACATCCAATTAATATTATAACACATAATATAAACTCAAATTCATCAAATAATAACAAGGATATACATAAATTTACCTTCTTCAATCCAATACCAAATTAGCTAGATTACTGTATCTTCTATTCTTGATTCTCTTTTAATCTTCACTAATCCAACACAATTTGATTTGAGAATTTCCAAATACTCTTTGCTTACTCTCAAGAACACACACATACACTCAAACACCTACAATTTTTAAGTTGGAAAATTCTGCACTTGACACCTCATGGTGTTACTCATCATATTTCGAAATTTACACCTTTAGTCCCTCAATTTCTCAAATCTTTCTAATTTAAAATAATTACTAGAATTATTAACTAATTAAGTCCTTTCTAACTAAAATCAACTATCTTTCTTACAATTCTAGTCCTTTACCTATATAACTTCTCAAATAACATAAATATAAAACATTTATTTTATAAACAAATAAATACTTACGAAAGATTCTAATTTCCGAGAACCGGGATGTTACACATGATGATTACAACTAGTCGTAATCACCATGAGGGAGAATAACGTGTACCAAGGAGAAAAACGTGTCAAATGAAGAAATGAGATGAACGTGGAACAAAAGAAAAGATCAAAGAAGAATTATGTGTCGAGGGGGAGCTAAATGAAAACAAAATCAAAACGTCAAGGAATTCAAACAAAAGAAGCTTGAAACAAAGAAATCCAATCAAGGTTCTACAAGTTGAACGATAAAGTGAAACTACTCAATTAAGGGGGAGCGTTCCACTTTATGGTTCAAACGATCAAAGGAAACGAATGTTATGTTTACAAAGGAATCAAGAAATCAAAGACTACAAGTCTACATTCAACATTCGTTTGAAATAAAAGATTCTCCAAGTCAACTTTCAAAGTGTGCGCTACTCTGATAAAATCTAAAGTTGAAGATCACGAAGACAAAGGAGGATTTCGTTAAGACTATCATTCAAGGTTCACCAAAAAGAGCTTTTGGGTGACTAAGTTCTTAAGCCTTCTTCAAAGAGAAAAACCTTCAAGAATACTTCATCAAAGATATATTCAATACAACATCAAGGTCAAGCTTTCAAAGGAAAAGAAAAACATTCTTCAAGCAACTTATCTTTAGATACAAAAGTATCAAAGATTACAACAAGCTACTCTGATGAAATCCAAAGTTGCTGTTGAAGATCAAATCATGCATCTAGTATTTAAGATAACAACAATGAAGATGCTTCAAGACAAAGACTTCATATTTTGAACAACTACAAATAAGGGGGAATTGTTAGAAATAGAATATTCATAACATTGTATTTATAGTTGTTATTAGGGGCATAATTGTAATTACTTAGAAAGTCTTTGTTAAGTCCCACACCCCTATATATAGGGGTGTGGGGTGTGAGTAATGTAAGAGACTTGAGCTTAATAGACAAATCTACTTTCTCTCTCTAACCTGACTAGACCTTACAAATGTCTCATTTTTTATTTTATTTTTTCAGAAATCGGATGTTGAGGCTTGTTACGGCGCGTGAAATCTTCTGTTGTGATCCCGATATTCTTTTCTTTGAAATTCGATTACAAAACCAATAAAGTCGACATCATCAGTTAACTCCAAACGATTTAGGGGTTATCGCTGAAACATTGACAAATTAGGATTCTGCTCGATTTTTTTTTAATAATGAATGAACGATAATTAAGGTTTGATGGGTGGCGTAGAGGCGGATAATGCCTATTTTATGATAGAAAATCGTCCCTTATGACATATTATTATTATTTATAGGGTAAAACCTAAAACATAATAATTCTAAGCCTATATATCGAGTTTGGGCCAATTAGGCACAACGTCTAATACTTCGGTTCAGTGACATCAATTTTTTCCCAAAATGCACCTAAGATTTAATTATTGTAGCTCATGAACAAAACAAACTCAAAATAAGTTCAATATCAATATAGGTTGATCAAAATTGGTTCAATAGAGAGAGATTAAGAAGTTGGAGATCGTACCAACAATTTTCTCCCTAGATGTTCAATCGACCTCTCTCTAGTATAAAGAAAAGACTCATCGAGATGATCAAAGGCTGCCCAGAGACAGAGGCGGAGACTAGACTCATTGTAATTCATCAACAAACCATAATCCCAATAGCTTCAAAATCTGGAGAGATTGATCGAAATAAGTTGAAAATCGAGAGACTTTGACCGAAACTAGGGATCATACCACCATTTAAGGTACACGAGCAAAACTGTAAGCATTTGGGTCACTTTGGAAAAAGTAGAGAGGGTTGGGGGTGGTGATATTGATATTTTTGGAGAGAATTTTTTTCTTTCTAATGTATACAATATAAATATAAATTGATGAGTCCATTTGTTGTAGAACAATATGAATATATAAGACGTGAATTGTGACATAACGGAAAGTGTCTCACCATAACAAATTGCCAATTCTTCGTTCTTTTTTCTTCTTGGTCTATGAAGGCGTGAAAAAGAAAATTATAATGTTGAAAATCTTAAGTGTGTAAACTTTTATAACACCTATAATTGTAAATACAAGAAAACCTAAAAAAACACATTTTTAAGTGTGAAGAAATACATTTACACTCTTAGGTGTAAAAGAAGAAATATATATTTTCGTCGCATTCCTGAGTGTAAACAATATAAATATCATCACAATTTTGGGCGTGAATGATACTAATTTGTTTTCTGTAAAGTAAAAATTTTGCCACACCTTTGGGTGTAAAACAATATATAACTTCTTTATTAAATAAAATTACATTTTAGAGTGTAGTTGACCGTTAGAAGAAAACTTCACCGTTCCTTAGCCGTGAGGAAGTCCATTTTGAATGAAAACTTAATTAAAGAAAATAGCAAAAGACAAAAACCCGACAACATAATCTACTTTATCTAATAAAAGGGAGTTACAACTGATATCATTAAGCTGACATGGTGAGTTATAAGACAATACACCTAAGCAATTTTTTAAAACCATGACGTCATGCTTAGTTGTAATTTTTAAGTTTTTTTTTAAAGTAATTTAAGTTCAAAACCAATCCATCTGATAGCGTGTCTTTGAAAGATAAAAAGTATGCTGAAAGCTTTTGGACTTAGGTATACGTGCACCGATTTATCTGCCAATAGGGCTTTAAGAATTTTAAATATGCTTGGTTATCAGAAAACTAGAAAATTGATCTATCAAACTCTTCATCTTCATTTGCTTCACCAAACCTTTGTTTATGTATGTAAAAAGTGAGACTCTGGATTAGATATTAATTTCATTTATCTGAGTGATTCTTCTTTATCAAATTATTTCTAAGTTTTTATTATTTTTGTTTCTATGGATTGAGAGCTCTTCTAATTTCGTTTCATTTTTCATTTGCAGACCGTCTATGCGTCATATGCAATTAAGATTCTTCATGATGATTTGAAAGGTAAAAAGCTGTAAAAGGTTCAGGTTCGCGTTCATTTTTATGTTTTTTTTTCTTCTTTCATATATTCGTGTTAAAGGTTCATGTCCGTGTTTGTAAATGAAAGACTTTTGGAAATAGATAATTAATATAAACTTCTTAAATCCATCTTTGTTCCTCCTACTTCAAATAATACATGAACCAATGTATGTTTAACTTCTTGTTTTGTTTCTCATTTTGTTAATTTCAGATTTTAGGGTTTATTATTTTCTCGTAATTCATCCTCATATCGGATTCACAAACAGTTTTCTGATTGATACCAACTACATTATGCATACAAGTTGTTTGATAAAATGCTCGAATGATTTTTATGATAAAATGATTTACAAATAAAATGCTTGAATGATTTTTGGCTCAAAGTGGTAACGTAATTGATTAACTTGAATTTGTTGTTTAATAGCATTATTAAGTTCGTTCGATCTCATGTATTAGCTTATGTTTTGTTTCAGGTCAGACATTAGTTTGAGATGGTGGTTGTTTGAAACTAGAATTGACATGGTAGTTGATTCTTACATGAATAATCACATCCCGAAGTATGTAATTTTGCAGTATCTCTCAAATAGCTTTTACTCTTTCTCTACTTTAATTAAAAATAAAGGTTGTATATGTTTCAAAATATAAACCATTATAATCATAGTTTGGTTGGATTTCTTTTGTTACCATAAGTTCTTTGGTTTTTTGTTTCTAAACAGGTTTCTCATAATTATGTATCTTTTGTGTTGCACAGACTATGTACTTTGTTTGATCTTAATATGGTTTTTGTTTGCTTTGATTGTGTTTTAGTGAAGGTTCTCGGATCGGATTTTTTTATATTCGGTTTCACGCAATAAGTTTGTATGAATTTGAGGTTGTTGTTTTTGAGAGCAGATTTTGATTAAGAAAGGTGGATGTCTAGCTTGAAGAAGGACAATAGTAAATGTACTTTTTAAGACCGTTGATTTCCATAGTTTTCTCTAAACGAAAAGATTTTAGTCGAACTAAAGCTTTAAATTGGCTGTTATGATGGCTGAACTATTTAGTGCTAAAGAGTTTTTATTTAGTATTTACTTGCATGGCCATGGAAGGGAAATTTGAACAACAACAATGTTTTTTTTTACCCGCACTTCGCGTCGGGAATAATCGATAGTAATTATTAAGCAAAAGTTAAAGGTTCAAAACATAAATAGATAGAAATTTTAGGATGAAGTTAAATATAGTAAAGTTATGGGGAAACCAAAAAATAATAATATTTGTGGGGATAAAATAAAAAAATTAAAACTTATTTACTATTTACAAGTTTGTTATTTGAATATAAGTAATAATAACTAAGGTAATGAATTTTATAGTTCAAACAAAAGATGTCATTGATGATGCATTGAGTGGGGCTTCATATACACCTCTTGCTTCACCTAATGGAGTGCCATCTAAAAGTTATGAAGCCGAGAACACTATCACTAAGGCGATCACTTTATCTTTTGGTTTAATTGATTGTTTGTTTTCACTTTAAATCTGTAAGATTGTTTTGCCTTTCCCATATCATTTTATCTTTTTAGATTGAAAAGAAAGGTAAGCTTCGTAAACAAAGAATTAACGAATGAGTACTTTGAGATCTTTGTTTTCAAATTACAGATAAATAAGTAAAACAATATAGGGAACAAGTCGAATTGTTAAGTTTTATAAGCTTATCAAATTACTTATTAAACATAAAAATACATGATATAAGATTTTTATATTTATCTATGTGCTTTGTTTAGATGGTGATGAACAAATGTGTTTGAATTGCGTAACTGCTAATAATGAATTTGGTTTGCTACTTCAAGCAAAGGTTAAACTAAAGATTTTTGGGTATATATATATATCTCATTTGAAGTGGTATATTTATTTTTCCAATCATTTTATTTATGTCACTTTAAATATTTAATTTAGGCTTATATTCAATTGTCAAATCCGAATATAAAGCATTATTGAGTATCGTTATAATTTCATTTTTCCATAATAACACAACTTTCTTTTTAAAGCATTATTGATTATTCATATGATTTTATTTTTCCATTTTAACGTAATTTTCTTTATAAGTTTTGTGTATCACACGGATAAGCTAGTCTATATCTATTTACTTTAGTAACTTAAAAGTTTAGGTTGCCACATGGCATATGACTAGAGTTAATGGATGATGTGTCAGCTTACTGAAAAATATAATTTATAAAATAAAATGACATGGCGAGTTAATAGGATTCGGACTTCAATTTTTGAAACAAATTATGTTTTCACATGGCCTCCTTTCGGTTTCATCTATTCTTCTTCTATTCAAATCCCGTCTTTGCCTATCGAATCGCGCCAGGGTCGGGTTCGGGTCGGGTTCGGGTCGGGTTGGGGCTCCGACTTTTGCAGTGTAGAAACGGGTTGGGTTTTTTTATTCGGGTTTGGTATTTTTTTTAGCTTAGCTGTCCTTACTCTTTCCACGTGTCCGCTACGTGGCTGCTACGTGTCTTCGCGCCAGGTGCAGTATTGTTTTCTCTTCTCCGATTGTGTTATTCACTCAGTTTCTTTTCTCTTCTCCGACTTCGTTCTTAGCTTTTCTTTGCCTTTCAGGTACGTTGTTTTTTTTTTCCGTTGCATTGTGTATTGTTTGACAGGATTGTGGTTTGTTTGATTGTTTGCAGTTCATTGCCCCGATCGCTGTTAAATTGTTTTGTTTTTTCAGGTACTTTGTGTATTATTTAGTTTGTTGTATGTGTTTATTTACGAATTATTGTTATTTGGATTACTATGCTGGTTGTTTTGCTATTTGGTATTGTTTTATGTATTGTCGAAATGTGTTTGTTTTTGTTCTACGGAGTGACTGAGTGAAAATATAGGATTTTTGTCTTCGTATTGATGTGGGGTAGTAGTCTTGGGCAAGGTGTCACTTGGCTTGTGGTTAGTGTTCCTGAGCGTCGTCGGCCTCCACGACGATCTTCTGTTTCTCAGGTTCCGGTTTCTGTTGGATCGTCTTTGCCTAGGTATTTTGATTGTGGCGATGCCAGTAATTATTGTCGTTACGGTAGTGCTCTTTTCTGGTATGATGAGAGGGTTTTGCATTCTTCGACTCGCAGTAATACTGTTTATAATCAATGTTGCAAGGGGGGTTCTGTGGTTTTATCTGTATCTGTTATGCCGCCAGCTTCTCTAATTAATTTGTATCGGGATCGGCATTTTATGTCTAATATTCGGGCATATAATTCTATGTTTTCAATGACTTCTTTTGGTGCTAAAGTTGATACGTCTATGAATGTTGGTCGTGGTCCTTATACTTTCAAAGTTTCTGGTCAGATTTCACATTACATCGGTTCTCTGTGTCCTCAGCCATCTGATCCTCCACGTTTTTTACAGTTGTATGTTTACGATACTGTAAACAAAGTTCAGAATAGATTGCGGTGCCTTGGTTCCTCTAATAGTGATGATAGACTAAGAGCTGATGTAATAACAATTTTGTCTTCTACTTTGTCTTCGTGTAATGAATATGTCAGGACGTTTAAGAGGGCTGTTGATTTTGCGGTTGACAATAACATTGATGATTATGCTGTAAGGTTATATACCAATGTTCCTGATAATCGTTATGGTTTGCCACAGCAAGGGACTCTTGGTGCCATTGTAGTTGCTGATGATACGAATGCAAATACGTATGATATTGTTGTCCATTCAAAGTTTGATCATCCTAATCGTATCAGTAAACTCCATCAATCGTATATGCCTCTTCAATATCCTCTGTTATTTCCGTACGGTCAGCCCGGTTGGTCTCCATCTATGAAATTGCGTTCTGCGCCTGGAAATAGGTCTAAAAGTCTAACGGTTAATATGTATTATAGCTATTTGTTGCATAGTCGGCGTGATGAGTATTCTTTGTTGCTTCGTGGTGGTAGACTCTTCCAACAGTTTCTTATTGACGCATATCTATGTGTAGAAGAGAGTAGATTAGAGTATTTCCGTTCTCATCAGAATGCTCTAAGATCGGAGTATATGGCTGGTGTGTACGATGCTATTTCTAGGGGGATTCTACTGGTAAGCAGATTGGAAAGCGTGTCTTCTTGCCTTCCTCTTTTGTGGGAGGTCCGCGGTACATGTATAGACATTATCAGGACGCGCTGGCTTTGTGTCGTGTTTATGGGAATCCTCAATACTTTGTTACTTTTACATGCAACGCTCGATGGCCAGAACTTACGCGGTTTATGGAATCTAATGAAATGGATGACATTCAGAACAGGCCGGATATAATTTCCAGAGTCTTCAGTATTAAGGTGAATCATTTTATTAATTTTTTGAAGGAAGAGAAACCTTTTGGTGTCGTGACTACGTGTGAGTTTCTTATATTTTTTTTCTTTTTTTACTAACGTCGATTTTTTTTGTTCGTTTTTTTTTTTGGCAACTGATATGATACTTCCGCCGTGTATTTAGACTTGTACACGATTGAATTTCAAAAAAGGGGTCTGCCCCATTGTCATACGCTTGTCTGGGTTGAGGAGGCTTCAAAGATGAGAAATGCTTTGGATATAGATAGATATGTGACTGCCGAGCTACCTGATCCTGTAACTGAGCCTGCATTGTATTCTACGATAACTACATGTATGCTCCATGGGCCCTGCGGTTCTTTTAATCCTGGTGCTCCTTGTATGCGGGATGGAATGTGCAAGAAAAAAATTCCCTAAGCCGTTTAATTTAGTCACATGTTTTGATAAGGACGGCTACGCTCATTACAAAAGAAACGATACTGTCGTGCACACAATGCAGAGCGGGTTTAACGCGCATAATGGGTTTGTTGTTCCTTATAACAAATTGCTCTGTAGCCGTTTTGATGCGCATATAAATGTTGAATACCGTGGAAGGAACATGATGATCAAATATTTGTTCAAATATATTTCTAAGGGTGTGGAACGCGTCGCCTTTTCCTTGCAAAGAGTGAAAATCCTCCTTCATCGGCTCCTGCAGCTGATAGACCTTCTGATAATCGAGAAGTAGGTACTTCTGCAGTAAAAATTGTAGACGAAATTGGGGACTTTGTGGATGGCAGATTCATATGCCCTCATGAGGCGGCGTGGCGTTTGCGCTCTTATATACATGGAATAAGAGTAAGAAAAACTGGTTCCTCAGGACTAGAAATACTGTTAGTCTCGTTGGCAGAATGGTTTATATACATCCGACTACTGGTGAGTTGTTTTTTTAGGAATGCTTTTATGTCATCAAAAGGGGTGTTGTTATTTTCAGGATATTCGTACTGTTAACGGGGTTGTTTACCCGTCATTCGACTTGCTTGTGAAGATCTTGGTTTGATTGGTGATGATAGGGAATGGTTGACAGCTTTTAACGAGGCTGCTCTATG
Source organism: Senecio squalidus (assembly GCA_910822075.1). Taxonomy (NCBI): domain Eukaryota; kingdom Viridiplantae; phylum Streptophyta; class Magnoliopsida; order Asterales; family Asteraceae; genus Senecio; species Senecio squalidus. Next base: position 42,695,135 of record CAJVGC010000065.1, read on the forward strand.
GGCTTCTTCTTCCGAGTTACATACTTTGATTTGTAATCTTCTTCTGTTTTGCGATGTTAGCAGTCCGGAGGTACTTTGGAACAATGCGTGGTCAAAAATGGGGGACGATATCATTCGAACTTTACAAACTGTTGCAACATCCTCTGGTTCTGTTATATCCGAACATACAGTACAACAACACATTTTGTTCGAGTTAGAAAAGATTCTAAATGCCTTGGTTCCGTCGAAGTCTCTGCTTACCTTTAATCTCCCTCTTCCGTCAGCTAATTTGTTGCTCTCCTTAAAGAATCGTTTGCTGTTGGAAGAAACACTATATAATAAACATTTGTTGCGTCAACAGCATTCAGAAATGTCACGTAAACTAAACCCGCAGCAGCTGCGGATATATAATACAATTCGCGATAATGATTCATTAGGAAAACAGACACTTTTATTTGTATATGGGCATGGTGTAAGTGGGAAAACATTTCTATGGTCTACGGTACTTGCATACTTCAGGTCAGTCGGGAAAATAGTATTGGCAGTGGCATCTTCGGGAATTGCATCGCTTCTTTTACCTGGTGGCAGAACTGCTCACTCCCGTTTTAATATACCGATAGACTTATTGAATTCCTCCGTCTGTAATATTAAAAAGAAAAACCAACTTTCAGAGCTCCTGGAAAAGACGCATGCAATTGTATGGGACGAGGCAACAATGATGGACCGCCGGTGTTTCGAATGCGTAGATCGCACGATTAGAGATGTGTTGGACAGGAAGGATGAGCCGTTTGGCGGAGTTTCGATGCTACTCGGAGGAGATTTTAGGCAAACGCTTCCTATAAAACGCAAAAAAGGTCATCGAGAGATAATGCTAGCGACTCTACCAAATTCTTATCTATGGCCACTTTTCGGTTTATACAAGTTATCCCATAACATGCGCCTACGGTCTACAGATATGGGTAATTCTATATGTAACAACTCGCTTCTTTTCGCACAGTGGCTTTTGGATGTTGGGAATGGGCTCGCAGGTACACCATATTTAAAGAGTCCCCAATATGCCTCTGACATTGAAATTCCAGACGATTTTCTTATAATCGACAACGAATATGGTGTACAATAGCTGATAGATTTTGTGTACAGTTCCGCAGTCCTATTTAATCCCACAGCGGATGTCCTTTGCAACAGAGCGATTATTTCTCCGAAAAACTGCACTACCGATGATATCAATGCAACAGTTTTAAATAGTGCTCCGGGTTCGGTGATGTCATACTATAGTGTCGATTCTATAACATCGCACACTCGCGCAATGGCTGACCAAGATCTTCTCTATCCGCAAGAATATTTGAATCAACTCAATTTCCCCAGTCTTCCGTTGCATAAGTTAGATTTGAAAAAAAAACGTTCCAATTGTTATGTTGCGTAACATGAATCAGAGAAGTGGATTATGTAATGGAACTAGGCTAATCGTTGTACAACTTCTTCCAACAATCATCGAGGCCATAATAATTACTGGAACCTGTATCGGCCAAAGAGTTTATCTGCCTAGAATCAAATTCGTTCACCATGATCCCGAACTTCCCTTTGTATTCAATCGGAAACAATTTCCCTGCAAAATATCTTATGCAATGACCATTAATAAAAGCCAGGGGCAGTCGTTGCAACGGATAGGAATATATTTCCCGACCCCAATATTTGGTCACGGTCAATTATATGTCGCCCTATCGCGAGCCACTTCACTAGATTCGATAAAAGTGTTAATTCATAATGAAAACAGGGAATGTAGTAATCGTACGAAGAATATCGTATATAAAGATTTCCTTTCATACATAGATAGTTTACAGAATGCATAACTGAACCGCAAATATACGTGATCATGTATGCCTATAGATAGAATTGTAATAAACGTATAAATCTTAGTTTAATATTCTGCTGCCTAAATTTCTCTTTGCTACTAACGAGTGTGACTTCTTTTTTTACAACAGTTAGATATGGTATACATCGCAGAGCTGGAGTATGGTTGCGAAGGATTGCCGTTGGAGGTCAGAATTCTAAGGAAGTGGACCCCTCATTTCAGAAACAAGGAAACGTGGTTCTTGGCGGTGGATGAACATGTATACACTTTATACACATATTACGTGCTTTCTGCATTTTAATAACTGATAAATAAAGAAACGTGACTATTGACAGGGAGATGCTATCACAATTCTTGGAGAACAACAAGGACATAAATTTCTTCAATCGAAACTGCAAGTTCAAAAATGCTACGTATTGGAACTGTATTCGTGTACTGAGACGAATAAATATCAAAGGGTAATCAAAAATACACTACATCTAAATGCCGGCGAGGCGTCGAAGATCACACCAATGGACGAACGAGAAAACATACCGCATTCATTCTTTGATTTCATACCCTTACAACACCTCCATGCATTTATGGATACCCCTACATATTATCCAGGTAAGTAAACTGTAGCATCCCGTTCATAAGGTATTCCGAATGCAAACCAAATTCCATGCAAACTAAGAAATTGTTATCCTTACATTCAAATCGTATAACACAGTAAATAAATAAGCCTAACACGGAAAATGTTTATGCAGATTTCGTTGGGAAGTATAAGAGACAAACGCTTCGTAGCAAAGGAAATGGCGATCCGTTCCTATTGCTGATGTTAACTGATCTTGCGTAAGCATCCACATTATCAAAATGCCCATACCTTTTCCAATAAACAACGATAACAATATAACTCTGCGATTGTTCTGATTCGTATACATTGCAGCGGGCCGGATATAACCATTACTCTGTGGAAAGAATGTGTGGAAGATCCAGAAAAGGTCGACAACAATGCCTTGACAACTGTTACACCCGATACGCTTATAGCAGTTACGAGTGTAAAACCTGGAATATATCAAGGTAAAAACGTCTTATTTTACATATGATTATTACTGTAATTATTTTAAAAAAATAATCAAAAATAATACATATAGAAAATATTGCAGATTCATTGAGGTTATCATCAACCGACGCTACTCATGTGATTATAGATCCACAGTTGGAGCCGGATTCGGATCAACATCAACAATTGGCTACAACGCTTACCGAATCCCAGTAACCACTCTACACCCTGTTATGACTTTAATAGACTTGCAATCAAAATCCTACGAGTCGATTGCAGTAAGTATTTCAACCACCTTATCTATAATAGTTGATTCAAGAAATAGATATAGGAATATACGTGTATAGTGATATATTTCATAACTGCACTATGACAACGGAAGGTAATCGATGTGAATGCACGAATTGTTGAAACGGATATTGAAAATAGTTGGTATAATATATCGTGTCCGGAATGCAAAAGCAATATATCAAAGCAAAGAGGGAGTTGGTTCTGTCCAAATCATGGACCAAAATCTGATCCAAACTTTTTGTAAGACAACAAATATCAAATACACATTCTCCTCCTATAAGAAAGTAGCAAATTAATATTCTGAAATGTTTTTGCAGCTACAATCTCAGGACCACCCTTACAGACGGAACATGCACGTTACAAGCTATAGCCACGGATTCATGTTTACAAAAACTGTTTGGGAGCACTTGCAAAGAGACAATTATAGATGATGGCTACGATGATCGTAAAACACTACCCCCATCATTCAGAAAGCAAGGTATGAACACCCATAGGTTTTTAGTAGAAATGACAAAAAAAATCTACTCCAAACAACTCCCACACTATTCCACGATCACTTCGAAACAGTGTGAGGAAACGCTAACAATCGCAGACACCCCGCACGAACTTCCATCATTAACAGCTACAGAAAGGACTCATGCAACGCCACCACCGCCAACCCCTACAACTCCGGATTATAGTAAGAAACTCGCATGCTCAGGTAAAACAAAGAGTAAGGAAAATTCTAAGATTCCAGCAGCGCGCCAACTATCGTTTCAAACACCAGGTAATTACATCCAAATAACTATAGATTCATATATATATACTGAGAGCTTTCAACTCGATGATGCAGACGACTCTGCCAATGTTGACACAACAAACAAAACTGGAAACAAGCGCAAGCAAGCAGAAACGACAGGTACACTACGTATAAACCATATAATTAATACAATAATTCTAATAGAAACACATTTCAATATGCAGATGAACTCAAACCCATCAGTCCCACCAAACGTGAAAGATTTCCAGACGAATGAAGCAAGGATTTAACTTTAGTAAAAATGTAGAAGAAAACTGAAACTTTTGTAACAAGTTATAACTTTGCTAGGCTAAAGACACTATCGGTAACGGTGTTAGATAGACAATATTTTCAACGTTAATGTCTATCATAAGCGACAATTTTCACTACTACAGGTCATTCTATACCAAGAAACAAGCGTCTGTAGAATCACGCACATTCCAAGTATTTACAAGAACATCAGCGTAACGAGAATCGATAACTATTCGAATTAAACATAACGAAAACACATTTACTTATTAGAGACAAATACTCACTCGCTCTACCGTACCTCGTGCAACGCACTAGTGTCCCCTAGTTTGGATTAAAAATATACGAGTGTTTTCAATTTTCACTAATAAACCCTTCATATATGGTTTCCAAAACCGACCATCTTTCTCTAAAATTAAGTTTTTACATGTCTCAGAGTCGATGACCACACCTTCCTTCCTTCTACCCATCTACGTTCTTTCTGTCATTTTTATCATCTTCACTTTTTGTTTTGTTAAAACTGGATTCGCTGTTCATTGAATAAACCTTAGATTTATCAAATTTCATTTCATTGTTTCAATTAAATACGTGACTCGGTTCATGTTCAACAAAGAGGAAGGTTTAAATCGGGTTTTTGAAGAAGATTTGCATACATTTTGAAGCTAGGAACTCATCCAACCGATCCAAAACATTTTCCTTCGGTAGAACTCCTTTAGTTTACTCTTTTTACTTAAATCTTTGATTGCATGAATGATCTATAAACTGAAAAAGGGTTTTTATAAAGATCTAAAACGTTTTCTTGCTTAAAAACGAACGCATACCTTGGGATTAGAGGAATGGAAGGAAAACGCCAGTCTGAGCCCAAGAATAAACAACATTACACACAAACTTGAAGTTAAAAGAGAAGTTGTCTCAAATGTGAATGTTGCATATTTACTGAAGCTGATTTCAAATGAAGATTACAGAGCATTCTGCACAATCAACAGAGTGAGAGCTATATGTTAATGAAATTGGGGTACAAATGTATTTTATCCATAAAACTTGCTTCTAACTATTGTTTTTTTACATTGCCTGAAGGATCCAAAGTTCCATATTTGAAATCTTGTGTCATTGCTGCTCCATCTGGTCAAACCGACAGATCATCCATAAATAATGTGGTTCGCAATAAGGTTTTAATTGGATCATTCAATAATTCGGGGTTTCGACTTAATATTGAGGAACTGGATAAACATGATGAAACCGGACAATCATGGAGAAATTTATTTACATATTTTTTTGTACCTATGTTTATAACTGAATTAATTCGATTGATTAGTTTTTCTATTGTGTAATTTTTCAAGATTATAGTGAAAAAATAAAATAAAACAAGGAGCATGTTCAAATGCGAAAAGCTTTCCAAGAAGCACACAGACCATGGTACGTTCTAGCCATATCGGCAAAGCCACGAGTACCACAAGAGCAAAGCCACGAGTACAACTGTGACAACCGTCCAATTTCAGGTGCATTTCATACTCTATGTCTTTCTTTTGGTCCACCGTAGTCATTAACTATTCAATAACCAGAAACGCGCTAGTGTCGGAATCACAACCGGAATCAACTTATATAAGTCCTAATGCTAAGAAAACACTTAATGAACTTTCCTAAGTTCATAATGTAACATAATTAAGAACTTTTAGTTAACAAAAAGGTTCAACGAAACAATAACTTAAAAATAACAAAAACAGCAAAAACTCAAATTTATTTTACAAAACAGGTCCAGGACGACGCACAGGGGCCTTGTGCGCCGTCCTGGAGGGACTAACTCCGAAAATTTTTCAAATTTTTGCATGTCTCGGTTTCCTACAAATCTCAACCAATTAAACTCGGACTTAGACCATCATTTACTGCATTTTACAGTCCCAATCAACCCTCTTTACTCATTACTTCATTTTCTTTTCATTTTATCATTTTTATAAACTTAAACAAAAACACACACACTTTTTCTCTCAAAACCCTCTCAAACTCCTTCATATCCAGAGAATAACAGCCATCAAACACCATTTTTAATCCATCAAAATCGTCCAAATAATTCAAAGAAACAAAAGGAACCAAAAGATTTCGGCTAAGGACCATTTTTGTAAGGATTTTCGGAGCTCAAACAATACCAAATCATCATCCAAACGATTTCCACCGGTAGATTTCTTTTAACTTACCTTTTTTATATAAATAACAACTTGCATGGATGATTAATGGATTTAAAATGAGTTTTTACAAAGATTTATAATGTTTTATGTACAAAAACGATTTTTAACCGAAATATTATTTAGATCTATGTTTTTATGAATAAAAATACTTTAGAAACACTGGAAATGAAGTTTTATTAATTCTAGACCAATTGCATATCGAAATTCGTGGCCAAAATAGTCGTTTTGCTCGAAAAATCCCGAAAACACGACCTGTGCGCCGTCCCTATGACCAGGACGACGCAGCGAGGTGAAATTTGGCTTCTGTGCGCCGTCCTAATGGTCACAACGGCGCACAAGCCTGACCGATTTTCCCGAAATGCTTTATTTTGACGATTTGAACTTGTTTGACCCGCTGACTTTTTGGTAAATACTATTTTGGGACTGAGTTTGACTAAACTAATATAACGGTGGCTTGTAATGGACTTTTGGAACTTAAATGAACTCGTTTGGATATAGAATTGTGTTGTATGTCATTTGTGAGCGGAAGTGAATTCGTATTTTTGGATATGAAATTTGGGCGCGGAAGCGCTGCCCAAATTTCATTAAGAAAATACGCACCACTTCAGCGACCAAATTACCCATGACATGATGACAAAAAAAAAAGAGTTAAAAATCGAAATTTGGACAAAAACGTAACTTTCACCGTTTTGGGACTATTTTGGACAATACTTAACCTTGACACTTAAAGTTTAATTAAAAACTTATTTATATTATCTAAAGTATAATAACATAATAAGGTAATAACATTTGAACTACCTTGGTATCGTTAGGCGTCCCGTGATTCCCGGCTTCCATTCCGACCGATTTCCGAGATCTTTTGTCTTCGTAATCCGTGAGTTATACCCCTCTCTACTCTTACATTTTAAGTACTCTTTTTGGGGGAAACATGAGATCAAAATCTTTTGTGAACAATATCTTTTATGTGAAACTGTTTTACGCGCTTGAACTTACGTACAACGTTTTGTGATCTATTTTTGGAACCTTTATGAACTATTGAGCTATTGATCTATTTTTGGAAACTTTATGAAATATTGAGCTATTGGTCTATTTTTGGAAACTTTATGAACTATTGAGTTATTGATCTATTTTTGGAAACCTTATGAACTTGCAACTCTTTGAACTTTTGGAACCTTGAGAACTATGTAACTATTTTGGAAACCTTGCGAGACTAATATGTATAGACAATATCATCTATTCAGATTGGCTTACTTTAGACTAAATAGGTTTGCCTCTTTGGATATTTGATTAGACAATGATAGCTTGATTGTATTTGGAGCAAACCCTAGGTGAGAATATAAACGGCGTAAGTATAAACGACCAAATTTTAGAAACAGGACGGACAAATGCCCCGCAACTTTTTAGAAACTATTCCCTACACACTATTAACAATAGCCGTTAGTAAATATGGGTATCGATACTTAGGAGAGGTCACTCCTTACTTAAGGGTAGCAACCTGGGTACATATTACTAAGTTCTCACGAACTCGATCTTTAGGCTGAAACTAGGGGAGTGTGCTTGACCAGAAATCGGATTAGTGTGCAAAATCTTACGTTATATTAAGCTTAGTGGTTGGTACAACTCGAGGATCATAGGTCTTTATTATTTACGCATATGCCTACTTACTGTCTTACACATGTGGATTAATCCACCGCTGAGGTAATGACTACGCACTTTTACCGCTTGCTACGCGACTTGAACTTTGAACTTATCTTGAACTTTTATGACTTTGAACTGATCTTGAACTTTTATGGACTTTGAACTTGTCTCGAACTTTTACGAACTCTAAACTCTTGACTTGAACTATTACGACAGTATATAAACTATCTTTATGCGATTGCTCATCCGCGTACTTCTTTTGGAAAACTTTGTACTTATATATTTATACTTGTCAAACTTTTATCAGAAACCTTTGGTCAGCCTATAAACTGTAACTCACTCACTACGTTTTCGTAGTTGACACTTTATCTCATGTTTCAGGAATTAAGCGTAAGTTATGAAGTGCATTGCATAGGCGGGTCAAACCAATTATGTGAAGTGTACCTCGGGAAGAAGACCTTTATTTTTGGGAATTCTCAATTAAAACATTTTATTATGTATTATGGTCTTAAACGTTGAATCTTGGTTGTATCTTTGAATTTTTGTACTTTTCCAACTTTAATCTTAATGACTTGAACCGTTGATTTTAGTATAACTCGTGAAATGATTCTTTGCTCTTCACATCTCGTGTTTCCGTTTTAGCGGGGTGTGACAACAACTTATTTGTAGTCTTATAGGATTAAAGGTTTCATGTAGCTTAAGAATGATATAAAATAAATAAGTTTTAGAAATCAAAATAGGTCTAACACCTTACAAACATGACCTTGATACATCTAAAGTATCAACCGAATGTTATTGCAAGAGGAACATAAAGATATATGAGAATATCTTTAAAAATGTTCTTCAAGTAAGGCTTAAGATTTGTTGAGTTGATACCATGTATTGACCCGTCCATGGAATGGGCTTTAAACGATTTCTCATAATAAGCAAAATTATCAAATTAAAAGAAAAGACACCAAAGCAATGGTCGACGAGCCGACTTCTTCACCCACCTATTTCTCAAATTGATTAGGTTGTGATGAATTACAAATTGTTGTGCCCTAATTTGAAGCTACAAGTGATTGACTCAAATTAACTAGTTTCACACACATCAAGCGTAGAGGTGATTTAGGTGTCTAATTCAGATCCATTCGGCCGAACTAATTATATGTAATCATATAATTGACTCATATTCTGTCAATTAGTTTTAATTTTTTTTTTTTAATTTGATAAGAAATGCTCTTATGTTGTTTTTAAGTAGTATAGTTAATTAAGATTGTTCTAATCATTTACGTTTTATGCAATTCGATCAAAAATTGTATTACTCGTGTAGGTAAGTTTAAATATTGGACAAAAGTTGGATTACATCCCATATAACAAACAAAACTTTTAAAGATTGTGCCAAGTCTTTTATCGATTTTGCTCGAGCCGGAGTTATAAGAGGGTAAAACTGCGTGTCCTTGTTTTAGATTTTGCAACAATAATTGGTTTAATATGGATAATGTACATGTCCATATATTGAGTTATGTTTTTTTATCGGGTTATATGACATGAATGTTTCATGGGAGAGCAATATACCTTCAACGATATCTTTACCTATTCATATTCAAGAAACTTCTCATACTAAATATGACATAAGAAGTCTAGTACAATATGCTTTGGATGTAAGTTCTCTACATTATGATGGTAAGGAATCACGAGAATCAAGGATCAAAGGAAATCTCGATGAATGAGTGGTGTTGACCCGAACTCAAAAAGATGCAATCCCGACATTGAGGATTTTCAATATAAGAAATTGTTGGAAGAATGGTTATTCTAACTTGTCATTCACATTACATTTGTATCACATAAAATGTGTGGGTGGCATATCAAACAAAATTTTCAGCTTGTTGTTAGAGCTTTTAAGGGATGCATTTCCTCATTTGACATCGTTACCCTCTTCTACAAATGAAACTAGAAATTGACTCATGATATTGGGCTTAGTTATTGAAAAATAGATGCATGTCCTAATGATTTCATGCTTTATTTTGGTGAGAGGTTACTTCAACAGTCATATCATGACATATGCAAGGCTTCAAGGTATAAAATTGAGGTGATGAACATGGTCAAGGTTCTAAGTCACAAAAGCCAAAGCCTGCAAAAGTCATGAGTTATTTTCCTTTAAATTCGAGATAAAAAAGAATATACATGTGTGACAAATCAACAAAGGAAACGAGGTGGCATGACACTGTTTTTTCGAAAGATGGAAAGTTAACGCACCTGGTGGTAGATGGTCTAGGGTGTAAGGAGTTTAATGTTCGACATCCATATTTTTTCTAAGACCCTCATAGTTTCAGACTTGGACTTGCTAGTTACGGATTTAACCCATTTTGTACGATGAGTACAACATATAACACATGGCCTTAATTCTCTATAATTTACCTCCATGGATATGTATGAAACAACAATATATTATTCTTTCAGCGATTATTTCGGGGGTAAAGGTCCAGGAAAAAATGATATAGACATCGATGTAAGACCTTTGATTGAGGAATTACAGTTGTTATGGAATGGGGTCGACGCATATGATGCTTTTCTAAACAATGGTTTAAGTTATCGGTTTGTCTTTTGTGGACTATGAACGATATTCCTGCTTATGCTAACTTATTTGGTTGGAGTACGAAGTGATGTGTTGCATGTCAAGTGTGCGCAGATTCTACTCATTCAATTTGATTAAAGCATGGCTTGAGAAAAAACGGATTTATCGTTTTCAAAAGAACCATTTTGATGGTACAATCGAGAAAGAAGGTCCTCCAATTGAATTGACAGGAGCTGATATTTTATAACAATTACAAGGTACAAGTTTTATATATGAAAAATCTAGAATATCTGTAAAGAAGATGACACACGATGATATAGATTCTTCAGTACATAGTTCACTTCATATATTAGAGGAAACACTCGACGAGTCAAGTGCATTTGGGAAACAAATAATTTTATAAAGGAAATGTTGAATGTTAGAAGCAATTGTGGAAAAAAGAGCATATTTCTTGATTTTTTATATTTCAAGTACAATCTACTTTGACATAACTCATGTCCGATGCATATAGAAAAAATGTTTGTGATAATCTGCTTGGAACTTTAATGAATTTAGATGAAAAAACAAAAGATATTGAAAACACTCGACGGGATCTCAAGGTAATGGGAATGCATCTTCACCTTGTAGATTGTCCTAACAAGAAGTTATACATGCCCCCAACATGCCTCGAATGTTGAGAAGACTAAATTTTTACAAGTGTTAAAAGATCTTATAGTTCATGACGGGTATTGTTCAAATATATTAAGGGGACTAAGTTTAAAGGATCAAAATATTCTAAATCTTGAGTGTCATGATGGCCATATCTTGATGCAAAATATTTTGCCAATTGCTTTATGATTTTTCATGATTTCTTGATCACAATCACGAGTTGTTAAAGCGGTGTTTGATCTTTGTTTCTTTTTTAAAAGGTTATGTGCTAAAGTTCTTGATATTAGTGAATTAGATAAACTGGAGTACCAAATCGTGGTAACGTTATCTGAGCTGGAGCAACTATTTTCGCCAAGCTTTTTCACAGTTATGGTCCATTTAACTATTCACTTGATACCAAAGGCTAAGCTTGGTGGACATGTTCATTATAGATGGATGTATTAGACGTTTACATGTAGATACAATTTACTTTAGTTTAATTACTTTATTTGACATATATTTAAACCAGAAGGTACTTGATGCGATTTATTTCAAAATCATCACATTTAGAAGTGTGATAAATTATCCAAAATCCTTACACTTGGAAGTGCGATAAATTTATCCAAATCCTCCATACCTAAAACTCTATAAATTATTATAAATCCTCACAATTGGATGTGTGAAAAATTATCTCAAAATCCTCACACTTATAAGCATGAAAAGTTATATCAACATAATCACAGAAAAAAGTGTAAAGGATTTTGTTACGTCAATATTCCTCGCGCACATGCTAAGCGTGAACTTCCTAAATCTTCGTGCTTTTAACTGCGTAAATATGTCTTAAAAAATGTAAAAAACATGTTGTAGTGTCTATTTATGTAATGAAAACAGTTAACTATATGTATCGGAGTCGTAACTTCACACATGTATTTTACGACATATATATTAAAGACGCAAATTCAAAGACGTATTTTGCAACATATATATCAAAGACGGAAATTCATTGATATATTTTGTGACATGAATGACACATATTCACCTATGTATTTAGCGACGCAAGTGAAGATGACGTGAAGTCTACCACTTTGATTGTGACCACATGAATTCGTCTCTAACTAGAGAAACTATAGAGACATCATTATCACAAAGCGTAATTGCGACGTATTAGCAACTTCCAACAACGGAAAGTCGCTGCATAGGTTGCTACAAAGGTCACAAGCTTATGACTTACAATTTCATGATGCTAATTGGTCACTATTATATCAAATTCTAGTAATGGTAGCAAAACTTGAAATGAAATGATAAAGTTATTTATTATTGATAATACATATTTTCATCTAAACTAGCCAATTCTTAAAAACTATCCAACTTGAATATACTTGCTTACTAAAATTAAAAAAAAAAAAAACTCTTTATGGTAGAAAATGATTTAGAAATCATGATTTGCACATAAACTGTTGGGATTAAAACTGTTAGTTCAAATAGTTTAATTTCATTAATACTGCTCATTAGTACTGTTGATTTATACTGTTGAAGTTAATACTGCATGAAGAATGTTACTACGGGAATCATGCATGAAGACAGTTACTACTGCTCAAGTTAATGCTCCAAACTGATGGTTACTACTACAACAGGTCATTACTACTGCCCGCTATTTGTTAATACTGCTTGAAGAGTTTTAGATAATTATGGAATTATCTCTTCCGCAAGTTATGCAATTGTAATTATTATCAAATTGTAATTGTTTTAGATGTTTCCTAGTTTAGCTACTTTTAGCCTCAAGGTCTATATATACATAGATCCTTGTATTAGGAAAAACACGTATGTTAATCTTTTCTTAACGATTAATGTATTGAGGCTTAATATTCGACAAACATTATTATTCACTCTTATTCGTATTCAGTATATGTTTGATCGTTAAACTTGTACTATCAAGGTGTTTATCCGCTGCTAAACTTCCTTGATACATCAAGATATTTCGTTAACGTGCTTTGGGTTATATAACTCAAACGATCCTGACAAGTGGTATCAGAGCACATGAGGTGCTCAAGATCAACTGATCTACAAGTTTTGTTAAAGTCTTAACAAGAAGAAAACTACTAACTATCATGGCTGATGTAGTAGTAAACAAAGTTCCTGTACTCAACAGCAACGACTTTGATCTCTGAAAGCTACGTATCAAACAACACATACTGCTTTCTGACTATGCATTATGGGATGTTATCATTAATGGTAACAAAGAAGCTCTTACTCTATCTGCTGATGGAAGACCTGGAATTATTAATCATCCTACAACTGATCAAGAACGAAGAGAGAAGCAGACTGAAATCAAAGCATTAAGTATTCTTCTAATTGCTATTCCCAATGAATATCAATCGCAATTTGAAGGATACAATGATGCAAAGTCCTTATGGGAAGCCCTGGAGAAGAGATTCAGCGTAACCAAGAACACAACGAGAACAAGAAAGCTCTTCTCAAGCAAGAGTATGAGAATTTCAAAGCTCTGAAGCAAGAAAGAATGACCCAGAGCTTTGACAGATACAAAAATCTTACTGGAAAATTGGGAAGTGCATGAGTTAGGATAGATAAAAATGATCTTAACTGAAAAATCTTAAGATCAATGGAAGATGAATAGATCATCTACATTGTGTCATACATACAAGGTGATGTATTGGAAGTGATGGAGCTGGATGATCTATACAATGATCTAAGGGTGTTTGAAGCTGAAGTTGAAGCCAAGAAGCCAAGCAGCAGCAACAACAATATGAACAATTTTAATACTGCTCGAATAACACCTTCTGGAACAGCTAAGAATGATAATCAAGAAGATCTGACCTTTGAAGCCTTTCTATCACAAAGCTCATGCTCAGGATTAACTAATGAAGATTTGAGACAAATCCATCAAGATGATCTAGAAGAGATGAATCTCAAGTGGCAACTGGCCATGCTTTCATTGAGGGCAAGAAGGTTTGTGAACAGAACAAGAAGAAGATTCACTCCAAGAAACAATAAAAGAGTTGGGTTTGATAAAAGCAAACTCAAGTGTTATGATTGTGGTGAACCAGGACACTTTGCAAGAGAATGCAAAAATAAATCAAAGACCAACAATTCAAGGAACAATCAAGAGAATACATCAAATTCATTGATCACTCAAGATGTGTTTGGATATGATTGGAATGATCTTGCTGAAGAGACCACTCAAAACAAAGCATTAATGGCATCTATTGTTAATACTGAAGATGTGATTTCTACTGCAGATATGGTCTCTACTGCTGAAACTGTTTCTACTGCAGTAGATGTTCCCGGTGCATATGTTACTACTGCCATCGCTGATGATGCTTTTGGATTTGATTGGAGTGAAGCTGCACAAGAATATGAAGAAAAGACACTTATGGCAATTGCAGCATTTTCAAAGGACTCTGAATCATCATCATCTCTACCAGCTTAGGTAAATTCGAAACTCTGTTCTTCTGAATGTAAAGAAGTACTGCTTAAATATAGAAATCGTAATCAAGTTGTGTGCGATTCACTTAAAACATTGTAAGAACAAAGAAAATCAGCTGCTAGGGGGTTAGAAAATCTAGAAACACAAATTAAATCTTATAAAGCTAATGAATTAAGCTATCAAGAAAAGATTAAATTTGTAGAATGAAAAAGAGATGATTTGTTAGTGAAACTTAAAGAAGCTAGGGAGGAAATTAAGAGAATAACGGAGGAAAAAGAGAAAATTGAATTGAATGTAGGGAAATTAGAACATGCTTCAAAGTTTGTCAATAACCTTATCCAAAATCAAATCATTGGTAAAGCAAAGTCAGGATTAGGTTATAAAGAAGTTGCCCCACCATTTAATCAAAATTACATTCCACCATCTTTAGAAAATCCTAGAATTCCAATATCACAGACACCTCCAACAGAATCATTCAAAGTTGATCCAATCAAATATGAAGAAGTTCTGATTGAGGACTTAGTGGAAGAGAGTAAACTGAAGATTGTGAAAAATAATGATATTCCTCTAGAAAATCATTTGATCACAATTGAAGGAATTACTCAACACAATTCACAAAGTCTAGTGTCTATGGCACCCACTCAACAGATAAAGAAAGAAACAAAGTGTGTCTGTAACTGTTGCAAAAACACTAAAGGTCTTAATGAAAAAGAAAAGTCTTGGGTTTGTTAGTGCAGATATTAGATGACTGATTGTTCTATTGCTTTGTATTTAGTACTTTGTATTTACTTAGTTTATTTTGTACTCCCCCGAACATGTATGTTCGTGGGCTTAGAGTTAGATGGTCTGCTCACGAACTTGCATGTTCGTGAGGCCCAATGAAGCACTATCTGGCCGAACATGTCTCTCTATATAAAGAGACATTTAGGTTAGTTTGGGGTTGTTGGTTTAGAGAGAGAATTCTGAGAGAATACTTTGTATTTGTAACTGAGTTTATTAATCAAAGTATTTGGAATTTGGTATTTCGTGTTTGTTATTATTTGCTTATCGATTATTACTTGTGCTGATACAATTGATTACGTGTTTCCACCTTGTAATCAATTGGTTTAATTTTGTAGATCTGACCACTGGAACCTACAATTGGTAGCAGAGCAAACACATTGTTTTCTCTCTATCGAGAATTGGTTCAGGATTAAATCTCAGTTTTAATCGATTTGCAATTTAGGGTTCTTAAATTTCCGACGGTTGTTTGTTAAAATTAGGATTTTTTCTTAATTTTTGACGGCTGAGCTTTTGGAAAAATTAGGGTTTTGGCGGTTGTGTTTGTGATAAGTTTAGGGTTCCTTCTAGTTCGGAAAGAATTTTGGGATCCTAAGTTTGTGGAGTATTCGTGACGAAGATTGTTTCAAGTTTGTGAGAGTTTGAAGATTTAGCTAAGTATCATCTTCGTGGATCATCTTCGTGGACCATCTTCGTGGATCATCTTCGTGGATCATCTTCGTGAATCATCTTCGTGGACCATCTTCGTGGACCATCTTCGTGGATCATCTTCGTGGATTCTAGTCGTGGATTATCTTTGTTGCTGATTTTAACTTAGTGGATTAACAAAAATCAAACTTAGTCATGTTCGTTGACCAAACATTACAAGTTCGTTGACCTTAAGCTTGTTCAAATGCGTTGACCAAGACTGTTGACCAAGTTCGTGGTTTAAGTTCAGGTTACTCTAGTTTTTATTCAAGTCCCAACAAGTTCGTCACTCAAGTTTGTCATTCAAGTTCGTAATTTAATTTCGTTATACAAGTTTGTCATTAAGTTCGTCATACAAGTTCGTCATTCAAGTTCATCATTTAAGTTCGTCATACAAGTTCGTCATTTAAGTTCGTCATACAAGTTCGTCATTCAAGTTCGCTGTTACTCAAATGGATTCAAAACAATCATCTAACACTCCTCCCAAGTTAATTAATTCTTCACAATATTACAGTTAGGTCGATAAATTTGAATCTTTTTATCGATACAATGACTTACAAATGTGGCTGTGCATTGAAACGGAATATTTCCATCCAACGGTGATAACAAATGGTGTAACGACACCACAACATGTTGCAACTATGACACCTGATCTTAGAAAAGTATATGACTCAGAAAACAGAGCTTGGGCAAGTCTAAAGATGGCTTTACCAGTTGAAATGATACACGTATGCAAAACTTATAAAACATCACATGCACTCTGGAAGGCTATCGAAAGGAAGTATGCTGGAACCGCTAAGCAAAAGAAAAGTAAAGGAAACATTCTTAAGCGACAATTTTCTTTGTTCAAAGCTGCAATTAACGAAACCTTCGAAGATACCATCAATAGATTTTATCATCTGCTTGCAGAACTCTCCATGCATAGTGTAGTCGTTGATAATGAGAAAATAGAGAGAATCTTGGATGCTTTGCCCAAGCGTTGGGAGGTATATGTAAATTTAGTAAAGGATGAACTCGACAAGGAAGAGGTTGGAGCTCCGAATCCGTTAACTCCGGAACCAATCATTGAAAGATTAAGAGGATATGAGTTAACACATTCAACTATAAACGCAATGACAAATCCAACACCGTATGGGAAAATTCTGGAATCCAGTTCCTCAGGAAACGTAACTGCCTTTCTTTCTGAAAAAGAACATACAACCCCTGAAGCCTCATCTTGTCCTATTACTAGAACGAATATGGCAGCACCAAAATCCAATGCTACTCATCAGAAAATGCCAATGAGCGTCAAATAAGCTGAAGAAAGCTTAGAAATTTTTATCCTGTTGTTTTGGCTGCATACGGTAATCAGGTTCATGGTAAAATCACTGATCCAGGTTTTGGGATGAAGATTTTTCTCAAGTCGATCAAGATGACTTAGAAGAAATGGATCTACAATGGAAAACTGTTATGCTTACCAATAGAATCAAAAGATTTATGGCAAGGACCGGACGCAGTCCTAGAACTGGTAAAGCAAGTTTTGATAAGTCGAAAATCCGTTGCTACAACTGTCAAGGACATGGTCACTTCGCCAGAGAATGCCAACAGCCAAAGGTTGAATATACTGTGACAACCATCTAAAATTCAGGTGATTCTCAGTTACTTAATCGGTTCAAATCTCTAGTTACTCTTGTTATTGTGTTAATATTGTTCTAGTTCGTACGTATTGAGTCTTTAATTTTGTCGGAACCAAAGTCGGAATCAAATTATAAATCCTAACACCAAATAAATTATACAAGAACTTGACTAAGTTCATAACGGGAAACTAATAAAATTCTGGTCCTGAACTAACTATAACGGAAAACTTAAAACGTCACCGAGCTGGAAAAGCATTCCAGCCGACGGCTGTAGGCTGTCAGCCAGCGGCTGAAGCCCAGCCAGCGGCTGGATATGGTCAGCCGGCGGCTGAAAGCCGCTGACTGTGCCTTGGTGACTCAGTTTTGCATGAAAATTTATTGGACCAACCATAATAGGTCGGGACTGGGCAGAATTAACTGCCATTTGGGGTCCCAAGACCAGTCTTGGCTTCTTTCCCACCTCCCCATTTCATTTTCATAATCACATTTCACAATTCAAAAACACCTAGTTACTCTCTCTCTAAATCCCTCTCACTTTCTCTCAAGAAAACTCAACTAAAACAGAAACAATGCAACATAATCAGTCCTCAAAACATATAAATCAACCAATCAAACTCATCAATAGAGTAAAGGGGTAACCAAGAGGAGGCTTTAAATCGGGTTTTGAAGAAGTTTTTCATCCATTTTGAAGCCAAATCTCATCCAAACCGTCACTTTGCTTTTTCCTTCGGTAAAACCCTTTCATTTTACTCTTTTTACCTATATATATGGTTGCATGTAAGATCTATAAACTGGAAAAGGGTTTTTATAAAAATCTAAAACGTTTTCTTGTTTAAAAACGAGTTTTCACAATAGATCTACACTTTTATCATATAAATCGGAAAGAAACAGTGACTTTTACTCTAAAAATGAATATATTTGATAAATAACAGTTTGCATGTTCGAATCTAACACTAAAACGAGCTAAAAATTGAAAAATAACGAAATCTAGAAACTGGCCTCTGGCCGGCGGCTGAAGGCACTCAGCTGACGGCTAAGGTCCAGCCGGCGGCTGAGTGTCTCCAGCCGCCGTCTGGATCCTGCTGTTCGTAAAAACTATCGTTTTGAGAACTTTAAATGTAAAAACAAGCTAAAATAAGTTACCATAGATTATATACTATGAAAAGCTTACTGTTTTTAATAAAGAAACTGTTTGGAAAAGATTGAGGAGTTGAAACATGTGTTTTATGGTTTGTGTTTGTTAAATGGTTTGTTTAAATTTTATAGCGCGGAAGCGCTGCCCAAGTTTCACCGTAAAATATATTCCAAATTCAGTAACTTAATATTTTCGGGACTTGTATACTTTGACCTTGGACATTGACACTTTTTTGATTTAATTGGACTAATTGGACATTAAAACGTACACGAACACGTTTAATCATATAACTTTTCCGTAATAATCTTTTGGGACAGAATCTAAAGTATATGAAATTGGGATTTAAGATGTTAATTTTGAACTTAACATAACTTTAATCATACTATTAAAACTTATACAACATTCCGGTGTTTTAGGTTATCTTTGATTCCCGACGTATTCCGCTCCGTCCCTGCTTGTTCTTACCTTTCTTCGCAAACCGTGAGTTACAACCCCATTAGTTTTACTATTTATGCTTTAAACATTTATTTGGGGGAAACATAAGATTGTATGCTATGTAACTTTCGAAACTGTTTGCTATTCGTTGGTACTTTTGAAACTAGGAAAATTTATTGAAACTTGTGTGAAACTTTGAAATGTTTTGAAACTTTGAAATGTTTTGAAACTTATGAAACTCGTATACTTTGGAAACTAGTACGGAACTTGGAAACTCTTTGAAACTTTGGAAACTAGGAAACTTGTGAAACTATTATGCGTATATGTGTTGTTACTCCTTAATTGGTTAACTAAAATTAGGATACTTGTTAGAGAACTAATCCTCGATGAAAATATAAACCCGTAAGTGCTTACTGCTACTTTTAGAAACAGAACTCAGTTTCCTCGTTTTTGGTTCGGAAACTTTATACACTATTAGCAATAGCCGTTAGTATTATGAGTATCGATACTTAGGAAAGGTCACTCCTTACTCAGGGTTAGCGACCCAAGTACATATTACTAAGATTCAGTTGGAAACTCAATGAAACATTTTGGGGCTAGATTGACCAGACAATCGGTTTAGTGTAAACTTACTATTTATATTATGCCAAGTGATTGATACGAGTTACTAATTTAGTTAAGCACATATTACCTACGCATATACCCCTTTTTAGCGATGGATTCCGCTTCAACTTTATTTATACGAGTTTTATTTTTACTCCATTGTGTACGAAACTTCTTACTATTTATTTATATGTTCTAGCGTCACTCCGTTCCTTTTTTCTTATGACGTAATTACATATATTTCTATTTTTGGAAACTTTTATCGAAACTCTAAACTGTAACTCACTCACTACGTTATGTAGTTGACACTTTATCTTATGTTTCAGGAAATTAGTGTAAGTGTCGAGATGCATGGCAAGGAAGGGTCGATTTGGTCACGTGAGGCGAACATTGGGAAAGACCCTGTTGTTATTTTGGGAATTATTTTGGAAACTTGTATTTGTACTTGAATTAAACTTTGAACTGCTTGGTTGTTTTGAATCATGAACTATTTTTATTTTAAATGAAATGACTTGAATCGTTTAATTTGCTTATAACCGTGTAATGATATTCCAGCTCTCACATTCCGTGTTTCCGCTATAGCGGGGTGTGACAGACTTGGTATCAGAGCACATGTTATAATGAAAACGGTTTTAAAGATTTTCAAAAAGTTTTTGAAACCAAACTATAACCAAGGCTCTTCGGAAAATCATTATGGGTTCAAAACTTTAGAGAATTAATTTCGCGATTGCACGATTGTTTTTAACTACGCATGGCCTGATCACCCATGCCTAGTTCAAAATGACTTATGCAAGGACGAAACGTAATTACTAATGTTAAATGGTTTTGAGTCGAAAAATTCCCGGTCTTACTATTCCCAACCTCACGTGATTGACCCTTACCTGCATTTCCTTACATATTTTCCTTTAACATTATCTTTTTCTTGTACTTACGAAACTCTTTGCGTCGCAGATCCATCATGTCTCAATCGTCACGCTCACGATCCCCCTCCTGATCCCAGTCCCGGTCCCAGCAAAGAGCCGCGTCGTCACACGAGCCATCCGAGGACCATACCGCCTCGGAGAGCCTTCGTCACCAGACTACGGACCCCACGGAGGATACCTCCATGGCTGTGTCAAGCAGCATCGGGTCTAGCCCGAGGTCGGTATTACCACATCCACCGGTCCCCGTTGCCGCACCTCCACAACCTCGTGGACCTCATGTCGTTATGACGACACGTAAGCAGGTGATTCTTCCGGGCCGACTACCCGATAGGATGGCGGCGCAGCAGGACGGCCCGTACAGGCCTGCACCACCCCATCTTCCATTCGGGCACCCACCTCCCGAGGCTCCACGCACCTCGATGATAGACCACTACTCGTGGGAGCGACAACTCGAGCGAGAGGAGATGCAGCGTGCTCGCGACGCTGAAGCAACTAGGCAGAGGATGCCGCCTACCCCACAGCTTCCCCCTCCTGCCGCTTTCTTGCACCTCCACCGTGAGGTAAGGGGACTTTCTGAGGACGCCCAGCAACAAGGGCTGCTCCTCTGTGAGGTCTCCAATGCCGCGCAACGGTTGTCAGAACAAGCGTTGCTACACCGTTCTGTGGTTCAGGCCACACCCCGTACAGTGCAACGCTTGGTAGGAGTTTGCTTGGTCATGGGGCCCCTGTTGGCGGTCGTCGTCGCCAAGATGTTCCTGGAGAGGCGCCGTTAGTTTATTTCTTTTATTATGTACTGTAGGCCGAGTTGAAATTTTCAATGTACACAGCTTCGAGCCATTTTCATTATTTCCTTATTGTATTATACTGTACTCCGTTCTCTATTTTGAACCTTGTACTCAACTTTATGATTACTAATGAATGAAGTCCTATCTTTATTATCTATTATTACTATTGTCGTGTGAATCTTGTTCTATGGTTGAATCATTTTCTTGCGTGTGAATCTCTGTCTTGTGAATCTCTTGGATCCTTCTCGTGCGTGTACTATCTGTTCTATTATACTATTCTTGCGTGATTGTTAACTGCTCATTGGATTATATTCTTATCATACTCTAATCGTGCGTTCTAAACTGAATATGTTGTCTGTTGTAGAATCATGGCACCCCGTACCAATGCCAGTATCATCGCCGAGAAAGTCGCTGAACAGTTGAACGCAGCGATGCCCAACATGATCGCCCAGATCACTGCTGGGATCAATGCTAATGTCAACAACCACCACCACCAGCAACAACAACAACAACAGCAACAACAGCAACAACAGAACAACCACCAGAATCAGAACCAACACCCAAACCCACCTGCCTGCACCTAGAAGAGCTTCATGGCTTGTAAGCCAAAGGAGTTCCATGGCAGGACTGGTGCCGTAGGACTGGTTCCCTGGTTTGAGAGCATCGAATCGGTGCTGCACATCAACGGATGTGCCGAGGCTGTTAAGGTGCAGTACGCCTCCTGCGTGCTGCACGGTAAGGCACTGACTTGGTGGAACAAAGTGGTCCGCAACAGAGGACGTGAGACCGCCTATGCTCTCACCTGGGAACAATTCAAGAACCTCTTGATAGAGGAGTACCGCCCCAAAGGGGAAATCAAAAAGTTCGAGCCCGAGCTCTGGGATCACGAGATGGTCGGAAACGGCATCGAAGGGTACACTACCCGATTCCATGAGTTGGCCCGACTGGTCCCAAGGCTAGTGACTCCTGAAGAGAACAATATCGACCGTTATGTCTCCGGTCTTGTTCTTGAAATAAGAGGAATGGTTATCACGGCTGAACCCCAGACCCTCCAGAGTGCCATCATCCTAGCTCACCGCCTCACAAGTAACTTAATCACCACTCCCGCAGCTTCCAAGAAGGAGTCGGGTGAGAAAAGGAAATCTGACCAGACCCCAGGCGAAGTGATAGGAACAAGAAGAAAAAGACCACCCGCAACCTTGCCAAAGCAGCTGTAGCAC
>CAJVGC010000065.1:42718059-42747837 GCA_910822075.1 Senecio squalidus
TCAGTTATAGACCAGGATATTTACTAATGCAACCTGGTTCGCTATAACCAGAGCTCTGATACCAATCTGTCACACCCCCAAATCTCGTATTCCCGAGACTCGAGGTGTTGACTTCATGGGTCCCAGATAGCAATGATATATAGGCGAACGACCTCTATATGAGTCGTTTTTAAAAAAAAAAACATACATTCATTGATATTTAAAATCAGAGTTTTACATGATTAAGGAAAAGTGTTACCAGAGTTCACAAAACAGAGATTTACATTACATAACTGAAAAGAAAATAAGTAATGCAAGGGAAATCTCCCAAAAGCGTGAGTTTGAAATATGCGACTCTGTCATATCCCAATATCCCTCCGTCGAGAGCCCTTTCGACTAAGCACCTGAGACATACATGCTAAAGTCAACATAAAGTTGGTGAATTCATAGGTTTAGTTTAGTAATAAAGTGGACCACAAGATTTCCGTTTAAGTAAAGTCTTACAGTTGCACCTAAGCTCATGACATCGAAGCGTAACAAAGTTCCTTACCCCATAAGTGTTCCTATGTTATAGCCAAATAACATATATAGTTTCAAAAGTAAAGCACCCTACTCGAGTCCACGAGTTAGTTGTGGTAGACGTGGGTTACATCGTCTAGCCGTTGGGTGAGGGTTGTCAAACCCTAATAGATCTATCCAGTACAATCGCGCTTAAGTCCTTAACTAACGATTCATGATAGGGGAATTTCCTTTGGCTTAGTGGTAACTTAGGCAACTAGTAAAGGTTTTAAGTACTTGTGTCCATAAGTAAAAGAGCATGTAATCTCACCCCATGTATGTTATAAAAACAAGTAAAAAGCGGGGCTATGAACTCACCTTAGCAAGCCAGCTAAAAGTAATGAGGCAGTGTGTGTAAGCCAACACGTAGGAGTCTCAAATCCGAGAATCAGGTAGGTCTAACCTTGACCTATTAAGTTTTGGAATTAGGGTTTTTATATTCTAGTCCAATGCACATGAAAAGGTATGTATATGTATGAATAAGGTAGGGTTAGGGTTCGGGTTTGATAATAATAAACTAACACCGTTCGGGCCATTATATACAAGACCATTCTATAATCGCATGCGGAGCTAGGACACTTTAAATCGTAAATCCAGCAAGCTCGGCACTACGAAATATCGAGATGGAATCATTGCATACAAAGCTCCCTAGTATTGTGTTATCGCTATTATTATCGAGTTGGTTTTAAAAGTTAGTTTTTATAAAAGTTTATAAAAACTCAACAAGTGTCTTTAAGTTTTACCCAACTTTAAAGTAACATATCTCACACGTTTCTTATCCGATTTTAATGAATTTTATATAGAAACGACCGCGTTTGAAATACCTTTCAAATGGTTTAGGCCTTGAAACCAGATTGAAAGTCTACTGATATTTATAACAGAAATACTAACAGTAGGTTTTAGGGTTTTCTCAAAGTACATGTTAACTTGAAAATATCATAACTCCTTGGTCGTTTATCCGTTTTTAGTGTTCTTTTTATGGAAATGTAGGCATTTGAACTATCTTTCAAATGCCACAGGCCTCATGTCCCAATTCAAAACCATATTTTCCCAGATTTAACAAAAGTCCACTGGTAAGCAGTTTGGGGTTCAAGGAATTAGGTCAAACTTCAAAATGGTATATCTTGCTCGATATTTATCCGTTTTTAACGAATCTTATATCGAAACGACCGGGTTTAACATATCTTTCAAATGCCACTGGTATCGTGGTCTAATTTAAAGCAGAAAGTTTTTAATGGTCAAAATAGTCTACTGACCTGTTGTTGTTGTTCCAGAAATTATGATAACTTTAAAATACCGTATCTCATTCGTTATTTATCCGTTTTTAATGAATTTTATATCGAAACGACCGTGTTTGAGTTATCTTTTAGATGATATAGGTCTCATAGTCTGGTTTGAAATATAGTTTTCCCGAGGTCATGGTGAACAGTCGGATATACAGTGGGTTTTTCAAGTTTTGTTTTTTTTAACACTTCTTTATATGTAACATGTTTTTGAATATGTGCTATATGTAATATGATATATGAACTATAAAACATGATATAAGAAGTATCAAATATGTAAAAAGGTTAGTAATAACATACCTAAGTGTTATGTATGAAGATCTTGATGCAACTTTCAAACTACAAAGGTTTGATTCTAAGTTCTTGTATGAAATATGTGTGAGTGGGATTTTGTGTTGGTGATTCTCCTTGGTTCTTCTCTTGGCCAAAATTTAAAGAGCAAGGAGGGAGGGAGAAGAGTTTTTCACTTGGTGGTGAATGAGCAAGTGAAATGGATGGAAGGGGTCTAGTATTTATAGCCAAAGGAGAGAGTGGAGTCATGAGTGCTAGCACATGGGAGGTATGGTCTATTGAGTTCAATAGTGAAATGGTCAAGTGTGTAAGTGACTAAACCCATGTGACACCACCAACTCATTTAACTAGTCAAGCAAGAAACAAACAACTTGTAGGTGATTATTTAAATTGTCATTTTTGCAAACTCTAGGGTCCTAAGTGAAGTCCTTGTATGCTTAGGGTCTTTTGTGTAACTTGTGTATTTGATATATATATATATATGCATGCAAAGTTCCATACATGCAAAGTTGATGCATAAATCATGATTTTATGCATGAAATATTGGACTAGAATTATTGTTGTAAAAATGTTTATTTTATGTGAATATTTGATCCCGTATACCTAATCCCGGTATCCGTATATGTTTTTGACGTAGTTAACCAGTATCATTTATGTATAGGTTGACCTACCGGTCGTAAATAAATCAAAACATATACAAGTTGAGTAATAGTGTTAAAAGAATTTAGTCGGTGTGAACCTGGATTTTCGCGGGTTGTCACAAAAACCCTTTCATTTTACTCTTTTTACTTATATATATGGTTGCATGTAAGATCTATAAACTGGAAAAGTGTTTTTATAAAAATCTAAAACGTTTTCTTGTTTAAAAACGAGTTTTTACAATAGATCTACACTTTTATCATATAAATCGGAAAGAAACAGTGACTTTTACTCTAAAAATGAATATATTTGATAAATAACAGTTTGCATGTTCGAATCTAACACTAAAATGAGCTAAAAATCAAAAAATAACGAAATCTAGAAACTGGCCGAAGGCCTCTGGCCGGCGGCTGAAGGCACTCAGCCGACGGCTATGGTCCAGCCGGCGGCTGAGTGTCTCCAACCGCCGTCTGGATCCTGCTGTTCGTGAAAACTATCGTTTTGAGAACTTTAAACGTAAAAATAAGCTAATATAAGTTACCACAGATTATATACTATGAAAAGCTTACTGTTTTTTAATAAAGAAACTGTTTGGAAAAGATTGAGGAGTTGAAACATGTGTTTTATGGTTTGTGATTGTTAAATGGTTTGTTTAAAGCGGAAAAGTGATTTAAAAAATGGACTTAAATTTTATAGCGCGGAAGCGCTGCCCAAATTTCACCGTAAAATATATTACAAATTCAGTAACTTAATATTTTCGGGACTTATATACTTTCACCTTGGACATTGACACTTTTTGGACTTAATTGGACTAATTGGACTTTAAAACGTACACGAACACGTTTAATCATATAACTTACCCGTAATAATCTTTTGGGACAGAATCTAAAGTATATGAAATTGGGATTTAAGATGTTAATTTGGAACTTAACATAACTTTAATCATACTATTAAAACTTATACAACATTCCGGTGTTTTAGGTTATCTTTGATTCCCGACGTATTCCGCTCCGTCCGTGCTTGTTCTTACCTTTCTTCGCAAACCGTGAGTTACAACCCCACTTGTTTTACTATTTATGCTTTAAACATTTATTTGGGGGAAACATAAGATTGTATGCTATGTAACTTTCGAAACTGTTTGCTATTCGTTGGTACTTTTGAAACTAGGAAACTTTATTGAAACTTGTGTGAAACTTTGAAATGTTTTGAAACTTATGAAACTCGTATACTTTGGAAACTAGTACGAAACTTGGAAACTCTTTGAAACTTTGGAAACTCGGAAACTTGTGAAACTATTATGCGTATATGTGTTGTTACTCCTTAATTGGTTAACTAAATTTAGGATACTTGTTAGAGAACCAATCCTTGATGAAAATATAAACCCGTAAGTGCTTACTGCTATTTTTAGAAACAGAACTCAGTTGCCCCGTTTTTGGTTCGGAAAATTTATACACTATTAGCAATAGCCGTTAGTATTATGAGTATCGATACTTAGGAGAGGTCACTCCTTACTCAGGGTTAGCGACCCAAGTACATATTACTAAGATTCAGTTGGAAACTCAATGAAACATTTTGGGGCTAGATCCTGACCAGACAATCGGTTTTGTGTAAACTTACTATTTATATTATGCCAAGTGATTGATACGAGTTACTAATTTAGTTAAGCACATATTACCTACGCATATACCCCTTTTTAGCGATGGATTCCGCTTCAACTTTATTTATACGAGTTTTATTTTTACTTACGTGTGTACGAAACTCCTTACTATTTATTTATATGTTCTAGCGTCACTCCGTTCCTTTTTACTTATGACGTAATTACATATATTTCTATTTTTGGAAACTTTTATCGAAACTCTAAACTGTAACTCACTCACTACGTTATGTAGTTGACACTTTATCTTATGTTTCATGGAATTAGTGTAAGTGTCGAGATGCATGGCAAGGAAGGGTCGATTTGGTCACGTGAGGCGAACGTTGGGAAAGACCCTTTTGTTATTTTGGGAATTATTTTGGAAACTTGTATTTGTACTTGAATTAAACTTTGAACTGCTTGGTTGTTTTGAATCATGAACTATTTTTATTTTAAATGAAATGACTTGAATCGTTTAATTTGCTTATAACCGTGTAATGATATTCCAACTCTCACATTCCGTGTTTCCGCTATAGCGGGGCGTGACCTATACTCCTAATCAAGACAAAACTAGAACGACTACTCAACAACCACATCAAAGTCTAGCTTCACAAGCCATGATAGTTCAACATGATGATCGCATCTATGATTGGAAAATATGCAATGATGAAAAGGATCAAGCACTTATGGCCTCTATTGAAGAAATACGCAGTGAAGCAAGTAGTACTGCAAGTGAATTCAGTACTGAAAGTGAGATTAGCTCGAGTGAAGAAGATGCTCAAGATCTTGTAGCTACTGATAACGAATCAAAGGTTTGTAACTGTACGGTGGATCTAACCAAAGAAAATTTCGTTGCAAAGATGGAAGACCTCCAAACCGAGAAGACAAAGGTACTTCTTGATTTTCAGTCAGTAAAAGAATTATGCAAATCATAAAATTGGCTTAGGTACTTATTGCTTAGTTGTCAAACGTAGAAATTATACACGAGAGTGGTAACTATACATGAGACGATTAAAGTTTTAATGGGAAACGAGAGTTCAAGTTATATACCTTTTAAGTAGTTCAACATTGTTAGTAACAATCCTAAGGTTTGGGCTAAAAAGATAGATGATGCTTTATGGGCATTCAAGACTGCATATAAAACACCGATTGGTACTACACCATATCGGTTACTTTATGGAAAAACTTGCCATTTACCTTTAGAGATTGAACACAAAGCGTAATGGGCTTTGCAAAATTGCAACTTGGATTTGATCATAGCAGGGGAAAAGAGATTTTTGCAGTTGCATGAGTTGGATGAGATGAGGTTGCAAGCTTACGATAATTCAAGACTTTATAAAGAAAGGACGAAAGCTTGGCACGATAGACACATCATACCTAAAGAGTTCAAAGCGGGTGACAAGGTGTTGATGTTTGAGATGAAATACAAGTTTAAGGCACCAAAGCTCAAGACAAAATGGAAAGGTCCGTTTATTGTGAGGCAAGTTTATGCTTCGGGGTATGTGGAGTTGTGGAGCGGGAATGGTGAGACTTTTATTTTGAACGGGTCCAGGCTGAAGTTGTATCATGAGGAAGACGAGGAGAATGTGGAGTTAACTGAGGATGGCTTTTATGCCATTGACAAGTAAGAAAAGGGAACACGAGTCTAGCTAAGGACTCGACTGATAAACTTAGCGCTTGCGGGAGGCAACCCGAGGTAACTTGTAAATTTTTTATTTTGGAAGTACACGTGTCACGATTAAGGTACGTCTTCCGTTATGTTTTTTATTTTTAAGTTTTTCTTCGTTTTAGTATTTGTTTTCATTTTTTCATTCAAAAAAAAATAAAATAAAAAAATGTTGTAGAGTGGGACGCCTGTCATCTACCAGGGACTCCCGTCACTATAATTTGCACAACATAACACCTCTACTGGAAACCCCGTCCCCAAAATGTAACCCCCGTTAACGCTATCGGGACGCCCGTCCCATTTCTGTAACACCCGTCACTCCTAGCCGCGGGACGCCCGTCCCAGATGTGTGACGCCCGTCACACGGGACTTGGGCTAGGTACATTTTTTTTTCTTTTCTTTTCTTTTCTTATTCAAAACCGAGACCAAACATACACATACGAATTTCCTCTTATCTTTTGCAACTTTTTGAATACAAATTCAAGGTTAGTTTCTATTGCTTTTAATTATTCAATTCTTTGATTCCATATTGATTTAGTGTATGATTATTGCCTTAGAAACCATTTAATTAGGGATTTTTGCTTATGAACCCTAGATTTAGATTTTGTAATATAATTGCGGGTTTTGTGTGAATTGATTTTATATAAGTTTAGGAAGTAAAGGGCATGCTAGATAAGTGATTTTAACCATGAAATTCATTGTTTGCTTGAAATTTTTACCCCTAAGTTTGCGATTAGTATGGGGTGGGTTGAATTTTTTTTAAAATTGATTGTTAATTGGTAACTTGAAAATATGATTTCTTCTAGTTTGATTGCTTAAATTGATTATGTTAAACTTGAAATTTTTAAACTTAGTTTATAATTTTATTTTAGTGTTTTCGGCAATTAAAATGGATATATTATATATCATTTATTTGGTATTATGATGGGAAAATATAACGGGAATGAAGATTCAATGTAAAGTTTGTTGTTTAATATTTGTATTATTTTTGTATATCTGAATTTGTTTTGTAGATGAGTCGACAACGTGCAAGTAAGAAACAACGATGTAGCAAAGATCTGCAACAAGCGGAAGTGATTGAGCGAAACCCGATGGATATACCCGAGAAATATAAACCGAAAATTTCCTTGGAAGTTCTTCAATGGAAGCGTATAATTGGACATAGGACTTTAGATTGGGAGATGTTGAGCGGTTGGGTTTCACGGGTGATTTAGAGGAGCTTCTGACTGATGATTGGAAGCGATTTTTTGCGATAAAGTCTGGGGTTTATCAAGGATTGGTAGAGGAATTTTTTTAGCAGTTTCCGTTTAAATACGGCTTTAGGTTCTACCACCGCGAAGGTTATGACATTTCGACTGGGCGGAAGGACATTTACAATGTCTTATGCTGAGTTTGGCGTTAGCATGGGTATTTATACAGAGGATGAGGTTTTGGGAATAGCTTTTACTCAGGGGTTAGCAACTTGGCTTGTTGGGATGACCGCTGACTTGTTTTGGAAACAACATCATATTAGTGCGGAGAGTTATCATAAGAGTATCAAACAGGCAGTGATGGCAAACCCGATGCACCAGATACTGTTGAGCGATTGTTGGGTCAATTTCTGGTAGAGAACATTGCCCGAATAATTGCACCCAACAGGATTTGTTTTTTCTTTATTGTATTCTAGCTCGACGTAAGTGCAACCTTGCCAGATGTTTGGCAACATATTTATATGAAAGGGCTTATGGTAAGGAAAGGGGACCAGTTTGTGGTGGAGCATTTATATGCCATTTAGCTTTTCAGTTGGGGGTGGCTAATGGGGAGGTCTTGGATACCACAGTTGGATCGGTAGCCGGGGTTCGTATGTTAGATGTTGCTGCATGGAAGAATATTTCGGTGCTTGATCGATATGAGAACTTGATTGGAAGTATGCCTGATGTTGCTGGTTATGGTGGGTCAGATTCAGAGTCAGATGATGAGCAGAGTGATCCGTATTCTATGGAGGCTCTAGCTCGACAGTTGACTGCGATACAGACATATCAGCAACAGATGTATGAGTCTCAACAGAGATTCCAGGATTATTATTTTGAGGATCAGAGGATGATGGGATCTCAGATGGCTCGTGTGAATTATCATCAGGAGCGTTATCAACCATATATGGATCAGTGGGCGCATCGAGAGGCTTAGAGTATGGGTCAGGTTCTTCCGGACTATGCTCCACCGGATATTTTCATTCCATCGCATCGTCAGGGCGGATTTTACTATCCCCCTCAGTCTCAGCAGCAACCTATGCATCAGAGTGGTCCTAGTAGCCAGATGCAGTTTGGTACTTATTCAGGAGGGAGTGGGGAACCATCAATTTTCCCTCACCCCGATGACATGGCAGATTAGATGATTTGGAGGGATGTCGGCAAGGCTGGTGCCTGGGCATCGAGAGAGAGTTTGTGGTCGATTCAGATAAACATTTCTTTTTCTTATTTCTTAGTTTTTTTTGTGTTTTTATTTATTTATTTGTGCTATCTAATGTTAACGTACCTTGTAGTCTTTGTTTGTCTTGTTTTTCCTTTGTTTTGTATCGTTTTGTACAATGAGGGAATTGTCCAACTCTAGTATGGGGGGTTGAGGAAAAGCATCCGTTATGTTTAGTTAGGTCAGTGTATTGTATTTTAATGAAGAAAAAAAATGAAAAAAACCAAAAAAATCAGAGAAAAAAAGAAAAAAAAAAATGATGACATGTCTTGAGAAATTTTTAATCTGTTGCATAACCTAGCACATTTTATACCCTACTCAAAGAAAAGTGAGATTTTGAGCCTTGAAAGCATTCATTTTAAATGCTACTTTTTCTTTTGTATGAGTGTGCCGATGGTTGATGACTTTAGAACTTGACATAGTCATACGTTTCGAGACCATAGATGAGTATTGCATTAGGGTAACCTAGTGTAATTTGGTACAATGTTAGGGGCAATTTAGGAATAAACCATTTGATTTAGCCTATTCGTTTCTTGTTAAATAATTATAGCTTAATCACATTGGTTAGCTAATTTTCGTTTAACCCTTTTGTAACACTTACTTTTAGTGTTAGATACTCTAGTTAACCATTTTGCGCCTAACTAATTCGTTTCATTTAAATCCACTAAATATTTTGTACATTAGCTTTTTCTTTTCATTTTTAGATGAATCTGAACATAATTTTGAGATTGCTATTGATTGTATACATGAATATTGAATTTAGAAGTTTTAAGGCATTGCAATTATCAAATATCGTTAGCCTTTGTATTATATATGTATTTGTTAGCAAACGTTAAGAAAAATCAGTATGTATTGGGCCTTTTGAGTATATAACCTTAAGAGTAAAACGGGAAGGCATACACTAGGTAAACTAATACATACTTGCAAAAAAAACGAGTGAGTAAAAAAAAAACAAAAAAAAAAAGAAAAAGAAAAAAGAGAGTTGTAAAGTTATGTAGTTTTATGTATTTTGAGTCTTTGAAGAAATAAAGTAGAAGTAGGTGTATTATGTGTTATGTAAGTCGTAAGAATTTGAAGTGATATGGAGCAATTGGTTCATTAACGTTTAGGAGTTCAGATTCATTCTAAGTTTAGATGTATACTACGTTTATTTGTATACTTTTACTTATTTACCCATTTAACCTCTATATATATATATATATTCACATGCCTTTACCTGTACATTACAACCCGAATAAAAGTCACCGTTTAGTTGTACCTAGGCTCTAGTGGTGGAGAAACGATACTTTATCAAGCCTATGATAGAAAACTCACCATGACTGAGCAATTGAGCGGATTTACAGAATATTTTACATACCCTTTAGACTAGTTCGAGAGATTTGTGTGAATTACTCCCAAAAATTCACGAGGTGTTTGGTTATGCTTTTTAAATCATGGTTTGGTAATTCAATTGAATTGAACTGGATTTGCTTGAGGGAAAGCAAAGGTTAAGTATGGGGGGATTTGATATCGCATATTTTAGTCATATTATTATATGCGATATTTATCTTTTTAGAGTTTAATTCATAACGGATTTTGGGAATTTCGGGCAATTTTGGTATTAAAATGTTATACAGGTATTAGCCGGAGTTCTGGAGCGGAAGTGACACCATTGGAGCTGAAAATGAAGAAAACGGGTCGATGTTGTATTCCCGTTATATTTTGAGACTAGAATGAATTGGTTACGAAAGATGAGACAAAAACGAGCAGCAAAACAAAGAAAACTGAAAATGGAGCGCGGGACGCCCGTCCCAAGGGGGGGACGCCTGTCACCCGGCCTTTTGGAGCTGCAATTGTTTGTTACGTTTAATCAAGCAGCTTTTAGGTTTTTATCATTATCATGATTATTGCCGCACCCCGCTAAAGCGGAAACACGGAATGTGAAGAGCGAAGAATCATTTCACGGGTTACACTAAAATCAATGGTTCAAGTCATTAAGATTCAAATTGAAGAGTACAAGTCAAAGTTACAACCAAGATTCAAAGTTAAGACCATAATACATAATAAAAAGTTTTAAATAAAAATTCCCAAAATAAGGTCTTCTTCCCAAGGTACACTTCACATAAAAGGCTTGACCCGCCTGAGCAATGCACTTCATAACTTACGCTTAGTTCCTGAAACATGAGATAAAGTGTCAACTACGAAAACGTAGTGAGTGAGTTACATTTTATAAGTTGACGAAAGGTTTCAATTTAAAAGTTCGTAAGAGTTCGAGACAAGTTCAAAGTTCATGAAAGTTCAAGATTCGTTCAAGGTCAAAGAAATTCAAGATAAATTCAAGTGCTTAAAATTCAAGAATAATTTAAATAAGTCCAAAGGGAGTTCAAAATAAGTTCAAATAAGTTCAAAGGGAGTTCAAAATAAGCTCAAATAAGTTCAAAGGGAGTTCAAAATAAGTTCAAATAAGTTCAATGGGAGTTCAAAATAAGTTCAAATAAGTTCAAAGGGAGTTCAAAATAAGTTCAAATAAGTTCCAAGTTAAGTTCAAAGTCAAGTAGCGTAGCGAGCGGAGAAAGTTCGTAGTCATTACCTAGCGGTGGATTAATCCACATAAGTAAGTCAGTAAGTAAGTGTATGCGTAAATAAAGACCTATGATCCTCGACTTGTACCAACCACTAAGCTTAATTGTGACAACCGTCGAAATTTCAGGTGATTTCAGTTACTAATTCGGTTCGAAACTCTAGTTCTCTTTTATCGTGTTCATATTGTTCGGGTTCATTTTATTGTACTTTTATTGTCGGAACCAATGTCAGAATCAAATTATAAATCCTAACACCAAATAATCAATACAAGAACTTGACTAAGTTCATAACGGTAACTAAAATGATTCTAGTCCTTAACTAAATTAACGGAAAACACAAAACGTCAAAAAGCTGGATTTTAGGATCCAGCCGGCGGCTGAATATATTCAGCCGGCGGCTGAATCCCGCAGCCCAGCTGGCTGATGACTCATTTCTGCATGCGTTTTCATTGGACCTCCTTTTGTTAGCTCAGGACTGGCCATCAATTACTTCCATTTGTGATCCCCTAGGCCAGAAAACAACACCCTTAATCACTTTTGTTTTCATTTTGAATCAAACATCACACACACAACACACACACTCTCTAACCTCTCTCACCATTTTCTCTCTAGACCAAAGCAAAAACAGAAACTTTGCTTCATAAATCAGTCCATTAACACACAAATATCAACCATCTAACACATACAAATCGTCCTAAGATCAAAAGGGTAGCAAGGAAAATGTTTAAATCGGGTTTTCAAGGAGTTTTCGGAGCTAAAACTCATCCAAACCATCACATCTCTTTTTCCTTCGGTATAACACTTTCTTTTCACTATTTTTATACATATTTTTACTTGCATGTATCATCTATAACCTGGAAATAAACTTTCACAAACATGCAAAACGTTTTCTAGCTTGAAAACGAGTTTTTATGTTAGATCTATATATTTAACATGTAAATCTAAAAGAAAATAGTGTTTTTACCTCAAAAATACATATGTTTAAGTTATAACAGCTTGCATGTCGAATCTACCCGTTAAACAAGCTTAAAATCGAACAAACAAGCAACTTAAAAACTGGCCGAAGCCTTTTGGCCGGCGGCTGAAGGATTTCAGCCGACGGCTAAAAGTCAGCCGGCGGCTGTTTTCCTCCAGCCGCCGCCAGAATGGCCCTGTTCGCTATTTTGTCGTTTTAAAGGTCGTAAACTTGATTTTAAGCTAAAATAATTAATCACAGAACATATATATATCATGTTAAACTACTGTTTTGACTTATATATTGTTTAAAAAGGGTTTTTGGACTTGAAACTTGTATATTATTGGTTTAAACGTTGTATTGTGCATTTTAAAGCGGGAAAGTGTTTTGAAAATGCACATAATTTTTATAACGCGGAAGCGCTGCCCAATTTTCACCATAAATAACATTTCGAATTCAGAAACTTAAATAACTTCGAGACTTACACACATTAACTTGGAACTATGACACTTTTGGTACATGATTGGACATTTCGGACTATAAAAGTTCACGACCACATAAACCTTACAAAATTTTCGTAATAAACTTTTTGGGACATAATCTAAGTATTATAAATTGAGACTTAAAAATGTTAAATTGAAACTTAACATAACTCAAATTATACTAATATAACTTATACCACATTCCGGTGTTCTAGGTCATTTGTGATTCCCGACGTGTTCCGCCTCTGTTTGTGCTAGTTCATATCTCTCTTCGCAAACCGTGAGTTACAACCCCACTTGTTTTTACTTTTCGTACTTTTAAACATTATTTGGGGGAAGCATAAGATTACATGTTTTGTAACTGTTAACACTATTTGCGAACTATTAAACATTTGAAACTTGATACATTTGGTACTTACTGAAACGTGTTCAAAACTCTGAAACATTTTAACATTGGAACTGTTCAAACTTGGTACTTTTGCAACTTATTTGGAACTATGGAACTGTTCAAAACTTGGTACTTGTACAAACTATTATGCGTATTTGTGTTATTGCCTTAGCGGGTTAACTAAACTAGGATACTTGTTCGCAACCAATCCTTGATGGATATATAAGCCCGTAAGAGTTCAGTACAATTTTTGCAACATTGTTCAATTGCCCGTTTTGGTTCAGGTTCACTTATACACTATTAGCATTAGCCGTTAGTCATATGGGTATCGATACTTAGGAGGGGTCACTCCTTACTCAGGGTTAGCGTCCCAAGTACATATTGATTAGTTCAAACGTTCAAACAATTAAACATTTTTGGGCTAGTTCACGACCAGTCAATCGGTTTAGTGTATACTTACTACTTATATTATACCAAGTGATTGATACGAGATACCTTTATTTAGTTAAACACATATCCCATACGCATATACACACTTTTAGCGCCTGGATTCCGCTACAACTTTACTATACGAGTTTATTTAATTACTTTACTCGCGTACGTACAAACTTTTACAATTTACATATATGTTCAAACGTCGACTTGTTCTTTTACTCATGACGTCAATATATGTCTTGGCAACTTACTACTTTTGACAACTTACTATTTTTGGCAAATATCTATTTTTAGAAACTTTATCGAAACTCTAAACTGTAACTCACTCACTACTTTATGTAGTTGACACTTTATCTTATGTTTCAGGAAATTAAAGTAAGTGTTCGGAATGCATGGCAAGGAGGGTCGATATGGTCGCGTGAGGCGTTCTTTGGGAAAAGACCTTTTTATTTTGGGAATTTTGTTTGAAACTTGTGTTTGTACTTTAAGTTAAATCGTGAACTACTTGGTTGCTTTTAAATGTTGAATCTTGAACTATTTAATTTTTAATTGAAATGACTTGAATCGTTTACATTTGCTTATGACCGTGTAATGATATTTCCAGCTCTCACATTCCGTGTTTCCGCTATAGCGGGGTGTGACATACTTGGTATCAGAGCACAGGTTGTAGTGAAAACGGTTTTAGAAATTTCTAAAAAGTTTTTGAAACCAAACTATAACCAAGGCTTTTCGGAAAATCATTATGGGTTCAAAACTTTAGTGAATTAATTTTGCGATTGCATGATTATTTTTAACTACGCATGGCCTGATCACCCCTGCCTAGTTCAAAATGACTTATGCAAGGACGAAACGTAATTTCTAAAGACAAACGATTTTGAGTCGAAAAATTCCCGGTCTTACTCTTCCCAACCTCACGTGATCGACCCTTACCTGCATTCCTTACTTATTTTCCTTTAGCATATTCTTGTTCATGTACTTACGAAACTTTCTACGTCACAGATCCGTCATGTCTCAATCGTCACGTTCGCACTCTCTTTCAAGAGCCGTCTCTCCACTGCACGAACCCTCTGAGGGCCATACGGCCTCCGAGAGTCAGCGTCATCAGACGACTGACCCGACGGAGGATACGTCCATGACTATCAGCAGCAGTAACGGGTCTAGCCCGAGGACCGTGTTACCTCCTCCCCGACCGGAACCCGTTACAGCACCACCTCAGCCCCAAGGGCCCCGCGCCGGGATGGCCGCGCGTCAGCAACCAGACCCGTCCCGACCCGCACCTCCTCAGTCCTTCGTGGACCCGTACGACCCCGCCATGCGCACTCCGGTCATGAAGCGCTACGCGTGGGAACGTCACTTCATGGAGGAGAGGCGACGTGCCCAGGAGGACGGAGCCTCCCGACCTATGTTGCCACCCACTCTTCAGCCTCCTCCACCGGCTGCATTTCTCCACCTACACCGCGAGGTTCGGGCCCTCTCCGAGGAAGCCCGACAACAGGGCCTCTACCTTTTCGAAGTCTCTGACGCCGCGTACAAGTTGGCGGAGCAGTCGATCCGAACTATCGCATCGGCTCGAGCCACTGCACGTACTGTGCAGCGCCTTGTCAGCGTGTGCTTCGTCCTAGGGGCTTTGGTAGTGGCTCTGGTAGCCAAGGTGTTTCTCGAGAGACGCCATTAGTTCGTTTCCTTTATTGTACTGTAAGCCGAGTTGTAATTTTCACATGTACACAACTTTGAGCCATTTTCTATTATTTCCTATTGTATCGTACTGTACTTCTCTTTTGTAAACCTTGTACTCAACTTTTATTTTAATGAATGAAGTTCCATTTATTATTATCTATTATTACCTTGTCTTGTGAATCTTGTACGGTGTTGAATCATTTTCTTACATATGCATCCGTATCGTGTGAATCTCTTGAAACTTGGTCGTGCGTGTACAATCTGTTCTATGACCTTACTCTTGCGTGAATGTAACTTGTTCATTGAGTTAAAACTCTTATCACAAATTCCTATTCGGGCGTCCTAAACTAATTCCTTCTTTTCATTGTAGAACCATGCCTCCCAAGAGAAGCCGCGTTGACCTTATGGCTGAGCAGATCACCGCGCAGTTCAAAGCGGCACTCCCAAGCATGGTCGCCCACATCATCGCTGGGATCAATAACGGAGTTTTCGGGGACGACAACCCCAACGTCGACTATCCGGAGTACAACCATGACCGTAACCTCCCCTTCTTCCCAGCCATCGTCAAGCAAGAAGAAGGTGAACACCTCGGAAACAACGAACCCCTTCTCCCTCCTGTACCAATCCAACAGGATGAAGACAAAAACCTTGGAACCAACAACCTCCCTTTTCCTCCAGCTCGCATCCAGCGAAGGAGGAATAAGAAAAGGAAGGTTCATCATCAACCCACCAGCAGAAAAAGCAACAAGAAACCCCCAACTGTAACCCAAACCTACCTTGGACCACACCCAAAATGTGACAAGTGCAACTATCACCACCTCGGTAACTGCCTAACATGTCTCTACTGCCGGAAGGTGGGCCATTTTGTCAAATACTGCCCAGTCTATGCAAACAACAACGGTCGGAAACTAGCGTGCTTCGAGTGCGGAAGCGACCAACACCTTCGTAGGACTTGCCCCATGCACATACTACGAAAACCTTCAGTACTCTCGCAATCACAGCAAAGGAGGCCCGTCCGGACCCCAATATCGTAACGGGTACGTTTTCTACCTCTTCCCATCTTTCTTCCGTGCTATTCAATTTGGAGCTGAAAGAAGCCTTGTGTCCTTAGAATTTAGACCCTTCGTTAACCTAGGATCTAAGGTTCTTAAGGATAGCTTCACCATAGAGTACGCTAACGGTCAGGAGTTCGAAGCTAAGGATGTAATCATAGGATGTTCCATATGTCTGTCCGATAAAACTTTCCCTATTGATTTAATACCGATCGAGCTGAAAAGCTTTGATGTCGTCGTCGGAATGGACTGGTTATCTCATTTTCGAGCCAAGCCCGTCTGTTACGACAAACTCATTCGTATTCCCCTCTCAGAAGGTAACACCCTCGTCGTTCAGGAGGACAAACCTGAATGACAACGACGCACCATGTCTTCCTTAACAAGGCGTAAGTACCTCGAGGAGGACTACGACACATCCCTTACCAATGTCGCCTGACGTAAACCTAAGGAAAGCCGAGTCCAAGACATTCCTGTGGTCGAGGATCGCCCAGAGTCTTTCCCAAGGATTTGCATGGCTACCGCTGCATCGACAAGTTAAAATTTCGTATAGACCTCGTTCCTGGCGCAACACCGGTCGCCAAGACACCATGCCATCTAGCACCACCCGAAATGCAAAAGCTGCCAAAGCAGCTGCAGGAATTTCTAAACCATGGCTCCATTCGCTCAAGTTCGCCCTCCTGGGGAGCCCTAGTTTCCCCTATCAAATGGAAAGTCAGATCTTTCCGCCTGGACACCGATTATCGTGAATCTAACAAGCTGACCGTCAAGAACCGATAATCACCCCCGAGAGTCGACGACCTCTTTGAACGGTTGCTGGAAGCAACTTGCGTCTCAAGGGTAGACCTCCGCCCAGATTATCATCAGGTTCTTGTCAGGAAAGCCGACATTCCTAAAACCGCATTTCGAACTCGATACAGACATTACGAATTCTTCGTCGTGCCGTTTGGTCTAACCAACGCACCTGCAGTGTTCATGGACTTGATGAACCGAGTGTGTAGACCTTACCTGGACAAATTCGTGATCGTGTTCATTGATGACATTCTTATTTACTCGAGAAACAAGGAGGATCACGCGAAGCACTTGAAACTCATTCTAGAACTCCTCCGAGAACAGAAACTGTACGCCAAATTCTCTAAGTGTGAATTATGGCTCCGGAAAGTACATTTCCTTGGTCATGTAGTCAACCAAGATGGGATCCATGTGGGTCCGGCTAAGATTGAAGCGATCGAGAAATGGCAAGCCCCGACGACTCCTACGGAAATTCGTCAATTCCTAGGGTTGGCCGGCTACTATCGAAGGTTCATCGAGAATTTCTCGAAGATCGCTATGCCACTCACTGAGCTCACTCAGAAGGATAAGGATTTTGTTTGGGGTACGAAGCAAGAGGAATCCTTTTAGAAGCTGAAGCACCAACTTTGTCACGCACCGATTTTGTCTTTGCCAGAGGGTACAGATAACTTCGTTGTATTCTGCGATGCATCCCATCAGGGACTTGGGTGCGTTCTTATGCAGAAGGACAAAGTCATCGCCTACGCCTCAAGACAACTCAAGGTTCACGAGCAGAACTACACCACTCACGACTTAGAGCTGGGAGCAGTCGTCTTTGCACTAAAAATCTGGAGACACTACTTGTATGGGACTAAGTGCACGGTTTTCACGGATCACAAGAGTCTTCAACACATCCTAGACCAGAAGATGCTCAACATGAGACAAAGGAGATGGATCGAACTGCTGAGTGACTACGATTGCGAGATCAAATACCACCCGGGTAAAGCGAACGTAGTAGCAGACGCCCTTAGTCGGAAGGAAAGGGTGAGACCATCTCGAGTTAGAGAATTAGGTATCCAGATTCAGACTAACCTTCAAACGCAAATCGCCGAGGTTCAGCGAGAAGCGTTGAAGCCTGAGAACCTAAAGGTAGAGACCTTACACAATCATGAGCAGGAGTTCGAACTCAAATCCGACGGGATTCACTACTTCAAGGGCCGAGCATGGATTCCGAAGTCCGAGGATCTTCGTAAGTTAATTCTGGATGAAGGCCACCGTTCCCGATACTCCATCCACCCCGGTTCGGACAAGTTGTACAAGGATCTTAGGGAGTATTATTGGTGGCCGGGCATGAAGAAAGATATCGCCTTGTATGTAGCCAAGTGTCTCACTTGCTCCAAGGTCAAGGCGGAATATCAGAAACCTTCAGGACTTCTGCAACAACCGGAGATTCCTATGTGGAAGTGGGAGCAAATCTCCATGGACTTCATTACCAAGTTACCCAGGACGGCGAAGGGTAACGACACAATTTGGGTAATTGTGGACCGTTTGACTAAGTCTGCTCACTTCTTACCGATACGAGAAACCCACTCGATGGAGAAGCTCGCTCAAATCTACATCAACGAGATCATCTCTCGCCACGGTACACCTCTCTCCATCATTTCTGACAGGGATAGTCGGTTTACGTCTCGCTTTTGGAACGCGCTTCAGAAATCACTCGGGACGCGACTAGACCTTAGCACAGCTTACCACCCTCAGACCGATGGTCAAAGCGAAAGGACGATCCAAACGCTTGAGGATATGCTTAGGGCATGTGTAGTTGACTTTGGAGGAAGTTGGGATACTCATCTTTCATTGGTCGAGTTTTCGTACAACAACAGCTACCACGCTAGCATTAAGTGTGCTCCGTTTGAGGCCTTATATGGACGCAAGTGCCGATCGCCGCTTTGTTGGCTTGAAGCTGGTGATCGACAGCTCACAAGGCTCGACATTGTTCAAGAAACCATCGACAAGATCACCACCATCAGGGAGCGACTGAAGACGTCCCGTACTCGGCAAAAGAGCTACACCGATAACCGAAGAAAACCCCTCGAGTTCCAGGTCGGCGATCGTGTACTTCTCAAAGTATCGCCATGGAAAGGGGTAGTTCGCTTCGGCAAACGCGGTAAGCTAAGCCCGAGGTACACCGGACCGTTTGAAGTCATCGAGCGCATTGGTCCAGTAGCTTATCGACTCCAACTCCCGCCTGTTCTTTCTAATGTTCATAACGTGTTCCATGTCTCACACTTGAAAAAGTGCCTATCCGATGAGACCATCGTCATCCCACTCGACGAGGTCAAGATCGAAAACAAGCTCAACTTCATCGAGGAACCGCTTGAAGTTGTAGGCCGAGAGGTCAAGCAACTCAGACAAAGCCGTGTTCCTATTGTCAAAGTTCGTTGGAACTCCCGACGTGGTCATGAATTCACATGGGAACGTGAAGACCAGATACGTCAAAAGTATCCTCACTTGTTCAAAGATACTTCTACCAGATGTGACGAGTCAAATTTCGGGACGAAATTTCTTTCAACCCGGGGATGATGTGACAACCGTCGAAATTTCAGGTGATTTCAGTTACTAATTCGGTTCGAAACTCTAGTTCTCTTTTATCGTGTTCATATTGTTCGGGTTCATTTTATTGTACTTTTATTGTCGGAACCAATGTCGGAATCAAATTATAAATCCTAACACCAAATAATCAATACAAGAACTTGACTAAGTTCATAACGGTAACTAAAATGATTCTAGTCCTTAACTAAATTAACGGAAAACACAAAACGTCAAAAAGCTGGATTTTAGGATCCAGTCGGCGGCTGAATATATTCAGCCGGCGGCTGAATCCCGCAGCCCAGCTGGCTGATGACTCATTTCTGCATGCGTTTTCATTGGACCTCCTTTTGTTAGCTCGGGACTGGCCATCAATTACTGCCATTTGTGATCCCCTAGGCCAGAAAACAACACCCTTAATCACTTTTGTTTTCATTTTGAATCAAACATCACACACACAACACACATACTCTCTAACCTCTCTCACCATTTTCTCTCTAGACCAAAGCAAAAACAGAAACTTTGCTTCATAAATCAGTCCATTAACACACAAATATCAACCATCTAACACATACAAATCGTCCTAAGATCAAAAGGGTAGCAAGGAAAAGGTTTAAATCGGGTTTTCAAGGAGTTTTCGGAGCTAAAACTCATCCAAACCATCACATCTCTTTTTCCTTCGGTATAACACTTTCTTTTCACTATTTTTATACATACTTTTACTTGCATGTATCATCTATAACCTGGAAATAAACTTTCACAAACATGCAAAACGTTTTCTAGCTTAAAAACGAGTTTTTATGTTAGATCTATATATTTAACATGTAAATCTAAAAGAAAATAGTGTTTTTACCTCAAAAATACATATGTTTAAGTTATAACAGCTTGCATGTCGAATCTACCCGTTAAACAAGCTTAAAATCGAACAAACAAGCAACTTAAAAACTGGCCGAAGCCTTTTGGCCGGCGGCTGAAGGATTTCAGCCGACGGCTAAAAGTCAGCCGGCGGCTGTTTTCCTCCAGCCGCCGCCATAATGGCCCTGTTCGCTATTTTGTCGTTTTAAAGGTCGTAAACTTGATTTTAAGCTAAAATAATTAATCACAGAACATATATATCATGTTAAACTACTGTTTTGACTTATATATTGTTTAAAAAGGGTTTTTGGACTTGAAACTTGTATATTATTGGTTTAAACGTTGTATTGTGCATTTTAAAGCGGGAATGTGTTTTGAAAATGGACATAATTTTTATAACGCGGAAGCGCTGCCCAATTTTCACCATAAATAACATTTCGAATTCAGAAACTTAAATAACTTCGAGACTTACACACATTAACTTGGAACTATGACACTTTTGGTACATGATTGGACATTTCGGACTATAAAACGTTCACGACCACATAAACCTTACAAAATTTCCGTAATAAACTTTTTGGGACAGAATCTAAGTATTATAAATTGAGACTTAAAAATGTTAAATTGAAACTTAACATAACTCAAATTATACTAATATAACTTATACCACATTCCGGTGTTCTAGGTCATTTGTGATTCCCGACGCGTTCCGCCTCTCTTTGTGCTAGTTCATATCTCTCTTCGCAAACCGTGAGTTACAACCCCACTTGTTTTTACTTTTCGTACTTTTAAACATTATTTGGGGGAAGCATAAGATTACATGTTTTGTAACTGTTAACACTATTTGCGAACTATTAAACATTTGAAACTTGATACATTTGGTACTTACTGAAACGTGTTCAAAACTCTGAAACATTTTAACATTGGAACTGTTCAAACTTGGTACTTTTGCAACTTATTTGGAACTATGGAACTGTTCAAAACTTGGTACTTGTACAAACTATTATGCGTATTTGTGTTATTGCCTTAGCGGGTTAACTAAACTAGGATAGTTGTTCGCAACCAATCCTTGATGGATATATAAGCCCGTAAGAGTTCAGTACAATTTTTGCAACATTGTTCAATTGCCCGTTTTGGTTCAGGTTCACTTATACACTATTAGCATTAGCCGTTAGTCATATGGGTATCGATACTTAG
This sequence comes from Senecio squalidus, assembly GCA_910822075.1. Lineage (NCBI taxonomy): Eukaryota > Viridiplantae > Streptophyta > Magnoliopsida > Asterales > Asteraceae > Senecio > Senecio squalidus. The sequence goes on from CAJVGC010000065.1 coordinate 42,739,513, forward strand.
GAGGGGTCACTCCTTACTCAGGGTTAGCGTCCGAAGTACATATTGATTAGTTCAAACGTTCAAACAATTAAACATTTTTGGGCTAGTTCACGACCAGTCAATCGGTTTAGTGTATACTTACTACTTATATTATACCAAGTGATTGATACGAGATACCTTTATTTAGTTAAACACATATCCCATACGCATATACACACTTTTAGCGCCTGGATTCCGCTACAACTTTACTATACGAGTTTATTTAATTACTTTACTCGCGTACGTACAAACTTTTACAATTTACATATATGTTCAAACGTCGACTCGTTCTTTTACTCATGACGTCAATATATGTCTTGGCAACTTACTACTTTTGACAACTTACTATTTTTGGCAAATATCTATTTTTAGAAACTTTATCGAAACTCTAAACTGTAACTCACTCACTACTTTATGTAGTTGACACTTTATCTTATGTTTCAGGAAATTAAAGTAAGTGTTCGGAATGCATGGCAAGGAGGGTCGATATGGTCGCGTGAGGCGTTCTTTGGGAAAACACCTTTTTATTTTGGGAATTTTGTTTGAAACTTGTGTTTGTACTTTAAGTTAAATTGTGAACTACTTGGTTGCTTTTAAATGTTGAATCTTGAACTATTTAATTTTTAATTGAAATGACTTGAATCGTTTACATTTGCTTATGACCGTGTAATGATATTTCCAGCTCTCACATTCCGTGTTTCCGCTATAGCGGGGTGTGACATTAATATAAAGTAAGATTTAGTTTGCACACTAATCCGATTCTGGTCAAGTTCCAGCCCACTAGTTCCAGTCTAGAGTTCGAGTTCGCGAGAACTTAGCAATATGTACTCAGGTTGCTACCCTAAAGTAAGGAGTGACCGCTCCTAAGTATCGATACCCATAATCTATGATAACGGCTTGTGTTAATAGTGTGTAGAGTTCAGTTCCAAGAAAAGTTGCGGGGCATTTAGTTCGTTCCGTTTCTAAAAGGCGTTTGTTTGTACTTACGACGTTATATCCTCACCTAGGGTTTTGCTCCAAAATACAACCAAGCTATCATTGTCTAATCAAATATCCAAACAGGCAAACCTAGGGAGTCTAAAGTAAGCCAATCCGAACAATTGATGTTGTTTACGCATATTAGTTCCAAGTTCTAAAATAGTTCAAAAGTTCTCAAAGTTCCAAGAGTTCAAAGAGTTTCAAGTTCAAAAGTTTCCAAAAATAGAAAGTAGCTCAATTAGTTCAAAAGTTTCCAAAAATAGTAAGTAGCTCAATTAGTTCAAAAGTTTCCAAAAATAGAAAGGTAGCTCAATTAGTTCAAAAGTTTCTAAAAATAGAAAGGTAGCTCAATTAGTTCAAAAGTTTCCAAAATAGAAAGGTAGCTCAATTAGTTCAAAAGTTTCTAAAAATAGAAAGTAGCTCAATTAGTTCAAAAGTTTCCAAAAATATAAGTAGCTCAATTAGTTCAAAAGTTTTCCAAAAATAGAAAGGTAGCTCAATTAGTTCAAAAGTTTCTAAAAATAGAAAGGTAGCTCAATTAGTTCAAAAGTTTCTAAAAATAGAACACAATACGTTTTACATAGTTTAAAGCACGTAAAATAGTTTCACATAAAGATATTGTTCACAAAAGAATTTGATCTCATGTCTCCCCCAAAAAGAGTACTTAAAATGTAAGAGTAAGGAGGGGTGTAACTCACGGTTTGCGAAGATAAAGAGCTCGGAAATCGGTCGGAACGGGAGTCGGGAATCACGGGTCGCCTAATAATACCAAGATAGTCCAATTGGTATTATCTTATTATTTTATTGTACTTAAGATAATATAATCAAGTTTTTTTTTTAATTAAACTTTAAGTGTCAAGGTTAAGTATAGTTAAAATATTCCCAAAACGGTGAAAGTTACGTTTTTGTCCAAAGTCCAATTTTAACGTTTATTATTGTTAGGTCATATGTGTTTTTGCTCGCTGAAGTTGTTTACATTTTTCTAATGAAATTTGGGCAGCGCTTCCGCGCCCAAATTTCATATCCAAAAATGTACCTACCAATTTCGCACACAAAATACATACAACAATATATTATATCCGAACAAGTCCATTTAAGTTCCAAAAGTTCATTACAAGTCACCAATGTATATTATTTTTCCAAACTCAGTCCCAAATGTTGTTTTACGAAAAGTCAGCAAGTCAAACATGTCTAAAACGTCGAAATAAAGCAATCGGGAAAAATCAGACAGGTCTGTGCGCCGTTGTGACCCTTAGAACGACGCACAGGACCAGGTTTTCACCCCCGCTGCGTCGTCCTGGTCACGGGGACGGCGCACGGGTCGAGTTTTCAGGATTTTTCGATCGAAACGATTATTTTAGCCACGGATTTCAACATGTATTCGGTCTAAACTTAATAAAATGTCTTTTTAACAGTTTCTAAAACGTTTTTATCCATAAAAAACATAGATCTAAGTAACATTTCAGTTATAAATCGTTTTTGTAAATAAAAAGTTATAAATCTTTGTAAAAACTTATTTTGAGTCCATGGATCATCCATGCAAGTTATTATTTATAGAAAAACAGTAAATAGAAAGAAATCTACCGGTGGAAATCGTTTGGATGATGATTTGGTGATGTTTGAGCTCCGAAAATCTTTACAAAAATGGTCCTTTACCGAATTTTCTTGGTTCCTTTTGCTTCTTTGGATGATTCAAACGTTTTTGATGGATTGGAAAGGATGTTTGGGTGCTAGAAATTCACTGTTTTTGTTGTGTTCTTGAGAGAGTTGAGAGGAAAATTGTATGTGTGTGTGTTTTTATGTTTAAAGTTTTTGTAAAAATGAATTAGGAAAAGAGAAATGAAAGAAAATAAAGAGAAATTAAAGTGAAGTGTTGGTAAGGGAAAATGCAGTAATTACTGATCTAGGCCCGAGTTTGATTGGGTGTTCATGTTGGAAAATCGAGGCATGCAAAAATTTGAGTTTTATTACAAAAACCGTCCTCCAGGTTGGCGCACAAGGCCACTGTGTGCCGTTCTGGACCATTTCTGCAATTATTTTTGGACTTTTGTTGTTTTTGTAAAGTTGTTTCGTTGGACCTTTTCGTTAACTAATGTTTTAAAGTATGTTACGTTATGAACTTAGGAAAGTTCATTAGGTGCTTTCTTAGCATTAGGACTTATATAAGTTGGTTCCGGTTGTGATTCCGACACGAGTGCGTTTCCGATAAGAGTTCAATTTAAAGACACGATAGATAAAACGAGAGACATAGCACACAAAGATCACCTGGAATTTGACGGTTTTCACAATTATCATAGAACATTGATGAGAGTATTGAAACCCTAGTTTTGAACCAACGAATTTTTGGTGCTATTTGGTGTTTTTAGACTCAACAAATTCGTTGTTTAAGCATTCGGATCATTGGTACTATAATACTTTTCGTTAGTACTTTTAATATAAAGATGTTTCATTCAATTCTATTGTGTTGCGTTTTCATTATTATGAGTAGCTAAATTTATTAACGTTCACTTGGATGATGTGATCAATTATGTAGGTTATTGTTTAATTACGTATATGTTGAACTGTATTTTATGTTTAATCAAAAAAACAATTGTAATCAGTTTTTGAATATTGTTTAATCTTTTATATAAACTGTTAGTAATTCATCATAGGTATTCGAGAGGAACTTGTGACATTATGTCACATCCCGCTAAAGCGGAAACACGAGATGTGAAGAACTGGAAGATCATTACACAGGTCATAACAAACATAACAGCTTTCAAGTCATAGATTTAAAATAAAAGTGTTTACAATTCAAGACAACCAAGATTTTCAATACACAAATACATAAGTTTAAAGTTCCCGTTTAAAATTTCCAAAAGAGATGAACAAGTCTTTTCCCGAATAGGTTCTCACGCGACCGCCTTGACCCGTCCATGCCATGCACCTCAAGCTTACACTAAATTTCCTGAAACATAAGATAAAGTGTCAACTACGAAAGTAGTGAGTGAGTTACAATTTAAGTTGTTCGGCAAAAAGTTTCGATTAACTATATAAAAGTAAAAGTTTTCCATAAAGGAAGCTAGCGGAGAAAGTCGCTTAAAATTTATATACTTTTAAAGTTTCAAGTAATGGGCGCATCAGTGCCCTAAAGTTCGTATAGACCAAGTAGAGTCAGATTTAGTAAAATCGTAGTTGCAGAATCAATCGCTAAAGAGTTCATAAATTTATGCGTATGAGTAACTAATTAGATTCTTGTATCAACCTCTTGGCATTCTATAACTTAAGTGTTCACACTAAACCGATTGTTCAACCGTGAGGCCCCTTACCCCGCCTATCCTACGGGGAGTTGTCAAGTTATTAGTAATATGTACTTAGACTGCCATCTAAGTAAGGAACGGTTCTTTCCTAAGTATCGATACCCATTATTACTAAACGGCTCTGAAGTTAATAGTGTGTAAAGTCTAAAAAGCAGCTGGGCACTAAGTAGTTTTGTTTCAAAAAAAAAGATAGTCGTCACTTAAGAGTCATGTTATAGTCTCATCAAGGGTCGGTCTCGCATACAAGCATCAATAATTAGTTTAGCCGAAAAGGGGGCAAGCCGGTAAGTTCAAGTAAGCCAGTAGAGAAAAAGTGTTTACGCATAAGAGTTTCAAAGAGTTTGTCCAAAATAGTTTAAAAGTTCCAAAGTTCATAATAGTTTCATAAGTTCGTAAAGTTTTCCAAGTACAAATAAATCTTATGTTTCCCCCAAAAACATGCAAAAATATACATTAAGTAGGAGGGGTTGTAACTCACGGATTGCGAAGAGTAAGAACGCGAAATTCAGTCGAAATGGAAGCCGGGAATCACGGATCGCCTATTATTACCAAGATAGTTCAATTAGTTATTATCTTATTATGTTCTTTATATAATATAATAGATAAAATTTTATTAAACTTTAAGTGTCAAGGTCAAGTATTGTCCAAAATGGTCCGAAATGGTAATTGTCACGTTTTTGTCCAAAAGTCCGATTTTACGTTTATTATTGTCGCGTCACAAGTGCTTTTGCTTGCCGAAGTGGTTTACATTTTTCTAAAGAAATTTGGGCAGCGCTTCCGCGCCCAAATTTCATATCCAAAAATGTAAAATCCACTTCCGCTCACAAATCACCTATAACACAGTAACACATTTAATCTAGTCCATTTTAGTCCGATTAAGTCCATACATGTCTCAAATGTTATTACTTTTATGTTTCTCAGTCCCAAACATTATACATTAAAAAGTCAGCGGGTCAAAGTTGCTTAAAACGATCAAAACGGCAAATTTTCGGAAGAAAAGCAGGCCTGTGCGCCGCTGTGAAGACTAGGACGACGCACATACACGTTTTTGTGTCCCGCTGCGTCGTCCTGGCTTCTAGGACAACCTCGTTTTTCTTGGTTTTTCTTGCAAAACGTTTATTTTAGCCGTAGATCTCGACATGCATTCGGTTTAAACTTATTAAAACATCTTTTTAAAAATTTCTAAAGTATTTAAAGTCACAAATTCGTGGATTCAAAGGTTATTTCGGTTTTAAACGTTTTTGACCATAGAAAGTCATAGATCTTTATAAAAACTTATTTTTGTTGACTTTAGATCATACATGCAAGTAATAAAATCAGTATAAAATGAAAAGGGAGTGATTTCTACCGAAGGAAATAGCTTGGATGATGATTTGGCCGGATTTTAGCTTCAAAAACCTTTACGAAAATGGTCCTTTACCAAAATATTTGGCTCCTTCTTGCTTATCTTGATGTTTCAAACGATTTGTATGGTTAAAATGGTGTGTTTAAGGGCTGGGATTTTCTGTAATAGGGGAAGTTCTTGAGAGGTTTTGTGTGTGTGTGTGTGTGTGTGTTTTTGATTTTGTAAATGATAAAAATGAAAAAAAAAAAAGTAAAAGTAGAGAAAATAGTGATGGTAGGGGTTGGGGACTGTAACTTGGCAATAATAATGGTATATTCTCGAGATTGATTGGTTTAAAAATGGTGGAAATCGAGACATGCAAATAATTTCAAATAAATTACAAAAACAGTCCTGCAGGACGGCGCACAAGGCATGTGTGCGTCGTCCAGGACCATTTTTGTAACATATTTTGTGTTTTGGCTGTTTTTGTATTATTGTTTCGTTGGACCTTTTCGTTAACTAAAGTTTTAAAGTATGTTACGTTATGAACTTAGGAAAGTTCATTAGGAGTTTTCTTGGTATTAGGACTTATATAAATTGATTCCGGGTGTGATTCCGACACTGTCGCGTTTCCGGTTATTGAACAGTTAAAGACTAGATAGACCAAAAGAGACATAGAGTATAAAATGCCCCTGGAATTGGACGGTTGTCACAATCTCCCAGGGTTGAAAGAAATTTCGTCCCGAAATTTAGTTCGTCCCATCATGAAGGAGTGTTCTCGAAAAGATGTGGATATTTCTGACGGAATTGGTCTTCACGTTCCCATGTGAATTCGTGACCACGTCGGGAATTCCACCGAACCTTGATAATCGGAATACGACCCTTCCTGAGTTGTTTGACCTCGCGGTCAACAACTTCGAGCGGTTCTTCAATGAAGTTTAGTTTGTTGTCGATTTTGACCTCATCAAGAGGGATGACGATGGTTTCATCGGATAGACACTTTTTCAAGTGTGAGACATGGAATACATTATGAATGTTCGAGAGAGTCTGGGGGAGTTGGAGACGATAAGCAACTGGACCGATACGCTCAATGACTTCAAATGGACCGGTGTAACTCGGACTCAGTTTGCCGCGCTTTCCGAAGCAGACTACTCCCTTCCATGGCGATATCTTGAGAAGCACTCTATCGCCAACTTGGAACTCGAGGGATTTCCTTCGGTTGTATGCGTAGTTTTTCTGCCGGGTACGGGATGTTTTCAGTCTTTCACGGATAGTGGTGATCTTGTCGATAGTTTCCTGGCCGATGTCGAGTCTCGTAAGTTGTCGATCGCTAGCTTCTAGCCAACAGAGCGGTGACCGACACTTGCGTCCATAAAGAGCCTCGAATGGTGCGCACTTGATGCTGGCATGGTAGCTGTTATTGTAGGAGAACTCGACCAAAGAAATGTGAGCGTCCCAACTTCCTCCGAAGTCGACTACACATGCTCTCAGCATATCTTCAAGCGTTTGGATCGTCCTTTCGCTCTGACCATCGGTCTGAGGGTGGTATGCAGTGCTGAGGTCTAGTCGCATCCCTAACGACTTCTGAAGGACATTCCAAAAGCGGGACGTGAATCGACTATCCCTATCGGAGATGATGGAGAGAGGTGTTCCATGACGAGAGACGATCTCGTTGACGTAGACTTGAGCGAATTTCTCCATCGAGTGATTTTCCCGAACCGATAGGAAATGAGCGGATTTTGTCAAACGGTCCACGATTACCCAAATCGTGTCGTTACCTCTAGCCGTACGGGGAAAATTAGTGACGAAGTCCATGGAAATTTGTTCCCACTTCCACATGGGAATTTCCGGTTGTTAAGGAGACCTGAGGGATTCTGATATTCCGCCTTGACTTTGGAGCAAGTGAGGTACTTAGCTACATACAAGGCGATATCCTTCTTCATGCCCGGCCACCAATAATATTCTCGTAGATCCTTATACATCTTGTCGGATCCCGGATGGATGGAGTATCTAGATCGGTGGCCCTCGTCCAAAATGAGTTTCCGAAGATCCCCAGATTTTGGAATCCATGCTCGTCCCTTAAAGTAGTAGATTCCGTCGGACTTGCGCTCGAATTCCTTTTCATGATTATGCAGCGTCTCGACCTTAACGTTCTCGGGTTTCAATGCTTCTTGTTGCGCGCTTGCAATCTGCGTTTGAACACTCGTCTGAATTTGAATACCTAATGCTCGAACTGGAGATGCTTTACCCTTTCCTTCCGACTCAGGGCATCTGCTACCACGTTTGCTTTACCCGGGTGGTATTTGATATCGCAATCGTAGTCACTTAGCATTCTATCCATCTACGTTGCCTCATGTTATGAGCATTTTCTGTCTAAAATGTGTTGAAGCTCTTGTGATCAATGTAGACCGTACACTTAGTACCGTACAAGTATGCCTCCATCTTCAAAGCGAACACGACGGCTCCCAACTCTAAGTCGTGTGTTGTGTAGTTCTGATCGTGTACTTTAAGCTGCCTAAAGCGTAAGCGATGACCTTGTCCTTCTGCATTAGAACACACCCAAGTCCTTGGTGGGAGGCATCGCAAAACACTACGAAGTTATCCGTGCCTCTGGCAGGGACAGAATCAGTGCGTGACATAGTTGATATTTGAGCTTCTGGAAGGAATCCTCCTGATCTTTTCCCCAAGTGAAGTCCTTGTCTTTCT
>CAJVGC010000065.1:42747897-42823202 GCA_910822075.1 Senecio squalidus
CAGTTCTATCTAGCATTTCGGGTGGTGCCAGACGTACGGGTGTCTTGGCAACCGGTGCTGCGCCAGGAACGAGGTCTACTCGGAATTCCACTTGTCGTTGAGGCGGAAGCCCTGGCAAATCCTCGGGAAAGACTTCTGGATGATCCTTGACTACGGGAATATCTTGGATTCAGCTCTCTGCAGTGTTACGCTCGACGACATGGGCCAGGAAAGCGTCATAATCCTTCTCAAGGTACTTGCGCATTTTGATGGAAGACACGATGCGAAGTTGTCGTCCAGGATTGTCTCCCTGAACCACGAGAGTCTCTTTTTCCGAAAGGGGAATACGGATGAGTTTTTCGAAACAGACGATCTCGGCCCGAAAGCGAGACAGCTAGCCCATTCCAACGATAACGTCGAAACTCGAAAGCTCGATAGGAATTAGGTCAATGGGGAAGATTTTGTCAGATAAGCGTAGCTAACATCCTAAGATTATATCCTTAGCTTCAAACTCTTGGCCGTTAGCATATTCGACGGTAAAACTATCCTTAAGAACTTTAGATCCTAGGTTAATGAGGGGTCAAAATTCTAAGGAAATAAAGCTTCTCTCAGCTTCTGAGTCGAATAGCACGGAAGCAAAATGATCATTGAGAGAAAACGTACCAGTAACTGCGTTGGGGTCCTGACGTGCTTCCTCAGCTGTTAGTGCGAAGGCGCGGCCCCTACCTTGTCCACCCTGGTTCTGCGGTGTTCGGTGTAGCTTACGACAGGTGTTTCTAAGGTGTTGGTCGCTTCCACACTCGAAGCATGTCAATTTCTGAGCTGGGGTGATTGTCTTGTCCGGGCAGTATTTGGCGAAATGGCCCACCCTTTGGCACCTCAAACATAACGGGCAGTTCCCGAGATGGTGGAAGTTGCACTTGTTGCACTTCGGGTGCGGTCCGGAGTAGGACCTGGATCCAGTAGGTGGTGTTGGTGTAGGTGCAGGTGTGGCAGTCACGGCGATGTTTCGGGAGCTTCGGGTCTTCTTGTTGCGGTCGCTTCTCCTCAGGGTCTGCTCGGCCTTCCTCTTCTCACCTGACTCCTTTTTGGAAGAGGTAGGAGTAGTGAGTAGGTTACTGGTAAGGCGATGAGCTAGAATGATGGCACTCTGCAATGATTGGGGCTCAGATGCGATGACCATGCCACGGATTTCCGGAACGAGACCAGAGATGTACAGGTCGATCCGGTTCTCCTCAGGGGTTACCAGCCTTGGAACTAGCCGAGCGAGCTCGTGGAACCGGGTGGTGTACTTTTCGATGTCGTTTCCGACCATCTTGTGATCCCACAACTCAGCCTCGAGCTTCTTGATTTCCCCTCTTGGGCAGTATTCTTCAATGAGCAGATTCTTGAAGGGGTTTCCAGGAAATAGCGTAGGCAGTCTCGCGCCCTCTGGTTTGAACAACGCTGTTCCACCATGACAGAGCTCGGCCATGGAATACGCAGGATGCGTACTCCACTTTGTGGGCTTCGGCACATCGGCTGATGTGTAGGACTGATTCGATACTCTCGAACCACTGGAGCAGTCCTACAACACCAGTTGTGCCGTGAAACTCCTTTGGCTTACATGCCATAAAGCTCTTATAGTTGCACGGGGGAGGGTTCGGGTGCTGGTTCTAGTTCTGATTCTGGTTTTGGTTATTCTGTTGCTGCTGCTGCTGCTGTTGTTATTGCTGTTGTTGCTGATGATGGTTGTTGACATTGGGATTGATTCTGGCAGTGATCTGGGAGATCATATTTGGCATTGCCGCATTCAACTGCTCAGCGACTTGTTCAGCAATGATGCTAGCGTTGGAGCGAGGTGCCATGATTCTACAGCCAAAAGAATAGATTCAATTTAGAACGCACGAATGGAATATGATAAGAATATAATCTAGTGAATATTGATGATAAAAGCACGAAAATAATATGAATAAGAAAATAGTACACGCATGACAATGATTCAAGAGATAGAACTGTAATGATCGTCAATAAAAAAAGATTGACACGATAAGATAAGTACAATAATAAAAGACAGAAGTTCCATTAATGATAATAAAGTTTGATACAAGTACTGAATGAAAAAAAATACGATTACAATACATAGAAAAGAAAATGAGATAACTAGTCTAAGTCGTGTACAATGAGAAAATTACGACTAGGCTAGGTACAATACAATGAAAGGAAATAACTAATGGCGTCTCTCTAGGAACATCTTGGCTGCCATGACCGCAATCAGCGTGCCCATTACCAGGCACACACCAATGAGGTTTTGCACGGTCCGTGCCGTAGCTCGGGTCGATGCGATGACTGGCAACGCCTGCTCCGAAAGCTGTTGTGCAGAGTCAGTGACCTCACTGATAAGGTGTCCCTGATGTTGGGTCTCCTGGGCCAGTCCCCGTACCTCGCGGTGCAGGTGAAGGAACGCGGCCGGTGGGGGAGGCTGAAGGGTAGGAGGCATCCTCTGCCTAGCGGCCTCGACGTCTCTAGCGCGCTGCATTTCCTCGCGCTCCATCTGTCTCTCCCAGGAGTAATGGTCCATGAGAGCTTTATGTGGGGCCACCTCTACAGGGTGACCAAATGGGAGGTGGGATGGTGCGGGTCGGGATGGGCCGGCCTGGTGCACGGCCATCCGGTCCGGAAGGCGGCCCGGGAGGATGACCTGCTTTCGCGCGGTCAACCTAGTACGGGGCCCCCGGTACTGGGGTGGCGCGGCGACGGGTACTGGTGGTGGGGGTGGTAGCACAGCCCTCGGGCTGGACCCGATGCTGCTGGAGATAGCAATGGAGGTGTCCTCCGTGGGATCAGTGGTCTGTCGGCGCTGGCTTTCCGAGGCGGTGCGGCCCTCGGAAGGCGAGGCGGCTCTCGGTAGCGAGCGAGACTGGGATTGTGACGGTGAACGCGAACGGGAGGAGTGAGACATGACGGATCTATGAACAATGAGTTTCGTAAGTACGTGAAGACACAAAAGAATAATAAAGGAAATGTGTAATGAAATGCATGTACGGGTCAGTCACGTGAGAATCGGGAAAAGATAGAACCGAGAATTTTTGACTCAAAAACCGTTAACAATAGTAATTACATTCCGTCCTTGCATAATTCATTTTGAACTAGGCATGGGTGATCAGACCATGCGTAGTTAAAAATAACCATGCAATGGCGAAATTAATTCTCTAAAGTTTGAACCCATAAATGATTTTCCGAAAAAAAGCCTTGGTTATAGTTTGGTTTCGAAAATTTTTAAAAATTTTTAAAACCGTTTTTCACTATAACCTGGCTCTGATACCAAATCTGTCACACCCCGCTAAAGCGGAAACACGAGATGTGAAGAGCTGGAAGATCATTACACATGTCATAACAAACATAACAATTTTCAAGTCATAGATTTAAAATAAAAGTGTTTACAATTCAAGACAACCAAGATTTTCAATACACAAATACATAAGTTTAAAGTTCCCATTTAAAAATTCCAAAAGTGATGAACAAGTCTTTTCCCGAATAGGTTCTCACGCGACCGCCTTGACCCGTCCATGCCATGCACCTCAAGCTTATACTAAATTTCCTTAAACATAAGATAAAGTGTCAACTACGAAAGTAGTGAGTGAGTTACAGTTTAAGTTGTTCGGCAAAAAGTTTCGATTAAGTATATAAAAGTAAACGTTTTCCATAAAGGAAGCTAGCGGAGAAAGTCGCATAACATTTATATACTTTTAAAGTTTCAAGTAATGGGCGCATCAATGCCCTAAAGTTCATATAGACCAAGTAGAGTCAGATTTAGTAAAATCGTAGTTGCAGAATCAATCGCTAAAGAGTTCATAAATTTATGCGTATGAGTAACTAATTAGATTCTTGTATCAACCTCTTGGCATTCTATAACTTAAGTGTTCACACTAAACCGATTGTTCAACCGTGAGGCCCCTTACCCCGCCTATCCTACGGGGAGTTGTCAAGTTATTAGTAATATGTACTTAGACTGCCATCTAAGTAAGGAACGGTTCTTTCCTAAGTATCGATACCCATTATTACTAAACGGCTCTGAAGTTAATAGTGTGTAAAGTCTAAAAAGCAGCTGGGCACTAAGTAGTTTTGTTTCAAAAAAAAAAGATAGTCGTCACTTAAAAGTCATGTTATAGTCTCATCAAGGGTCGGTCTCTCATACAAGCATCAATAATTAGTTTAGCCGAAAAGGGGCAAGCCGGTAAGTTCAAGTAAGCCAGTAGAGCAAAAGTGTTTACGCATAAGAGTTTCAAAGAGTTTGTCCAAATTAGTTTAAAAGTTCCAAAGTTCATAATAGTTTCATAAGTTCGTAAAGTTTTTAAAGTACAAATAAGTCTTATGTTTCCCCCAAAAACATGCAAAAATATACATTAAGTAGGAGGGGTTGTAACTCACGGATTGCGAAGAGTAAGAACGTGAAAGTCGGTCGGAATGGAAGCCGGGAATCACGGATCGCCTATTATTACCAAGATAGTTCAATTAGTTATTATCTTATTATGTTCTTTATATAATATAATAGATAAAATTTTATTAAACTTTAAGTGTCAAGGTTAAGTATTGTCCAAAATGGTCCGAAATGGTAATTGTCACATTTTTGTCCAAAAGTCCGATTTTACGTTTATTATTGTCGCGTCACAAGTGCTTTTGCTCGCTGAAGTGGTTTACATTTTTCTAAGGAAATTTGGGCAGCGCTTCCGCGCCCAAATTTCATATCTAAAAATATAAAATCGACTTCCGCTCACAAATCACCTATAACACAGTAACACATTTAATCTAGTCCATTTTAGTCCGATTAAGTTCATACATGTCTCAAATGTTATTACTTTTATGTTTCTTAGCCCCAAACTGTCACACCCCGCCAAAGCGGAAACACGGAATGTGAAGAGCAATAGCATTCGATACACAAGTTTATAATTCCACACCAAATTATATTAAAAGAAACATAGCTTTAAAGGTTTACAAATGTTTAAAGCATCGTTTGCATATCCGAAATACAAGTTAAGTGTTCATAGCCAAGCCACCCGAACCCTTTCCCATTCTTGAAGTCATCAGCCCAAAGCATAAAGTCATCAGCAAGCTTAATCGTAACCTGAAAATACGAGTCAAGTGTTAACTACGGGAGACGTAGTTAGTGAGCTACAAGTTTAGATAAAAGCATTAGAGTTTCGACGCACATAACAATGGCGTAAAGTATAGCATTAAAATAGTTGTCGCATAACCATGCGTAAAAATATAGCGTTCAAATAATTGTCGCATAGCAATGCGTAAAAATATAGCGTTCAAATAGTTGTCGCATAGCAATGCGTAAAGTATAGTATTAATGTTGTGTTTTGTCATTACCTCAGCGGTGGAACCATCCACATGTGTAAGACGATAATTATTCGTATTCGTGTTCGTAGGCATTGACCACATAGCGCGACTATATGACAATCCTATGTATTGCCCAATGATCGTTGCTAAGCCTAAAGCCTACCCATTTAGTATTATGCACCATCGTTATTTGGCGTTGTGGTGAGGGTCTCTCTACCCTAATAGCGCTATCCATATCTACTAACGGTCCTTTCCAAAGGGATTAATAGCAACTAATGTCCTTGGTAGTTTTCGGGAGTTTTCAATGGTTTCTCACGTCCATGTTGTACAAAGTCCGCAACATGACGATCGATTGTTTTAGTCATTGGCAATTATAGCTTTCGTGTCCTCGACATTGTTGGCAAAACCCTCAACAATGCCGGAAAAATAGTTATTCGTTTTAGTATTCGTTATCAAAGCATTTCATAGTAGCATTCAAAATACATAAGTGTTTTCGTAATAGCATTGAGTATCAAATCATTTTCATAATAGTTTTCGAGTATCAAAGCGTTTCACAATAGTTTTCGAGTAACAAAGCGTTTCACAATAGTTTTCGAGTAACAAAGCGTTTCACAATAGTTTTCGAGTATCAAATAGTTTTCGTTTAGCATTCAAGTAGTAAAGCGTTTTTCAGCTTAAATATAGTTAAGCCTAAGACTCGCATTTCACCCCAAAAAGTATTAAAAGCGTTTAAAAGAGTAGGGGTTTGTAACTCACGGTTTGCGAAGATTTCTAGCGTGCTCGGAATTGCTCGAAGGTGCTCGGAATCACCAGAATCCTATTTTATACCAAGTTTTGGCGTAAGTAACATTATTTATTAGTTCACACAATCGTTAGTCAACGAAATGCTTATGTTATAAGTGTTTGTAATTAGTTTTACTAAAATTGGGCAGCGCTTCCGCGCTATAGTTTCTAAATCCAAATTTTAACACTTTCCCGCTTTCAATTTTTTTATAACACTAAATATGCTAATTCCTTAATCATATTAATATGTTAACATGTCCAAATAGTCATTTTATACTCAAGTTTAAGCTTTTTACAGATTCTTTAACACGGTTTTAAGTAATAAGCTCTAGATCACGTCTTATACCGAAAATGACAATTTTTCTGCAGTCTGATCGTCGAACGCATTCAAGTGACATACAGCTTTATGGTAAAAATCGTTTTTGTGGTGAAAATCGTTATTTGATGGTAGATTTCGACATGCAATAGTTAAAACATCAAAATACTTGATAGTTTATAGTTTTTCTTGGATCTTTAACAACAAAATCAAAGATCTAAACATCCATTTTATAAAAACCCGTTATATTATGTAAATCTCCTTAAAACTTTATAAAAACTTGTTTTTAAGAGTTTGATCACACATGCAATGAACTATTCTTGTAAGAACAGAAGATTTAAAAGAGTTATACCGAATGGAAGATGATTTGATGAAGGTTGAAGAATTCCTTTGGTGATTTTAGCCCCAAAAATGCTAGAACCCGTTTTTCCTTGACCCAAATGAAGATTTCTTGCTTCCCTCTTGATTATGAACGATTTTAGGTGTTAGTTATGGTGATTTTTCTGTATTTTATTTGCTGTAAATGAGAGGGTTTGAGGGAGTTCTTGAGTGTGTGTAACTAGAGAGAGTGTGTGGAGTAAGGTGTGAGTGTAAGTGTGTGTGTTTGGTGTTTAAATGAGAGAGTGAGTGTGTTTGTGTGTGTGTGTTTGTTGTTTAATAAAACAATACTTGTAATGGAGTTAGGAGTTAAAATACTTGACCACTTAGGCCTTTTGCATGTTTAAAACCGGAGTTTTGAGTTTGGGTTCGTTTTACATAAGTTGTAAAAGCTTACAAAATTGCTGATCTGCACCCCAAATGCGGCGCATAAGGCCCTTATGCGGCGCATTTGGGTGTTTTTCAGGGATTTTCGTTTTTCGTTTGTGTTATCGTTAAGCCTCTTCGTTAGTTGAAAGTTTACGATTTGTTTTGAGATGAACTTAGGCAAGTTCATTAAGTGTTTTCTTGGTATTAGGATTCATTTAATGCTTTGATTCCGAGACACACACGTTTTATGTTTAAGTAACGTAAACCTACGTTAAAAGTTTTGTGTGAGTTATATCGGGCTTAGCTTAAAGAGTTGTGTCTACGTAACCACGTAACACATAAAGTTAGTTATAGCAAGTAACAGATATTCGTATCGAGGATAAATGTTAGCGCTCTCGATCAGAGTTTTGACGGTTGTCACACAAACATTATACATTAAAAAGTCAGCGGGTCAAAGTTGCTTAAAACGATCAAAACGACAAATTTTCGGAAGAAAAGCAGGCATGTGCGCCGCTGTGAAGACTCAGACGACGCACATACACGTTTTTGTGTCCCGCTGCGTCGTCCTGGCTTCTAGGACGGCGCACAGCCTCGTTTTTCTTGGTTTTTCTTGCAAAACGTTTATTTTAGCCATAGATCTCGACATGCATTCGGTTTAAACTTATTAAAACATCTTTTTAACAGTTTCTAAAGTATTTAAAGTCACAAATTTATGGATTCAAAGGTTATTTCGGTTAAAAACGTTTTTGACCATAGAAAGTCATAGATCTTTATAAAAACTTATATTTTTGACTTTATATCATACATGCAAGTAATAAAATCAGTATAAAATGAAAAGGGAGTGATTTCTACCGAAGGAAATAGCTTGGATGATGATTTGGCCGGATTTTAGCTTCAAAAACCTTTACGAAAATGATCCTTTACCGAAATATTTGGCTCCTTCTTGCTTATCTTGATGTTTCAAACGATTTGTATGGTTAAAATGGTGTGTTTAAGGTCTGGGATTTTCTGTAATAGGGGAAGTTCTTGAGAGGTTTTGTGTGTGTATGTGTGTGTGTTTTATTTTGTAAATGATAAAAATGAAAAAAAAAAAAAAAAGTAAAAGTAAAGAAAATAGTGATGGTAGGGGTTGGGGACTGTAACTTGGCAGTAATAATGGTATATTCTCGAGATTGATTGGTTTAAAAATGGTGGAAATCGAGACATGCAAATAATTAAAATAGATTACAAAAACAGTCCTGCAGGACGGCGCACAAGGCATGTGTGCGTCGTCCAGGACCATTTTTGTAACAAATTTTGTGTTTTGGCTGTTTTTGTATTATTGTTTCGTTGGACCTTTTCATTAACTAAAGTTTTAAATTATGTTACGTTATGAACTTAGGAAAGTTCATTAGGAGTTTTCTTGGTATTAGGACTTATATAAATTGATTCCGGGTGTGATTCCGACACTGTCGCGTTTCCGGTTATTGAACAGTTAAAGACAAGATAGACCAAAAGAGACATAGAGTATAAAATGCACCTGGAATTGGACGGTTGTCACACATTACAAAATAGTTTATGAAATAACTAATCGGTCAATAATTAGTTTAAAGATATTAGTATTCGAGAGGAACTAGTATTAAAGATTTAAACAATAAAAACGTGATTATGGTTGTTAGTTAACTAGATTAGGAGAGATCGGATTAGTTAATTAAGAAGCTATTCGAGAGGAAGCTTTATAAGATTAAATCATAAAATCGGCTTAGGTACTTATTGCTTAGTTGTCAAACGTAGAAATTATACACGAGAGTGGTAACTATACATGAGACGATCTCTCTTAATCTAGTTAACTAACAACCACAATCACGTTTTTATTGTTTAAATCTTTAATACTAGTTCATCTCGAATACTAATATCTTTAAACTAATTATTGACCGATTAGTTATTTCATAAACCATTTTGTAATGTCACAAGTTCCTCTCGAATACCTATGATGAATTACTAACAGTTTATATAAAAGATTAAACAATATTCAAAAACTGATTACAATTGGTTTTTCGATTAAACATAAAATCCAGTTCAACATATACGTAATTAACCAATAACCTACATAATTGATCACATCATCCAAGTGAACGTTAAAAAATTTATCTACTCATAATAATGAAAACGCAACACAATAGAATTGAATGAAACATCTTTATATTAAAAGTACTAACGAAAAGTATTATAGTACCAATGATCCGAATGCTTAAACAACGAAATTGTTGAGTCTAAAAACACCAAATAGCACCAAAAATTCGTCGGTTCAAAACTAGGGTTTCAATACTCTCCTCAATGTTCTATGATAATGATGATAATGATAAAAACCTAAAAACTGCTTGATTAAACATAACAAACAACTGCAGCTCCAAAAGGTCGGTCACCCCCTTGGGACGGGCGTCCCATGCTCCAGTTTCAGTTTTCTTTGTTTTGCTGCTCGTTTTTGCCTCATCTTTCGTAACCAATTCATTCTAGTCTCAAAATATAACGGGAATACAAAATCGACCCGTTTTCTTCATTTTCAGCTCCAATTGTGTCATTTCCGCTCCAGAACTCCGGCTAATACCTGTATAACATTTTAATACAAAAATTGCCCGAAATTCCCAAAATCCGTTATGAGTTAAACTTTAAAAAGACAAATATCGCATATAATAATATGACTAAAATATCGTTTCTCCACCACTAGAGCCTTGGTACAACTAAACGGGGACTTCTATTCGGGTTGTAATGTACATGTAAAGGCATGTGAATATATATATAGAGGTTGAATGGGTAAATAAGTAAAAGTATACAAATAAACGTAGTATACATCTAAACTTAGAATGAATCCGAACTCCTAAACGTTAATGAACCAATTGCTCCATATCACTTCAAATTCTTACGACTTACATAACACATAATACAACTACTTCTACTTTATTTCTTCAAAGACTCAAAATACATAAAATGACATAACTTTACAACTCTTTTTTTTTTTTTTTTTTTTTTACTCACACGATTTTTTTGCAAGTATGTATTAGTTTACCTAGTGAATGCCTTCCAGTTTTAGTGTTAAGGTTATATACTCAAAAGGCCCAATACATACTAATTTTTCTTAACTTTTGCTAACAAATACATATATAATACAAAGGCTAACGATATTTGATAATTTCAATGCCTTAAAACTTCTAACTTCAATCTTCATGTATACAATCAATAGCAATCTCAAAACTATGTTCGGATTCATCTAAAAATGAAAAGAAAAGGCTAATGTACAAAATATTTAGTGGATTTAAATGAAACGAATAAATTAGGCGTAAAATGGTTAACTAGAGTATCTAACACTAAAAGTAAGTCTTACAAAAGGGTTAAAACGGAAATTAGCTAACCAATGTGATTAAGCTATAATTATTTAACAAGAAACGAATAGGCTAAATCAAATGGTTTATTCCTAAATTTCCCCTAACGTTGTACCAAGTTACACTAGGTTACCCTAATGCAATGCTCATCTATGTCTCGAAACGTATGACTATGTCAAGTTTTAAAGTTATCAACCATCGGCACACTCATACAAAAGAAAAAGTAGCATTTAAAATGAATGCTTTCAAGGCTCAAAATCTCACTTTTCTTTGAGTAGAGTATAAAATGTGTTAGGTTATGCAACAGATTAAACATTTCTCAAGACATGTCATCATTTTTTTTATTTTTTTTTTCATAAAAATACAATACACTGACCTAACTAAACATAACGGATGTTTTTCCTCAACCCCCCCATACTAGAGTTGGACAATGTCCTCATTGAACAAAACGATACAAAACAAAGGAAAAACAAGACAAACAAAGAATACAAGGTACGTTAACATTAGCTAGCACAAATAAATAAATAAAAACAAAAATAAAAATAAAAATAGACTAAGAAATAAAAAGAAATAAGAAAAAGAAATGTTTATCTGAATCGACCACCAACTCTCTCTCGATGCCCTGGCGCCAGCCTTGCCGACATCCCTACAAATAGATGGTTCTCCACTCCCTCCTGAATAAGTACCAAACTGCATCTGGCTACTAGGACCACTCTGATGCGTAGGCTGCTGCTGAGACTGAGGGGGATAGTAAAATCCGCCATGACGATGCGATCGAATGAATATATCTGGTGGAGCATAGGCCGGAAGAACCTGACCTATTCTCTGAGCCTCTCGTTGCGCCCACTGATCCATATATGGCTGATAACGCTCCTGATGATAATTCACACGAGCCATCTGAGATCCCATCATCCTCTGATCCTCAAAATAATAATCCTGGAATCTCTGTTGAGACTCATACATCTGTTGCTGAGATGTCGGCATCGCAGTCAACTGTCGAGCTAGAGCCTCCATAGAATACGGATCACTCTGCTCATCATGTGACTCTGAATCTGACCCACCATAACCAGCAACATCAGGCATACTTCCAATCAAGTTCCCAGATCGATCAAGCACCAAAATATTCTTCAATGCAGCAACATCTAACCTACGAACCTCGACTACCGAACTAACTGTAGTATCCAAGACCTCCCTATTAGCCATCCCCAACTAAAAAGCTAAATGGCATATAAATGCTCCACCACAAACTCTCCCCCTTTCATATAAAGAAGTTGCCAAACACCTGGCAAGGTTGCACGGACGTCGAGCTAGAATACAATACTGAAAAAACAAATCATGTTGGGTGCAATTATTCTGGCAATGTTCTCTACCCGAAATTGACTCAACAAACGGGTTTGCCATCACTGCCTGTTTGATACTCTTATGATAACTCTCCGCACTAATATGATGTTGTTTCCAAAACAAGTCAGCGGTCATCCCAACAGGCCAAGTTGTTAACCCCTGAGTAAACGCTATTCCCAAAACCTCATCCTCTGTATAAATACCCATGCTAACGCCAAACTCAGCATAAGACATTGTAAATGTCCTTTCGCCCAGTCGAAATGTCATAACCGTCGCGGTGGTAGAACCTAAAGCCGTATTTAAACGCAAACTGCTAAAAAATTCCTCTACCAATCCTTTATAAACCCCAGACTTTATCGCAAAAAATCGCTTCCAATCGTTAGTCAGAAGCTCCTCTAAATCACCCTTGAAACCCAACCGCTCAACAATCTCCCAATCTAAAGTCCTATGTCCAATTATACGCTTCCGTTGAAGAGCTTCCAAGGAAATTTTCGGTTTATATTCCTCGGGTATATCTATCGGGTTTCGCTCAATCACTTCCGCTTGTTGCACATCTTTGCTACCTCGTTGTTTCTTACATGCACGTTGTCGACTCATCTACAAAAAAAATTCACATATACAAAAATAATACAAATATTAAACAACAAACTTTACATTGAATCTTCATTCCCGTTATATTTTCCCATCATAATACCAAATAAATGATATATAATATCTCCATTTTAATTGTCGAAAACACTAAAATAAAATTTCAAATTAAGTTTAAAAATTTCAAGTTTAACATAATCAATTTAAGCAATCAAACTAGAAGAAATCATATTATCAAGTTAACCATTAACAATCAATTTTATAAAAATTTCAACTCCCCCATACTAATCGCAAACTTAGGGGTAAAAATTTCAAGCAAACAATGCAATTTCATGGTTAAAATCACTTATCTAGCATTCCCTTTACTTCCTACACTCATATAAAATCATTACACACAAAACCCCCAATCTAGGGTTAATAAGCAAAAATCCCTAAGTAAATGGTTTCTAAGGCAATAATCATACACTAAATCAATATGGAATCAAAGAATTGAATAATTAAAAGCAATAGAAACTAACCTTGAATTTGTATTCAAAAAGTTGAAAAAGATAAGAGGAAATTCGTATGTGTATGTTTGGTCTCGGTTTTGAATAAGAAAAGAAAAGAAAGAAAAAAAAATGTACCTGGCACAAGTCCCGTGTGACGGGCGTCCCGCGGCTAGGAGTGACGGGTGTTACAGAAATGGGACATGCGTCCCGAGAGTGTTAACAGGGGTTCCATTTTGGGGACGGGGTTTCCAGTAGGGATGTTATTTTGTGGAAATTATAGTGACGGGAGTCCCTGGTAGGAGACGGGCGTCCCACTCTACAGCTTTTTTTTTTTTTTTGAATGAAACAATGAAAACAAATACTAAAACAAAGAAAAACATAAAAATAAAAAACATAACGGAAGACGTACCTTAATCGTGACACTAAGTTTATCAGTCGAGTCCTTAGCTAGACTCGTGTTCCCTTTTCTTACTTGTCAATGGCATAAAAGGCATCCTCAGTTAACTCCACATTCTCCTCGTATTCCTCATGATACAACTTCAGCCTGAACCCATTCACAATAAAAGTCTCACCATTCCCTCTCCACAACTCCACATACCCCGAAGCATAAACTTGCCTCACAATATACGGACCTTTCCATTTTGCCTTGAGCTTTGGTGCCTTAAACTTGTATTTCATCTCAAACATCAACACCTTGTCACCCGCTTTGAACGCTTTAGGTTTGATGTGTCTATCGTGCCAAGCTTTCGTCCTTTCTTTATAAAGTCTTGAATTATAGTAAGCTTGCAACCTCATTTCATCCAACTCATGCAACTGCAAAAATCTCTTTTCACCTGCTAAGATCAAATCCAAGTTCCAATTTTGCAAAGCCCAGTACGCTTTGTGTTCAATCTCTAAAGGTAAATGACAAGTTTTTCCATAAAGTAACCGATATGGTGTAGTACCAATCGGTGTTTAATATGCAGTCCTGAATGCCCATAAAGCATCATCTAACTTTTTAGCCCAAAGCTTAGGATTGTTATTAACCGTTTTCTCTAAAATTCTTTTTAAAGCCCGATTTGTGTTTTCCACTTGGCCACTTGTTTGCGGGTGATAAGAAGTAGAGAATCTATGAGTGACCCCATACTTCTTAAGCACCTTAGCAAGTTGGTGATTCGCGAAATGACTTCCACGATCACTGATTAAGGCCTTAGGAACACCAAACCTACTAAATAGTTTTTTAAGAAAATCAATTACCACATTAGCGTTATTCGTTGGTAAAGCCTTTGCTTCCGCCCATTTTGACACATAATCAACAGCAACCAAGATATATAGAAATTTATGGGAAGGAGGAAAAGGTCCCATAAAATCAATACCCCATATGTCAAATACCTCACATACCTGGATACCTTGTTGAGGCATTTCATCCCATTTAGAGAGGTTACCTTGACGTTGACAAGCATTACAAGTTTGAACCAATGTTTGTGCTTCCTTGAATATTGTCGGCCAATAAAAACCTGCATCAAACACTTTTTCCCCCCCGTAGTAGATGGTCCATAATGTCCACCAGTCGGTCCATGGTGACATTCATCCAAAATTCTCCGATTTTCCTCTCCAACTACACACCTTCGGATCATCCCATCTGCACACATTCTAAACCAATACGGTTTATCCCAAAAATAGTTCTTCACATCAGAAAAGAATTTCTTCCTTTGTTGATGTGTCAAACCTTTTCGCATAACACCGCAACAATATAATTAGCTATGTCTGCATACCATGGATCATCAAGTGCATCCGAATCATCCTCTATCCTAATCAAATGCTCCTCGGGAAAAGTATCTCCTATATCAGTTTCCCTAAGTTCCTCAAGTTCCGGATTTTCTAATCGACTTAAATGGTCAGCAGCTAAGTTTTCAGCTCCCTTCCTATCCTTAATCTCTATTTCAAATTCTTGTAAAAGAAGAATCCAACGAATGAGTCTAGTCTTAGCATCTTGTTTAGAAAACAAATACCTAAGGGCCGAATGATCAGTAAACACTATAGTCTTGCTTAACACTAAATAAGGACGAAACTTATCAAAAGCAAAGACTACTGCTAACAACTCCTTCTCTGTGGTGGTGTAATTCTGTTGGGCGCTATTGAGTTTTTTACTAGCAAAGTAAATGGGTTGATTATAATATCCTTCCCGTTGTCCTAACACAGCACCTACAGCAAAATCACTAGCATCACACATTAGTTCAAAAAGTAGAGTCCAATTAGGTGAAACCATAATAGGTGAATGGGTAAGTCTATCCTTAAGAATATTAAAAGCATTTAAACAATCTTGATTAAATTCAAAAGGAACATTCTTCTCCAAAAGCCTAGTCATGGGACGAGTGATCTTAGAAAAATCCTTAATAAACCTACGGTAAAAACCCGCATGTCCAAGGAAACTCCTAACAGATTTAACATTGGTCGGTGGAGGCAACTTAGCTATAACATCAATCTTAGCTTTTTCTACTTCCATACCTAAACTAGAAACCTTATGTCCTAACACAATTCCTTCTTTAACCATAAAATGACATTTTTCCCAGTTTAGCACAAGATGCGCCCCTTCGCACCTTTCCAACATTTTATCTAGGTTAATCAAACAAGAATCAAATGAACCCCAAAAACAGAAAAATCATCCATGAAAACTTCCATGGAAGTTTCAATCATATCCTGAAAAATAGCCAACATACATCTTTGAAACGTAGCAGGAGCATTACATAAACCAAAAGGCATCCTACGATAGGCATAAGCACCAAATGGACATGTAAATGTGGTTTTTTCTTGGTCTTCAGGGTCAATGGGGATTTGGAAATAGCCGGAAAATCCATCCAAAAAGCAAAAGCATTTGTTTCCGGCCAATCTTTCAAGCATTTGGTCCATAAAGGGTAACGGGAAGTGGTCTTTACGTGTTGCATCATTCAATTTCCTATAATCTATGCACACACGCCATCATGTCACTGTCCTAGTGGGAACTAACTCATTCTTTTCATTGGTCACCATAGTCATCCCCCTTTCTTCGGTACACAATGTACCGGACTCACCCAAGGACTGTCAGATATTGGGAAAATAATTCCCGCATCAAGGAGTTTAACAATCTCTTTCTTAACTACATCTTTCATATTAGGATTAAGCCTTCTCTGTCTTTGAACTACAGGTTTAATATCATCTAAGAAATTAATCTTATGTTTACAAAAATGAGGGCTTATCCCGGGTATGTCAGATGTTCTCCAAGCAAAAGTTTTCCTATGGGCTTTCAACATATTCATCAAACGAGATTTCTCATCATCCAAAAGTGATGATGAGATTATAACAGGAAGTAAAGATGTACCTTCGAGAAAGGTGCGAAGGGGCGCATCTTGTGCTAAACTGGGAAAAATGTCATTTTATGGTTAAAGAAGGAATTGTGTTAGGACATAAGGTGTCTAGTTTAGGTATGGAAGTAGACAAAGCTAAGATTGATGTTATAGCTAAGTTGCCTCCACCGACCAATGTTAAATCTGTTAGGAGTTTCCTTGGACATGCGGGTTTTTACCGTAGGTTTATTAAGGATTTTTCTAAGATCACTCGTCCCATGACTAGGCTTGTGGAGAAGGATGTTCCTTTTGAATTTAATCAAGATTGTTTATATGCTTTTAATATTCTTAAGGATAGACTTACCCATTCACCTATTATGGTTTCACCTAATTGGACTCTACCTTTTGAACTAATGTGTGATGCTAGTGATTTTGCTTTAGGTGTTGTGTTAGGACAACGGGAAGTAAATCATTTTCAACCCATTTACTTTGCTAGTAAAACACTCAATAGCGCCCAACAGAATTAAACCACCACATAGAAGGAGTTGTTAGCAGTAGTCTTTGCTTTTGATAAGTTTCGTCCTTATTTAGTGTTAAGCAAGACTATAGTGTTTACTGATCATTCGGCCCTTAGGAATTTGTTTTCTAAACAAGATGCTAAGCCTAGACTAATTCGTTGGATTCTTCTTTTACAAGAATTTGACATAGAGATTAAGTATAAGAAGGGAGCTGAACACTTAGTTGCTGACCATTTAAGTCGATTAGAAAATCCGAAACTTGAGGAACTTAGGGAAACTGATATAGGAGATACTTTTCCCGAGGAGCATTTGATTAGGATAGATGATGATTCGGATGTACTTGATGATCCATGGTATGCAGACATAGCTAATTATATTGTTGCAGGTGTTATGCGAAAAGGTTTGACACATCAGCAAAGGAAGAAATTCATTTCTGATGTGAAGAACTATTTTTGGGATAAACCGTATTTGTTTATAATGTGTGCAATGGGATGATCCGAAGGTGTGTAGTTGGAGAGGAAACTCGGAGAATTTTGGATGAATGTCACCATGGACCGACTGGTGGACATTATGGACCATCTACTTTGGGGGAAAAAGTGTTTGATGCAGGTTTTTATTGGCCGACAATATTCAAGGAAGCACAAACATTGGTTCAAACTTGTGATGCTTGTCAACGTCAAGATAACCTCTCTAAACGGGATGAAATGCCTCAACAAGGTATCCAGGTTTGTGAGGTATTTGACATATGGGGTATTGATTTTATGGGACCTTTTCCTCCTTCCCATAAATTTCTATATATCTTGGTTGCTGTTGATTATGTGTCAAAATGGGCGGAAGCAAAGGCTTTACCAACGAATAACGCTAATGTGGTAATTGATTTTCTTAAAAAAACTATTTAGTAGTTTTGGTGTTCCTAAGGCCTTAATCAGTGATCGTGGAAGTCATTTCGCGAATCACCAACTTGCTAAGGTGCTTTCGAAGTATGGGGTCACTCATAGATTCTCTACTTCTTATCACCCTCAAACAAGTGGCCAAGTGGAAAACACAAACCGGACTTTAAAAAGAATTTTAGAGAAAACGGTTAATAACAATCCTAAGGTTTGGGCTAAAAAGTTAGATGATGCTTTATGGGCATTCAGGACTGCATATAAAACACTGATTGGTACTACACCATATCGGTTACTTTATGGAAAAACTTGTCATTTACCTTTAGAGATTGAACACAAAGCGTACTGGGCTTTGCAAAATTGCAACTTGGATTTGATCTTAGCAGGTGAAAAGAGATTTTTGTAGTTGCATGAGTTGGATGAGATGAGGTTGCAAGCTTACGATAATTCAAGACTTTATAAAGAAAGGACGAAAGCTTGGCACGATAGACACATCAAACCTAAAGAGTTCAAAGCGGGTGACAAGGTGTTGATGTTTGAGATGAAATACAAGTTTAAGGCACCAAAGCTCAAGGCAAAATGGAAAGGTCCGTATATTGTGAGGCAAGTTTATGCTTCGGGGTATGTGGAGTTGTGGAGAGGGAATGGTGAGACTTTTATTGTGAACGGGTTCAGGCTGAAGTTGTATCATGAGGATGACGAGGAGAATGTGGAGTTAACTGAGGATGGCTTTTATGCCATTGACAAGTAAGAAAAGGGAACACGAGTCTAGCTAAGGACTCGACTGATAAACTTAGCGCTTGCGGGAGGCAACCCGAGGTAACTAGTAAATTTTTTATTTTGGAAGTACACGTGTCACGATTAACGTACGTCTTCCGTTATGTTTTTTATTTTTATGTTTTTCTTTGTTTTAGTATTTGTTTTCATTGTTTCATTAAAAAAAATCAAAAAAAAAAACAAAAAAAAAAAGCTGTAGAGTGGGACGCCCGTCCCCTTCCAGGGACTCCCGTCACTATAATTTGCACAAAATAACACCCCTACTGGAAACCCCGTCCCCAAATTGGAAACCCCGTTAACACTCTTGGGACGCCTGTCCCATTTCTGTAACACCCGTCACTCCTAGCCGCGGGACGCCCGTCACATGAGACTTGGGCCAGGTACATTTTTTTTTTCTTTCTTTTCTTTTCTTATTCAAAACTGAGACCAAACATGCACGTACAAATTTCCTCTTATCATTTTCAACTTTTTGAATACAAATTCAAGTTAGTTTTATTCCTTTTAATTATTCAATTCTTTGATTGCATATTGATTTAGTGTATGATTATTGCCTTAGAAACCATTTACTTAGGGATATTTGCTTATTAACTCTTGATTGGGTGTTTTGTGTGTAATGATTTTATATGAGTGTAGGAAGTAAAGGGAATGCTAGATAAGTGATTTTAACCATGAAATTGCATTGTTTGCTTGAAATTTTTACCCCTAAGTTTGCGATTAGTATGGGGGAGTTGAAAATTTTTTAAAATTGATTGTTAATGGTTAACTTGATAATATGATTTCTTCTAGTTTGATTGCTTAAATTGATTATGTTAAACTTGAATTTTTTAAACTTAGTTTGAAATTTTATTTTAGTGTTTTCGGCAATTAAAATGGAGATATTATATATCATTTATTTGGTATTATGATGGGAAAATATAACGGGAATGAAGATTCAATGTAAAGTTTGTTGTTTAATATTTGTATTATTTTTGTATATGTGAATTTGTTTTGTAGATGAGTCGACAACGTGCATGTAAGAAACAACGAGGTAGCAAAGATGTGCAACAAGCGGAAGTGATTGAGCGAAACCCGATGGATATACCCGAGAAATATAAAACGAAAATTTCCTTGGAAGCTCTTCAACGGAAGCGTATAATTGGACATAGGACTTTAGATTGGGAGATTGTTGAGCGGTTGGGTTTCAAGGGTGATTTAGAGGAGCTTCTGACTGATGATTGGAAGCGATTTTTTGCGATAAAGTCTGGGGTTTATCAAGGATTGGTAGAGGAATTTTTTAGCAGTTTCCGTTTAAATACGGCTTTAGGTTCTACCACCGCGACGGTTATGACATTTCGACTGGGCGGAAGGACATATACAATGTATTATGCTGAGTTTGGCGTTAGCATGGGTATTTATACAGAGGATGAGGTTTTGGGAATAGCTTTTACTCAGGGGTTAGCAACTTGGCCTGTTGGGATGACCGCTGACTTGTTTTGGAAACAACATCATATTAGTGTGGAGAGTTATCATAAGAGTATCAAACAGGCAGTGATGGCAAACCCGATGCACCGGATACTGTTTCGAACGATTGTTGAATCAATTTCGGGTAGAGAACATTGCCCGAATAATTGCACCCAACAGGATTTGTTTTTTCTTTATTGTATTCTAGCTCGACGTCTGTGCAACCTTGCCAGATGTTTGGCAACTTATTTATATGAAAGGGCTTATGGTAAGGAAAGGGGGGCAGTTTGTGGTGGAGCATTTATATGCCATTTAGCTTTTCAGTTGGGGGTGGCTAATAGGGAGGTCTTGGATACTACAGTTAGTTCGGTAGTCGGGGCTTGTATGTTAGATGTTGATGCATTGAAGAATATTTCGGTGCTTGAGCGATCTGGGAACTTGATTGGAAGTATGCCTAATGTTGCTGGTTATGGTGGGTCAGATTCAGAGTCACATGATGAGCAGAGTGATCCGTATTCTATGGAGGCTGTAACTCGACAGTTGACTGCGATGCAGACATCTCAGCAACAGATGTATGAGAGTCAACAGAGATTCCAGGATTATTATTTTGAGGATCAGAGGATGATGGGATCGCAGATGGCTCGTGTGAATTATCATCAGGAGCTTTATCAGCCATATATGGATCAGTGGGCGCAGCGAGAGGCGCAGAGTATGGGTCAGGTTCTTCCGGCCTATGCTCCACCGGAAATTTTTTCATTTCATCGCATCGTCAGGGCGAATTTTACTATCCCCCTTAGTCTCAGCATCAGCCTACGCATCAGAGTGGTCCTAGTAGCCAGATGCAGTTTGGTACTTATTCAGGAGGGAGTGGGGAACCATCTATTTTCCCTCACCCCGATGACATGGCAGATTAGATGATTTGGAGGGTTGTCGGCAAGGTTGGCGCCTCGGCATCGAGAGAGAGTTGGTGCTCGATTCAGATAAACATTTGTTTTTCTTATTTCTTTTTATTTCTTAGTTTATTTTTTTATTTTTTTGTTTTTATTTATTTATTTGTGCTAGCTAATGTTAACGTACCTTTTATTCTTTATTTGTCTTGTGTTTCCTTTGTTTGGTATCGTTTTGTACAATGAGGGCATTGTCCAACTCTAGTATGGGGGGGGGGGGGGGGGGTTGAGGAAAAACATCTGTTATGTTTAATTAGGTCGGTGTATTGTATTTTTATGAAAAAAAAAAAAAAAAAAAAAAAATTGATGAAATGTCTTGAGAAATTTTTAATCTGTTGCATAACCTAGCACATTTTATACCCTACTCCAAGAAAAGTGAGATTTTAAGCCTTGAAAGCATTCATTTTAAATGCTACTTTTTCTTTTGTATGAGTGTGCCGATGGTTGATGACTTTAGAACTTGACATAGTCATACGTTTCGAGACTATAGATGAGCATTGCATTAGGGTAACCTAGTGTAATTTGGTACAACGTTAGGGGCAATTTAGGAATAAATCATTTGATTTAGCCTATTCGTTTCTTGTTAAATAATTATAGCTTAATCACATTGGTTAGCTAATTTCCGTTTAACCCTTTTGTAACACTTACTTTTAGTGTTAGATATTCTAGTTAACCATTTTGCTCCTAACTTATTCGTTTCATTTAAATCCACTAAATATTTTGTACATTAGCCTTTTCTTTTCATTTTTAGATAAATCCGAACAGAGTTTTGAGATTGCTATTGATTGTATACATGAAGATTGAAGTTAGAAGTTTTAAGGCATTGAAATTATCAAATATCGTTAGCCTTTGTATTATATATGTATTTGTTAGCAAAAGTTAAGAAAAATTAGTATGTATGGGCCTTTTGAGTATATAACCTTAACAGTAAAATTGGAAGGCATACACTAGGTAAACTAATACATACTTGCAAAAAAATCGAGTAAGTAAAAAAAAAAAAAAAAAAAAAAAAAGAGAGAGAGTTGTAAAGTTATGTAGTTTTATGTATTTTGAGTCTTTGAAGAAATAAAGTAGAAGTAGTTGTATTATGTGTTATGTAATTCGGAAGAATTTGAAGTGATATGGAGCAATTGGTTCATTAACGTTTAGGAGTTCAGATTCATTCTAAGTTTAGATGTATACCACGTTTATTTGTATACTTTTACTTATTTACCCATTTAACCTATATATATATATATATATATATATATATATATATATATATATATATATTCACATGCCTTTACCTGTACATTACAACCCGAATAAAAGTCTCCGTTTAGTTGTACCTAGGCTCTGGTGGTGGAGAGACGATACTTTATCAAGCCTATGACAGAAAACTCACCATGACTGAGCAATTGAGCGGATTTACAGAATATTTTACATACCCTTTAGACTAGTTCTAGAGATTTGTGAGAATTACTCCCAAAAATTCGTGAGGTGTTTGGTTATGCTTTTTAAATCATGGGTTGGTAATTAAATTGAATTGAACTGGATTTGCTTGAGGGCTAGCAAAGGTTAAGTATGGGGGGATTTGATATCGCATATTTTAGTCATATTATTATATGCGATATTTGTCTTTTTAAAGTATAATTCCTAACGAATTTTGGGAATTTCGGGCAATTTTGGTATTAAAATGTTATACAGGTATTAGCCGGAGTTCTGAAGCGGAAGTGACACAATTGGAGTTGAAAATGAAGAAAACGGGTCGATGTTGTATTCCCGTTATATTTTGAGACTAGAATGAATTAGTTACGAAAGATGAGGCAAAAACGAGCAGCAAAACAAAGAAAACTGAAAATGGAGCGCGGGACGCCCGTCACCCGGCCTTTTGGTGATGCAGTTGTTTGTTACGTTTAATCAAGCAGTTTTTAGGTTTTTATCATTATCATCATTATCATAGAACATTGAGGAGAGTATTGAAACCGTAGTTTTGAACCGAAGAACTTTGGTGCTATTTGGTGTTTTTAGACTCAACAATTTCGTTGTTTAAGCATTCGGTTCATTGGTACTATAATACTTTTCGTTAGTACTTTTAATATAAAGATGTTTCATCAATTCTATTGTGTTGCGGTTTCATTATTATGAGTAGCTAAATTTCTTAACGTTCACTTGGATGATGTGATCAATTATGTCGGTTATTGTTTAATTACGTATATGTTGAACTGGATTTTATGTTTAATCGAAGAACCAACTGTAATCAGTTTTTTTGAATATTATTTAATCTTTTATATAAACTGTTAGTAATTCATCAAAGGTATTCGAGAGTAACTTGTGACATTACAAAATAGTTTATGAAATAACTAATCGGTCAATAATTAGTTTAAAGATATTAGTATTCGAGAGGAACTAGTATTAAAGATTTAAACAATAAAAACGTGATTGTGGTTGTTAGTTAACTAGATTAAGAGAGATCGGATTAGTTAATTAAGAAGCTATTCGAGAGGAAGCTTTATAAGATTAAATCATAAAATCGGCTTAGGTACTTATTGCTTAGTTGTCAAACGTAGAAATTATACACGAGAGTGGTAACTATACATGAGACGATTAAAGTTTTAATGGGAAACGAGAGCTCAAGTTAAATACCTTTTAAGTAGTTCAACATTGTTAGTAATTAAGTGATAACCGTAGTAATTGTGATCAAGTCCATGTGAATGTATTTTTCATCAATTATTTACAAACAAAAATCTTTTCATCGATTTATCTGAATCAACAAGTTACTTAAATTTAAGTAGATTAAGCACAGTGACAATTCGGTCACAAAAAACCCACTTTCTGTTTTATTAATTATGAATTATATTTCAAACATCAGTCCCTGCGAATGAACCTGATTTACCTAAAACCGTACTATACTTGATTAGGTCCACTGCCTAAGATTGTGTAGTCGAGTCGTAAGTATTTCTTGTTTTTAAAATATACTCGATTTCGTACATCAAGTTTTTACTATCTTACTATCTTACCTGTTTAAATCGAGAATTTGACTAAGTCATTATTCACGTTGGAAACTCAACATAAAATCCTCGAGCTTAATTTGACAACCCAAATTAACTTAAAAAATGATTTTTTAAAGAAACTTCATCAAAATGAAAAGGAGAGAATGGAACTTTTTTCAAATGTTGACCTTCAAACTCATAAAATCGACATGATGTATAAATGTCTTGAAAAACAAAAAAGGCGTTATGCTGAGAAAGACCAAGTATCAAACAATTGTGAAATCAAATTATCCGAACAGGAAAGGAAAATCGAACAGTTTCGCACTTCATCCACTACTTTAAATTCAATCCTATGTCGTCAGAGAACAAGTGGTAACACTTCTGGTTTGGGCTACAATGAAACCCCACCACCGTTCAACAATAACTTTAGTTTCTTTCAGTCTGAACTTCCACTTCAAAATGACGAATGTGAAACATCCACTTCTTAATCCAATCAACCTGAGAGATCAAAGAATCCAAAATCTGAAAAACCTACAACTCAAGATTCAATACCAAACCAGTTACACAAAACATTTGTCTCAAGCAAAAATATTGAATCCAATAAATCACCTAACCTTGAATCAAATCACCCAAACAAATCATCCGACATTGAACCAAATCAACCCAATAAGATGGAAAACTTAAACTGGTTCAAATGTCGTGAACGTGGACACGTAGCCTCAATTTGCACAAAAAAACGAAAGGATTCTAAAGAACAACCAAGCTAGGACCACTTCCCCACAGAAAGTTAAAACTGTCCCAACAAAACCCGTTCACATTCTGAAAAACCGAAACAACAACAGTGCTGAGCCTAATACAGGATCTTATGGGTACAACAGATCGGGTATGGGCAATTTCAATACCTCTTAAAGGCCACATCAACGTCCACAACAACTCTTTGTTCCATCTTTTCGTCAACATCACTATGAACAAGGTTTCTATAGTCCCCCACAACGTTTCCATAGTCCCCCACGACACTTCCAACATTTTAATCAACAACGTTTCAGTTCCTCAAATCAAAATGCTATGTCACCACCAATGGGTCATAGGGTTCCATATAACTCTAACACTCATCGCTTTAATCGCAATTCGTCTCCAAATTTCAATCGCATCTCGTCTCCAAACTTTCACAAAACTGCCGGCTTTTTCAAAAGGATCACATACGTGACCGAGAAAGGTCAATCCAGGTCTGTCATGGCCTGGGTTCCCCGTTAGAACTAATTAATCTTGTTTAATGTGCAGGAACTGGGTCACGGGTTTGTCAACAGGTGGTACGTTGACAGTAGCTGATCTAGGCACATGACGGGAGAAAGAAGTTTGCTTAGCAACTTCGAATCAGGATAGAAAGGAAGAGTTAATTTTGCTGGAGATAAAGGTGGCGAAATAACTGGAATTGGATCGGTTACAAATGGTAAAATAACACTGAAGGATGTCTTCTATGTCAAACAATTAGAGCACAATCTGCTGAGTGTGTCTTAAATCTGCGACAACGACAATCCTGTTTACTTTACCAAGAAGGAAATATTGATTCTCAAATCAGGAATTGAAATTCCCGAGGACCTAATACCGATGTGCGCACCACGAACGAAGAACACTTACACTTTGGATATGAACAACATTGACATCACCACGGAATCAACATGTTTATTGTGTAAGTCTACAAGTGAGGAAGCAATGATTTGGCACAGGAAGATGGCTCACTTACATTTTCGAAAGATGAACGAGATAACCAAGAAAGGGCTGGTCTGATATCGCATATTTATATAGTTATTTATATGCGATATTTGGTCGTTTTTCATAGTAAACATGATGGATATGATAGGTTTCTGCATTTAATCGTGTGGAAAAGTTGTTTTGTCCATTTTACAGGTTTAGATGACGAAAAATGGTGAAATCTGCCCGGTAGAACGACGCCCTGGAGGGTTAGGGCATCGTTGTCATTTGTCTGAAGAAGAGACCGACGCGATAACTAGCAAGGACGACGCAATAGGTGTTTGAATTGGTTTAAAACACGGATATATACGCACGCTGCGCCGTTGTAACCACTTAGGACGACGTCCTAACCTATTTTTGGAATCCTAATTGAATACGAATTTCATCTATTTTCTCTCTATAAATAGAGCCTCAAAACGTCTAGTTTATTCATGAATTATTATATTCGACTATTGGAGCTGGAGACCTCGTTTGGAAGCTAAAAGAGAAGATTCGGAGTTGGTTTCTTTAAAATTCGGTCACGACGCTTTTTGCAATTTTCTTTAGTTTGTTTTCTTTCCTTTTTCAAGAAAATTTCCAGTATGTTTTCTATTTACGCTTGTTTGATTTATGGATCTTGTTTGATAATTATTGTTTCGTTATTGATTGTTAGGTATTTGTGTTTAATCGTAGATCCTTAATTGTTTAAGTTTTAATATATTATAATAAGTTGTTTATGTGCAATTTGTTAAATCAACATTCTAGGTATTCGAGAGGATTCTAGATAGGTATAATAAATTGAAATGAAATAATCAATCGGTCTTTAATTGGTTTAAAATTATTAGGATTCTAGAGGACCTAGTAATAACAACTTACGTAATAAAACGAAAACGAGTAAGTCTAATTGTTAAGATTCGAGAGGACTTAATAATTAGAGAAGTTATTCGAGAGGAAACCTCATAAGATTAGATTATTAAAATACCGGCTTGTTAATTAATGCTTAATTGTGGATAATTATAACTGTATTTGAGAGAAACATTATAATTGGAAATTAGTTAAAGTTAGTAAAATATTTGAGAGGAGTTTTACTATAAATTAGAAGTTAAATATACTTTCAATATCGTAAACATAATTGGAAAACAAGTGAAGTGTCAAACAAGTGTAATGTCTCCAATATTTGATAATCATAATTACCTTTTCTTACTCAATTTTTATAATCAACTTTTACAATCACTTGCAATTTTAATTATTCTTTTGTTACAAAAACCCCACAAACAAACAAGTATTATTAATTCGAAGTTAAATACCAAATTAGTGCCTCAGTTCGTACCTTTACTTACTTTAAGCTATATTATATACGAATATGTGCACTACCTATATGTGTGTAATCTACAAGTAGGTCGAGTTTTATAAACTAGATTTTACACATCAAGTTTTTGGCGCCGCTGTCCGGGACTGATTTTTCGTTTTTGTTTCGAATTTGTGATACTATCCTTTTGAGTATTACCATACTTTTCTTGTGTCTGTTTTTGTATGTATTCAGGTAGTGGATGAACACAAGGGCTTCGGGGTTACCGCTCATAAGTCCAAAATCCAATCCAGGAGTATCAAAGAAGCGGGGGAAGAAGAAAGGAAACATCTTAATTCAGACGCCACCAGGTTTTGGACCGTTCTCACCAGTGAAGTTTGAAGATATCACATCTTCAGAAGGAAAAGGAAGCACTACAGAATCCGAAGTCAAAGAGTTAATTTGTGAAGACAAACCGGAACCGCAACCAGCTATGGATCCTTTGGACATGTCTATGCACCAACGGGCCGCAGTTGCAGCAGTGCCACCTACCCGAGGGTCGGCTATTACCACCCCTAACTTGGGTGAGGATTTCGTTGCCAAGGGTCATCATCTCAAGATTCGCATAAACACATAGCCAAATTTAATGAGCTATGTGAGATGTTTAAATACGGTGAAGGAAAGAGCGAAAGTCTCAAGCTGAGGTTTTTCCCTTAGTCTCTCACCGGAGATGCGAAGGTATGGTTTGAAGAGTTGGACGAGAATCCGATAACAACATGGACATAAATGCGCGAATCTTTCATCAAACGGTTTTTCCCACCCGCTTTGGGTAGGAAACTCCTTCGAGACATTAGAGGATTTCGACAGCAAGATGGAGAAACGTCTACTGATGCATGGGCTAGATTGAAGGAGATGCGGAGGAGTTGTTATGGTTATGGTTTGGGCAAAGATAATATTATAGAGATCTTCTTTTACGGGTTAACCAAGGAGTCACATAACGAGTTGGATCTAGCCTGTGGGGGAGACTTTATGTACAAGACCACTAATGAAGCATACAACTTAATGAAGAATAAGTTAGTCATAAGCTTATCAAGGGAGTATCGAGACGATGGTAGAGGTCGAAGACAAAAAGGCCAAGTTGCTCAAACTTTCTTTTGTCGTGAAAGAGGTCAAGTCTATTGCGGATAGGATTGATAAACGCATTGGGAGGATGGAGAAAGATATTCACTTAGTGAAGAATGGATGTGAAGGATGCGGAGGACCTCACTACGCAAGTGAGTGCGATCGACAAGTGGAGGATGCCAACTACGCACAATATGGTTATCCTCATCGGGGAGCGAAATTGCAAAATCGCGGAGGTAACTACAACCGGGGTGAATATCGAGATAACGGATGGCAAAGAAACAATACGCGATCCCCACCACGACAAAGATATGATCCATCGAAGAACGAGGACGAAGATCAAAGCTTGAAGGATCTAATGAAGTCGTTCATTCACACCCAAAATGTGAAGAATGACGCGGTGAGTAATCAGTTGAAGGTTTTAAACGGTCACATCGAGCAAGGGCAGTGAAATCAGCAAGCAACAATGCAGGACTTGGAGAGGAGGGTCGATAGGATGAACGATCGGTACTCATATCGGCCACCGGGCCAATTACCGAGCAATACGCAACAAAATCCACGACCACAGAATCAAGAAAATAGTTCAAATAATCAAGGGTCGAAGTATCAGCCTCCCAACCAGAGAGATGAGCACGTAAATGTTGTTACAACACGCTCGGGATATGCATATGGAAGGAATCAAGACGAAAACGGACACAACGGGAATTTTTCGGAGAAACTGTCAGATAGGGCGCCGCACAGTTCCTTAGAACAACGCCCTATCCCTGAAACACACCCCGGTGCGTCATTCCCCCCTACAGGGACGACGCCCTCCTCTGCTGAACCGATTTCGGACGATTTCGAGATCGAGGACGACGAGGACGAGACACCACAGGTTCAACCCAAGACCAAAACACATAAACCAGTGGAGGAAGCGCCAATCAAGGCTTACAAGCCACGTATCCCATATCCTCAACGTTTGAGGAAGGCAAAAATGAAGGAGCAGTACGGTAAATTCTGTGATATTAGTAAATCTGTTAATATTAATTTTCTTCTTGTCGATTTGATTGCACGGATACCAAATTACTCAAAATTCATCAAGGAGCATGACACGGAAAAAGGGAAATCACCGAAGGCGTAGTCCGCCTTTTTGAACGCAGAATGTTCGGCTTTAGTGAAGAACACGATAACACCGAAGTTGGACGATCCCGAGAGTTTTCTTATTACTTGCAATTTCAATAATGCTTATAGTTGTAGTGCATTGGTTGATCTAGAAGCTAGCATAAATTTGATACCGTATTCATTATATGCTAAACTAGCTTTAGGAGTGTTGAAACCCACTAGAATGAGTATCCGACTTGCCGACCGATCATTTCAATATCCATTAGGAATTGCTGAAAACATGCTAGTAACGCAGGAAAATTCACTTTCCCTGTTGACTTTGTAATCCTAAAAATGGAAGAGGATGTTTCTGTTCCACTTATCTTAGGCCGACCATTCTTAAAAACAGCCGATGATATTATTCGTGTGAAAAATGGGCAAATTTCATTGGGGGTTGGGGAAGAAAGAATTGTCTTTACATTAGATAGAGCCATGACCCATTCTTATTCCACTGATGAAACTTGGTTTCGGATTGATGTTTTTGATGATTTAGATTGGCAGGAAATTCTCGAGATAGAAACTGGCTTGGATGAGGAACTGGAGAACGAGGAGATTGAAGAAGTGGAGGTTGAAGTGAAAAAAGGAATTGAAGTTGGACCAGAGCATGAGGATCAAGTCCTCGATTGAAGAACCACCCAACGACTTGGAGTTGAAACAACTACCAGTACATTTAGAGTATGCTTTTCTTGAAGGTACCAATTTATTACCAGTTGTTATTTCGTCATCACTTTCGGGTGACGAATAAGCTCGATTATTGACAGTCCTTAAAAGTCATAAAAAGGCCTTTGCTTGGCGTATATCTGACATACCCAAAATTAGGTCCGAATTTTGCAAACATAAAATTAATTTTCTTGGTAATGTAAAACCCGTTGTTGAAAGACAACGGCGGCTAAATCCGATTATGACAGATGTCGTTAAGAAGGAAGTTGTTAAGTTGTTGGATGCATGAATTATTTACCGAATCTCAGATAGCCCATGGGTGAGCCCAATTCACTGTGTGCCAAAGAAGGGAGGTATGACCGTGGTTATGAATGACAAAAACGAGTTGGTGCCGACAAGGACATGATGGAGAGTGTGCATTGACTACCGCAAGCTAAACGAAGCCACCAGGAAGGACCATTTTCCACTACCGTTCATGGACCAGATGATTGAAAGACTAGCGGGGAATGAGTTCTACTGCTTTCTTGGACGGATCTTCGGGGTATTTTCAGATACCTATAGACCCCGAAGATCAGGAGAAGACCACTTTCACATGTCCGTTCGGGACATACGCATATCGGAGAATGCCATGTGGCCTATGCAACGCACCAGCTACTTTTCAACGGTGTATGCTGGCCATCTTTCAGGATATGGTGGAGAAGACGATGGAGGTTTTCATGGATGATTTCTCGGTGTTTGGTCGTTTGATGCATGCTTGAAGAATCTGGATCAAATGCTAGGAAGATGCGAGGAGGCGAACTTGGTATTAAACTGGGAGAAATGCCACTTTATGGTTCGCGAGGGAATTTTAAAGGGACACAAATTTTTAAAAGTTGGGATAGGGGTGGATAAAGAAAAGATCGAGGTCATCGCCAAATTACCACCACCAACAAACGAGAAAGCAATTCTGAGTTTTTTGGGACATGCAGGGTTCTACCGAAGGTTTATCAAGGATTCTTACTCGTCCCATGATGAAATTATTAGAGAAGGAGGTAGCTTTCAACTTTTCGGATGAGTGCTTGAAGGTTTTCGAGTTACTCAAGGAAAGAATCACTAACACACCCATATTGGTAGCACCGGATTGGTCTCAGCCTTTCGAATTAATGTGTGACGCCAGTAACTTCACAGTACGGGTTGTTTTGGGGCAACAGATTGACCAACACTTTCGACCAATCTACTTTGCCAGCAAGACACTAAACGAAGCCCAACAAAACTACACCACTACGAAAAAGGAGCTCTTAACAGTAGTGTTTTCTTTTGACAAATTCCGTTCGTACTTAGTGTTGAGCAAAACTATAGTTTTCACGGATCACTCTGCTTTAAAGTTTTTATTTTCTAAATTAGATGCTAAACATAGACTAATTCGTTGGATATTATTGTTACAGGAATTTGACATCGAGATCAAGGATAAGAAGGGAGCTGAAAACATAGCAGCAGATCATCTGAGCCGATTGGAGAACCCAAGTTTGGGGGAGTTGAAGGAAGGGGATATCAATGACAAATTTCCGGGGGAAAACTTAGCTTCTGTCAGCGACAAAGATGAAAATACTCCATGGTTCGCGGATATTGCGAACTATTTAGCTGGGAGAATTGTCAACAAAAGCCTAACCTATTAACAGAAGAAGAAGTTGATCTCGGATGCTAAATACTATTACTGGGACGCGTCGTACTTGTTTCGAAGGTGTGCTGATGGAATGGTGCGAAGATGTGTATACGGAGGAGAAACTCGGAGGATTTTGGACGAATGTCATCATGGACCAACCGGAGGACACTATAGACCGACGGTAACTGGAAAAAAGGTTTTTGATGCAAGGTTCTACTGGCCGACGATTTTCAAGGAGGCCTATAAACCGGTGAGCACTTGCGATTCGTGTCAACGCCAGGGAAATATCACAAAGCGGAACGAAATGCTGCAAGGGATTCAAGTTTGTGTGGTTTTTGATATTTTGGGAATCGACTTCATGGGACCATTCAAACCCTCAAATAGAAATGTCTATATCCTAGTTGTTGTAGATTATGTTTCCAAATGGGTTGTAGCAAAGACACTACCTACTAACAATGCTAACGTGGTTGTTGATTTTCTTAAAAAAATTGTTTTTGAGGTTTGGAGTGCCGAAGGCCTTAATCAGCGATCGAGAGCCACTTCGCCAACGCTCAATTAGCAAAAGTGTTGAAGAGATATGGAGTAAATCACCGATTTGCTACATCGAATCATCCTCAAACGAGCGGCCAAGTGGAAAATATAAACCGAGAAATTAAGCGGATTTTGGAAAAGACCGTCAATAATAATCCAAACATATGGTCAAGGAAGCTCGAGGACGCATTGTGGGCATTCAGGACGACGTATAAAGCGCCAATTAGAGCCACCCCGTATCGACTACTCTACGGGAAAACATGCCACCTGCCGGGCGAAATCGAGCATAAGGTGTACTGGGCTTTGAAGAAATGCAACATTGATATGGATTTAGCGGGAGATATGCGGTTCTTACAGCTCCATGAAATTGACGAGTTACGGTTATAGGCCTACGAGAGTTCAAGACTTTACAAGGAAAGAACAAAGGAATTTCAGGACCGAAAGATCCTTCGTAAAGAATTCAAGGAGGGGGAGAAAGTACTTCTATTCCAATCGAAGTACAAATTCAAGACTCCTAAATTACGAACAAAATGGATGGGGCCTTACGTCGTGAAATGAGCATTTGCCTCAGGATACGTTGAGCTTTGGAAAGAGAACCAAGATTCATTCATCGTCTCGGGTCAACGAGTCAAACTGTATCATGAAGAGGACGATGAAAACGGGATGATGATTGAGGATGGCTTCTATGCCATCAACACCTGATTACGGGGCCTATCGAGTCAAGCTAAAGCTCGTTCGAAAAATTAGCGCTTCTCGGGAGGCAACCCGGGTTTGTTTTTCCTTTTTCATAGTTATTTTTATTTCATTTTTCTTTTTATTTTTCTTTTCTTATTTAGTTTTAGGAATTTTTAACGTTTTATGTGGAAGTTTCAGTTAATTAGGTACCAAGAAAACCGACGAAAAAAATAGAAAAAAGTACAAAACGAAAAAATAAAAAAATAAAAATTCCAGCTAGGGGCACCGCCCTAGCACTAGCAGGTGAGAACGACGTAGCGCAGGCTTCAATCCAGGTTTTCATTTTTATTACATCACACACACATATTCATACATACAAAGCCGGAAACACAAACACACACTCAAAATCATCAGTTTTTGCTTATTTTTTACTTTTAATCCTTCAATCATGAGCCAAACGGTATGTTTTTCACTATATCTCTTTCAATTGTTTCTTCCATTTTGTTTAATTAGTTAAATTGAATTGGGGGAAATTTTAGGGTTTTTTAATTTAGGCTTAGAAACATCAAATTAGATATTTAATAAGCTTATTCCCTTTTGATTGGAACTGATTTACGAAATTTATTGTTGGATTTGGGAGGTTCGAAAGCAGTCACCGATCTTAACTTGCTGACTGTCACAGGGGCGATGCCCTGCCCCTATGACAGCTTGTTTTGGCTGATTTTTGCGTGTTCTAACGTGTTCGTGTGTTTTCTTTTGCTATTTGTGATGTGTAGGGAGCTGGTGGAAACCGTAGGAGAGGTCGGGTTGGACCGAGGGAGACCCTAAATCTGTCGGGATGCAATGCCGCTCGCAAGATAGTACTAAACAACAAACTGGCGGAGTTTTGGGAGCGACTAGTACTTGCACCTCGCCAGATGGATTGGGATTTTTTTGGTAGGATTGCGGTAGATTTGAGTGAGTTCTACATTAGCCACAGTCTGGGAACGGGCTTGGACTGTGGATGAGCCGGTTTTTAGGGAGTGGGTACTTGAGTTTTGCAGCTCCCTAGATGTTCAGACGACGTTTGTTCCGGGGGAGTTTGCTAGGACCCCCTTGATTTCGTTTAGGCTGGGTGGCCAGGAGCGCCATGTTACTGTTGTGGAATTTGGGAGATTGACAGGGTTATTCAGTGATGAAGAGGCGGACGATGACACCTTAATGGCAGGGTACCTTGAGGATGCAGAGTTGGATTACTCTGCGTTTGGGGCGAACCAAGCCTGGTATGAGCTTACGGGGCACATGGACCGGATCTCCACGAGCCATGTACGACCGGTCCAAGATCCGACCCTTTGACTGGTGCATAAATGTCTCACTTACACATTTTTGCACCGGTCGACCCAGCACGATAAGTGCTATCCTGAGGATTTGTGGATGCTTT
Organism: Senecio squalidus; assembly: GCA_910822075.1. Classification (NCBI taxonomy): domain Eukaryota; kingdom Viridiplantae; phylum Streptophyta; class Magnoliopsida; order Asterales; family Asteraceae; genus Senecio; species Senecio squalidus. Next base: position 42,781,876 of record CAJVGC010000065.1, read on the forward strand.
ACATGTTCAGTCATCGGGATCCTACACGGTACATCAATGTACCGTGGACATTGGCGAGATACATGACACAAAGGGGTTCGGGGCAGCTTGCCTCGAGCAAGTTGGTTTGTGGGGTTACACGCATTGCTAAATCTTTGGGATTATTCACCGGGGCGAATATACAACGATGTTCCCCACCTGTGCAATGCAAGGTGATTTCTCAACGTGATCTGGTACGGACAAAGATTCTTACCCACGCGGGTAACCGTTTGGTGGACGCTTGGTCACCACCGCATTAGCCACCACCCCCGAGGCAGCCGGTTGTTTCTTAGAGGGATATGATAGAGGGTTTACAACCGCTCAACTTCTGGATGGATCAGGCGGAGCGACAGTGGTCGCAAGCTCAAACACGAGACGAGTACATCCATGACCGTTATCAACCGATGTGGGAGCATATCTAGCATCATCGTCATTCCATGGGAGATCCGGGTCCGTACTCCCCATATATCGTCCCCGCTTACTACTATCCTGAGCAATACGCCGGTTTTCCACCACCCGCCTACCAGCAGCAGCCAGCCGATGAGGATGATGACATAGAGGATTGAGTTGTAGTTGGTTTTGTATTTATTTTTGTAATGTTATTGTTTTACCTTTAGTGTTTCTTATTAGAAAAAATAGTAAGACTATTTTTACTATTTTTTATATTTCTTTTATTAGTGTAATATGTTTGTTTAGGTTTTTCTTTTATAGTTTTCGAAGACTCAAAGTAAGTTCACCACCCGATCCTAAGCCTGACATTCATTTCAGCAATAGTATTTCAACGCACTATTGTCGATATCGATGACGGGTTAAACTTTCTACCTTTCGATTTTTGTACTTGTCTTTTCTTATACAAAATAACTATAAATACATATCTCCAACCAGCCATATATACGGGAGAGAGCACGGGTATGATTCATGGCCATAACATATTCCTTTTAATTTTTTTATTCAACTTTAGAAACCTTTCACCTCATTTAATACAATTTTGTTTATTTATTTTTATAAACTTTTAACTTTTATTTATTCTTGCGCCGCAAGCACATCTCTTGCGCCGCAAGGCCTTCAAATCCTCGACCCAGTACATAGCTTACTTGCGCCGCAAGCTAACTTTAGTAGTCACCATAAACTCTTTGACAACCAGTTGCGGAGCAACTTGTGAAAATAACCAAGGCAACTCGACGTTTTGCTTCCCGACTTGTTTTTCTTAGCCTCTTTTGGTCCCAAATTGCCTCCTTTGACTCCAAACATAACTAAAAACCTATAAAACAAACTTTACACAAAATATAAGTAATACGGGGCCTATCCATTACGTTTTGGACTCTAAACATAACAAATATCTCTATGAAATACTCGTATAAATGAGCGATATCAAACCCCCCATACTTAAACATTTGCTTGTCCCTAAGCAATTCCGACTCAAAACTACTATCAAGTTTACAAAACATACAACTTAAGAAAAGATATGCGTGAAATTGCTAGATCGTAAAACCGACTACAAACATCTAAAGCTACTAAATTACTTAACTAAACAAAAACCGCAATTTTCTAATGTTAACTCCTAATTCATCCACTAGTTTAGATATGTCTAAATAATCACCCCTTTTCCCTCACTCTCCAACCGAAGTTGAAGCGATCAGCCTTTACGGCCGACCCCTATATCACCTTACTTTCGGGGGAACCCTTAAAATATCACTAAGCATTTTTCTTCATTTGAGTACTTCTTTCTTTTGAGTATTATTTGGTTAGTCTACATCTTTTTCTTTTCCTCTCACTTTTGTTCACTTCAAATATTATAGATTTATATTTATATATTTTCTTTGAAGTGAACGGGCATAACGGGATTTGAGTCTTCGTTATAGTGAGGATCAATTTCTATTTTGTCGACGGGAAAGACCTATGGCCTTTTTCTTCGCCTCTAATTCTCCAATGGGCTTAAGTGATACTAGGATTCCCCAACTACCCCCGAAAGGGTGCAAGGACTACAAGGGCTCGGTACTAAGGATATTAGTGATTATCTAGATTTTAGATTTTTCTTATACAAAATAACTATAAATACATATCTCCAACCAGCCATATATACGGGAGAGAGCACGGGTATGATTCATGGCCATAACATATTCCTTTTAATTTTTTTATTCAACTTTAGAAACCTTTCACCTCATTTAATACAATTTTGTTTATTTATTTTTATAAACTTTTAACTTTTATTTATTCTTGCGCCGCAAGCACATCTCTTGCGCCGCAAGGCCTTCAAATCCTCGACCCAGTACATAGCTTACTTGCGCCGCAAGCTAACTTTAGTAGTCACCATAAACTCTTTGACAACCAGTTGCGGAGCAACTTGTGAAAATAACCAAGGCAACTCGACGTTTTGCTTCCCAACTTGTTTTTCTTAGACTCTTTTGGTCCCAAATTGCCTCCTTTGACTCCAAACATAACTAAAAACCTATAAAACAAATTTTACACAAAATATAAGTAATACGGGGCCTATCCATTACGTTTTGGACTCTAAACATAACAAATATCTCTATGAAATACTCGTATAAATGAGCGATATCAAACCCCCCATACTTAAACATTTGCTTGTCCCTCAGCAATTCCGACTCAAAACTACTATCAAGTTTATAAAACATACAACTTAAGAAAAGATAAGGAATCACGGGCTCAAACATTTAAGTAAATTCCGGTGTTAGAAATTAAAGATATGCGTGAAATTGCTAGATCGTAAAACCGACTACAAACACCTAAAGCTACTAAATTACTTAACTAAACAAAAACCGCAATTTTCTAATGTTAACTCCTAATTCATCCACTAGTTTAGATATGTCTAAATAATCACCCCTTTTCCCTCACTCTCCAACCGAAGTTGAAGCGATCAGCCTTTACGGCCGACCCCTATATCACCTTACTTTCGGGGGAACCCTTAAAATATCACTAAGCATTTTTCTTCATTTGAGTACTTCTTTCTTTTGAGTATTATTTGGTTAGTCTACATCTTTTTCTTTTCCTCTCACTTTTGTTCACTTCAAATATTATAGATTTATATTTATATATTTTCTTTGAAGTGAACGGGCATAACGGGATTTGAGTCTTCGTTATAGTGAGGATCAATTTCTATTTTGTCGACGGGAAAGACCTATGGCCTTTTTCTTCGCCTCTAATTCTCCAATGGGCTTAAGTGATACTAGGATTCCCCAACTACCCCCGAAAAGGTGCAAGGACTACAAGGGCTCGGTACTAAGGATATATAGTGATTATCTAGATTTTAGATTTTTCTTATACAAAATAACTATAAATACATATCTCCAACCAGCCATATATACGGGAGAGAGCACGGGTATGATTCATGGCCATAACATATTCCTTTTAATTTTTTTATTCAACTTTAGAAACCTTTCACCTCATTTAATACAATTTTGTTTATTTATTTTTATAAACTTTTAACTTTTATTTATTCTTGCGCCGCAAGCACATCTCTTGCGCCGCAAGGCCTTCAAATCCTCGACCCAGTACATAGCTTACTTGCGCCGCAAGCTAACTTTAGTAGTCACCATAAACTCTTTGACAACCAGTTGCGGAGCAACTTGTGAAAATAACCAAGGCAACTCGACGTTTTGCTTCCCGACTTGTTTTTCTTAGCCTCTTTTGGTCCCAAATTGCCTCCTTTGACTCCAAACATAACTAAAAACCTATAAAACAAACTTTACACAAAATATAAGTAATACAGGGCCTATCCATTACGTTTTGGACTCTAAACATAACAAATATCTCTATGAAATACTCGTATAAATGAGCGATATCAAACCCCCCATACTTAGACATTTGCTTGTCCCTCAGCAATTCCGACTCAAAACTACTATCAAGTTTACAAAACATACAACTTAAGAAAAGATAAGGAATCACGGGCTCAAACATTTAAGTAAATTCCGGTGTTAGAAATTAAAGATATGCGTGAAATTGCTAGATCGTAAAACCGACTACAAACATCTAAAGCTACTAAATTACTTAACTAAACAAAAACCGCAATTTTCTAATGTTAACTCCTAATTCATCCACTAGTTTAGATATGTCTAAATAATCACCCCTTTTCCCTCACTCTCCAACCGAAGTTGAAGCGATCAGCCTTTACGGCCGACCCCTATATCACCTTACTTTCGGGGGAACCCTTAAAATATCACTAAGCATTTTTCTTCATTTGAGTACTTCTTTCTTTTGAGTATTATTTGGTTAGTCTACATCTTTTTCTTTTCCTCTCACTTTTGTTCACTTCAAATATTATAGATTTATATTTATATATTTTCTTTGAAGTGAACGGGCATAACGGGATTTGAGTCTTCGTTATAGTGAGGATCAATTTCTATTTTGTCGACGGGAAAGACCTATGGCCTTTTTCTTCGCCTCTAATTCTCCAATGGGCTTAAGTGATACTAGGATTCCCCAACTACCCCCGAAAAGGTGCAAGGACTACAAGGGCTCGGTACTAAGGATATATAGTGATTATCTAGATTTTAGATTTTTCTTATACAAAATAACTATAAATACATATCTCCAACCAGCCATATATACGGGAGAGAGCACGGGTATGATTCATGGCCATAACATATTCCTTTTAATTTTTTTATTCAACTTTAGAAACCTTTCACCTCATTTAATACAATTTTGTTTATTTATTTTTATAAACTTTTAACTTTTATTTATTCTTGCGCCGCAAGGCCTTCAAATCCTCGACCCAGTACATAGCTTACTTGCGCCGCAAGCTAACTTTAGTAGTCACCATAAACTCTTTGACAACCAGTTGCGGAGCAACTTGTGAAAATAACCAAGGCAACTCGACGTTTTGCTTCCCGACTTGTTTTTCTTAGCCTCTTTTGGTCCCAAATTGCCTCCTTTGACTCCAAACATAACTAAAAACCTATAAAACAAACTTTACACAAAATATAAGTAATACGGGGCCTATCCATTACGTTTTGGACTCTAAACATAACAAATATCTCTATGAAATACTCGTATAAATGAGCGATATCAAACCCCCCATACTTAAACATTTGCTTGTCCCTAAGCAATTCCGACTCAAAACTACTATCAAGTTTACAAAACATACAACTTAAGAAAAGATAAGGAATCACGGGCTCAAACATTTAAGTAAATTCCGGTGTTAGAAATTAAAGATATGCGTGAAATTGCTAGATCGTAAAACCGACTACAGACATCTAAAGCTACTAAATTACTTAACTAAACAAAAACCGCAATTTTCTAATGTTAACTCCTAATTCATCCACTAGTTTAGATATGTCTAAATAATCACCCCTTTTCCCTCACTCTCCAACCGAAGTTGAAGCGATCAGCCTTTACGGCCGACCCCTATATCACCTTACTTTCGGGGGAACCCTTAAAATATCACTAAGCATTTTTCTTCATTTGAGTACTTCTTTCTTTTGAGTATTATTTGGTTAGTCTACATCTTTTTCTTTTCCTCTCACTTTTGTTCACTTCAAATATTATAGATTTATATTTATATATTTTCTTTGAAGTGAACGGGCATAACGGGATTTGAGTCTTCGTTATAGTGAGGATCAATTTCTATTTTGTCGACGGGAAAGACCTATGGCCTTTTTCTTCGCCTCTAATTCTCCAATGGGCTTAAGTGATACTAGGATTCCCCAACTACCCCCGAAAGGGTGCAAGGACTACAAGGGCTCGGTACTAAGGATATATAGTGATTATCTAGATTTTAGATTTTTCGGGGAAACTTAAGGAACTAAAACTAGAAAACCTAAATTCTTATTTACAAATATTTTATTAACTAGAGATGTTCTTAATTACATTTAAGCGTTTTTTTTTTTTTTTTTTTTTTTTTTGTTTTTTTTTTTTTTAATGACTCTAAAAGGCTCAAATGGGACAAAAATAAACGTAATGGATATAAGGGGATAAAACTATCTAATTTCTCGACCCCCCATACTTAAACAACACATTGTCCCTAATGTGTTCCATCAAAAGAAAACTAACTAAACTAAGGGAAATAAAATAAAAATACAAAAAGAAAATAAAGAAAGAAAAATAAAACCGTGCGAGTTGCGTTGATGTTGCATGATTTCCGATCTATACTCCGCACGTGCTGAACTTAATGCCAGACTTGTTATGGTACACATCACAAAAACAAAAACGTTAATTAGCACAATTTAAAATCCTAAACAAATAAAAGTAAAAATTGTTCCAAACACAACCTAACACAAACGGAAAGTAAAATAGTTCAACATCAAATAGTACAATAACAAACAAGCCAACAAATGGCTTCCTTCTCGTCATTCTTCTTCGTCGGGAGGAGGTAGAGGGGCGTACAACGATGGTGGGTTATATATACTCGGTCCACCCACTCGAGAAGCCCAGAACATTCGGATGGTAATGTTGCTCTGTTAGATAGTCCCATGCTGACTGGTAGCTCTCCATGTGGTAACGGGTGTATTCCCCCAATCGGTTAATCTCCCGTCTAGTCCTATCCGCCTCCGTCCTCATGTGGGACCAGTCATTCCTCGAATCGTCCACTTGCCTCCCAATTCGATACACCTCCCGCTGGAACTCAAAAGAGCTAGGTGGTAGTAGTGGTTCTGCCCCCTCAGTACCTAAACAAATCATTTCTCGTTACCATCTTCCGACCCACCGGTAGACTACACTGTCTAATCCCCGCGGCCGTCATCACACCAAGATTTTTCGCTATCCTAGTAATGAAATGCCCACAAACCATTGGCCCCGCTGCTTGCCTTCCTGACCCCTTCTCATTCATATATTGCAGTAGTGCCCAAGGCGCATTCACAAATTGTTCCAGGTCCCTTTTAGCGAAAAAATGTAAAAGCCAAGGTCATCGATGTAGACCTTGTCCTGATATTGATAACGTTGAAAGAACGAGTTTGAAATTGTTTTTTGAATTAATCTCAGATAAGGGTCCGTGATGTGTTTCGCTTTGTTTGTAGTAGAGTGAGGCCTTAATCCGGATAACTCAAACCAAACATCATTTTTATCCTCTCTTACATCGTTCCATCTCCAGCTTCTCTTTACCACGTATCCTCCCATATGATAGCGGTCCATATACTCCTCCTCAGTAAATAACCCAGCCAAAAACCCGAAGTGGGGTATGGATACTTCATGATATTTTCCCCCCAACCGGAACTTGATGAGTTTTGCACTATAAACTGCAGGACCATTGTCGGGTACTGGGTCGACCATCAAACTTGAGTAGAATTCAAGACACATCTCCCTATAACTATTTTCCATGACACTAAACCCCTTCTTCCACACCGCAACCTCAAAAGGTGGGGCTCCATACACACTGTGTCATGAGGTAGGAATTTAATTCCTCAGTGATCCCCAACTCTTCGATCACATCCCAATCCAAAAACTTCGCGGGCCAAACCGCCTTGTCTTGAAGCGCTGCCAAATTATTGTTTAACCGGATTTTCTCATTTGCATTGCTTCCGGGCCACTTGAGCCAAGGGTGTGTCTCAGGTCGCATCAATGGATGCAACGGATGGAATGTGGGATCGTGCTACCCGATGAACCGTGGATGTTTCCTCCACTTCAGGCTCCTCGACCGCTTGGAAGAAACATCCACGGTTCATCGGGTAGCACGATCCCACATTCCATCCGCTGCATCCATGATGATGCGACCTGAGACACACCCTTGGCTCAAGTGGCCAGGAAGAAATGCAAATGAGAAAATCCGGTTAAACAATAATTTGGCAGCGCTTCAAGACAAGGCGGTTTGGCCCGCGAAGTTTTTGGATTGGGATGTGATCGAAGAGTTGGGGATCACTGAGGAATTAAATTCCTACCTCATCACACAGTGCGTAGAGGATTATGGAGCGCCACCTTTTGAGGTTGCGGTGTGGAAGAAGGGGTTTAGTGTCATGGAAAATAGTTATAGGGAGATGTGTCTTGAATTCTACTCAAGTTTGACGGTCGACCCAGTACCCGACAATGGTCCTGCAGTTTATAGTGCGAAACTCATCAAGTTCCGGTTGGGGGGGAAATATCATGAAGTATCCATACCCCACTTCGGGTTTTTGGCTGGGTTATTTACTGAGGAGGAGTATATGGACCGCTATCATATGGGAGGATACGTGGTAAAGGGAAGCTGGAGATGGAACGATGTAAGAGAGGATAAAAATGATGTTTGGTTTGAGTTATCCGGATTAAGGCCTCACTCTACTACAAACAAAGCGAAACACATCACGGACCCTTATCTGAGATTAATTCAAAAAGCAATTTCAAACTCGTTCTTTCAACGTTATCAATATCAGGACAAGGTCTACATCGATGACCTTTGGCTTTTACATTTTTTCGCTAAAAGGGACCTGGAACAAGGGGTCAGGAAGGCAATATATGAATGAGAAGGCGTCAGGAAGGCAAGCAGCGGGGCCAATGGTTTGTGGGCATTTCATTACTAGGATAGCGAAAAATCTTGGTGTGATGACGGCCGCGGGGATTAGACAGTGTAGTCTACCTGTGGGTCGGAAGATGGTAACGAGAAATGATTTGTTTAGGTACTGAGGGGGCAGAACCACTACTACCACCTAGCTCTTTCGAGTTCCAGCCGATGATGGAGGAGGTGTATCGAATCGGGAGGCAAGTGGACGATTCGAGGAATGACTGGTCCCACATGAGGACGGAGGCGGATAGGACTAGACGGGAGATTAACCGATTGGGGGAATACACCCGTTACCACATGGAGAGCTACCAGTCAGCATGGGACTATCTAACAGAGCAACATTACCATCCGAATGTTCCGGGCTCCTCGAGTGGGTGGACCGAGTATAACCCACCATCGTTGTACGCCCCTCTACCTCCTCCCGACGAAGAAGAATGACGAGAAGGAAGCCGTTTGTTGGCTTGTTTTTTATTGTACTATTTGATGTTGAACTATTTTACTTTCCGTTTGTGTTTGGTTGTGTTTGGAACAATTTCTACTTTTATTTGTTTAGGATTTTAAATTGTGCTAATTTAACGTGTTTGTTTTTGTGATGTGTACCATAACAAGTCTGGCATTAAGTTCAGCACGTGCGGAGTATAGATCGGAAATCATGCAACATCAACGCAACTCGCACGGTTTTATTTTTCATTCTTTATTTTCTTTTTGTATTTTTATTTTATTTCCCTTAGTTTAGTTAGTTTTCTTTTGATGGAACACATTAGGGACAATGTGTTGTTTAAGTCTGGCATTAAGTTCAGCACGTGCGGAGTATAGATCGGAAATCATGCAACATCAACGCAACTCGCACGGTTTTATTTTTCATTCTTTATTTTCTTTTTGTATTTTTATTTTATTTCCCTTAGTTTAGTTAGTTTTCTTTTGATGGAACACATTAGGGACAATGTGTTGTTTAAGTATGGGGGGGTCGGGAAATTAGATAGTTTTATCCCCTTATATCCATTATGTTTATTTTTGTCCCATTTGAGTCTTTTAGAGTCATAAAAAAAACAAAAAAAAAAACGCTTAAATGTAGTTAGGGAAGATTTTAGGGGCTTGTTCGTTTAAATTAATTCCGGTACTTTAACGTGAAATTGTTTAGAAACATCTCTAGTTAATAAAATATTTGTAAATAAGAATTTAGGTTTTCTAGTTTTAGTTCCTTAAGTTTCCCCGAAAAATCTAAAATCTAGATAATCACTATATATCCTTAGTACCGAGCCCTTGTAGTCCTTGCACCCTTTCGGGGGTAGTTGGGGAATCCTAGTATCACTTAAGCCCATTGGAGAATTAGAGGCGAAGAAAAAGGCCATAGGTCTTTCCTGTCGACAAAATAGAAATTGATCCTCACTATAACGAAGACTCAAATCCCGTTATGCCCGTTCACTTCAAAGAAAATATATAAATATAAATCTATAATATTTGAAGTGAACAAAAGTGAGAGGAAAAGAAAAAGATGTAGACTAACCAAATAATTTCAAAAGAAAGAAGTACTCAAATGAAGAAAAATGCTTAGTGATATTTTAAGGGTTCCCACGAAAGTAAGGCGATATAGGGGTCGGCCGTAAAGGCTGATCGCTTCAACTTCGGTTGGAGAGTGAGGGAAAAGGGGTGTTTATTTAGACATATCTAAACTAGGGGATGAATTAGGAGTTAACATTAGAAAATTGCGGTTTTTGTTTACTTAAGTAATTTAGTAGCTTTAGATGTTTGTAGTCGGTTTTACGATCTAGCAATTTCACGCATATCTTTAATTTCTAACACCGGAATTTAGTTAAATGTTTGAGCCTGTGATTCCTTATCTTTTCTTAAGTTCTATGTTTTGTAAACTTGATAGTAGTTTTGAGTCGGATTTGCTTAGGGACAAGCAAATGTTTAAGTATGGGGGGTTTGATATCGCTCATTTATACGAGTATTTCATAGAGATATTTGTTATGTTTAGAGTCCAAAACGTAATGGATAGGCCCCATATTACTTATATTTTGTGTAAAGTTTGTTTTATAGGTTTTTAGTTATGTTTGGAGTCAAAGGAGGCAATTTGGGACCAAAAGAGGCTAAGAAAAACAAGTCGGGAAGCAAAACGTCGAGTTGCCTTGGTTATTTCCACTAGTTGCTCCGCAACTGGTTGTCAAAGAGTTTATGGTGACTACTGAAGTTAGCTTGCGGCCCAACATCCATGGCTTGCGGCGCAAGTAAACTATGTACTGGCTCGAGGATTTGAAGGCCTTGCGGCGCAAGAGATGTGCTTGATGTGCTTGCGGCGCAAGAAGGCTGCTGGCAGTTATAATTCAGTTTCTTTAATGCTAATTATGTGGGAACCCAAGAGTTTAGTGGGGCAATTACAAAAGACACGAATGGCTGGACAGAAAGATCATCATTATCACTCACATTATCAGTTTTTCATCAATTTGCAAGGAAGATTAAGGCAATTTTCATAATCGCAATTTCAAGTTTGTGTTGAACAATCGTTACTTTCATTTCTACTTTGTCATTTTGGAGATACTTGGAACCTATTTTCTATATTTTGGTATTGAACTTTTATCTATTTCACATTTGCTTGGATTTGTGATCGTTTATGTGTTAAATTTTGGGTGTGAAAGTCGATTGATGTGTAGAGGTTAATTGAGGATCCGTTTGGGTTGTTATTTTAATTATATTGTTAAGATTGTTTATACTTTTATTTGGTAAACTAAAAACGGGTATTCGAGAGGAATCCGTAATTTTTACTAAAATAAGAATGAATTAATCGGCCGGTCTTTAGTTGATTAAGAGTTAGCGATATTCGAGAGGAATCACTAACAACAATCTAAACAAGTAAGTAATAACACAAACGCTAGTTAATAAATTAAGAGAAATCGGTTTATTAGTTAGTAAGCTATTCGAGAGGAAGCTTATAAGTTAATTCTCACACATCGGCTTGGAACTTTATGCACAATTACTTGAGGTGTTAACTATATTCGAGAGGAATAGTTTCATGGTTAGGTAATTGGAGAAATCCGGTATTCGAGAGGAACTTAGGATTTTATATTAGAAGTTTTTCGACATTTTCACATCTAAGAGATAACACACATTCGTAAACGCTCCAAGCAAGCGTCTTTTATCTATATTTGAATCAGAAAAGTATTTTTGTTATTCGTATAATCAAGTCTTCTTAAGACCAAACCCAATTGTTACTTGTTACGTGTTATTATAAAACTAAAATTCTTAACTATAAATAGTCCATGTGTTCGAACCCGATATTTACCGATACTATTTTGCAATCGACAAGGGTACACTGACCGTGTAGCAATCTAGTAAAAGTTAATTTTCGGAGAACTAGATTTTTCACATCAAGTTTTTGGCGCCGCTGTCGGGGACCGTATTTGTTACTTGTTACATGTTATTATAAAACTAAAGTTCTTAACTATAAATAGTCCATTTAGATAAATAAGTATGTATGTATTAAACCTTAAGCCTTAAGCCTCTTATTTTGTATATATTGCAATTATACTCTTTTATTTGTCATTTTCTTTAAAAAAATTGATCATACGATAAATTATTATAAATCTGCGATAATTATTATAAATTTCATCACAACATATCTAACTTTTTATCTATTTTTGACCAACTATTTGTTCCACAACAACGCACGGGCCTTAATTTCTAGTTAGTAGCAAAATACATTACATAATGAGTTAATTACATAAGTGGTCCCTATGGTTACCGAAATTTCACCAATCATCCCTATAAGTTTTTCGTTACATGGCTAATCCCTATTTTTATAATTTGTTGCTCGCGCAAAGTCCCTATAATGATGGCCCGTTAAATATTCCGTTAGTGAAATACACATGCATTGCACATGAGGGTATATCGGTAATTATTTATTTCTTCTACCCATGTTCGTTGATATTTAAACTTAGAAATGAAATTGCTAACTACCCATGTTCCCATGTTTTTTAGTGGTTCATTATATTACCAATCAAATTTTCACAAATTCAAACCTTCGTATATATCTTCCCTAATTTTCAACCTAAAATCATCATTCAACCAATCAATTAGCAACTCGACTTGCTATTGTAAACAGCATGTAATATTTTGTTAATGGGCTTTATTATGTAAACAGCATGTAATATTAGAAACTCGACTTGGTACATGCTGATTACTCTAACGGTAGAAAGAAAGAAAGAATATTTCATTGTGTTTGCATATTTTGTTAATGGGCTTTATTATGTAAACAGCATGTAATAGCAACTCGACTTGGACTTGGACTTGGACCGTTAAAGTAATTCTGCATACCATAGGGATCACCCATTAACAAAATATGCAAACACAATGAAGTCAACCCCAAAACCCTTCCTTTCCCTATAAGTATACTGGCCGTTTCATCATTTTCTTCATTAACAAATTCCCGTCCTTCTTTCCTTTTTTTGTTCTTACAATTTTCGATTTCAATCAATTTTTATATCTAAACTTTGTATTTATTCATTGTTAAATTTTAAAGTTGGGCAATGATGACATGATGTGATAAGGTCTTGTTCGTCGTAACGGTGATTAACAACCACCTTGCCCACCAAACTGTTATATCACCACCCATAAACTGAGTCCATTTTTCTTTCTATTAAAACATTGGCTGATGATTAAACTTAAAATTAAAGACAAGCATATGTTTGAATTTAAACCATGTTGTCAAATAATCTTCTCTATGAGGCCTTTTTTGTTTCTTTTTTATTTTTAATTTAATTTTAAAATGGATTTTTTTAGAGAGAGGGTTCAAATGATGATTAAGCATAGTTCAAATGATTATTTTTTATTTTATTCTTTTAATTTCATTATTTGATATCTAATCAGAATGGACTAGTTACTAAACTAGTTGGTTCTTTATTGAATCTACAGATTCTGGGGTCCATTTTAAAATTTAAAGAATCACAGAAAGGTGGTTTTGTAGATTCAATAACGACCCAAAGGCCAAAACTACTACTTATTTGTTTAAAACGAGGAATAATCACAGTAACCGATTCAATCGAATAACGAAACCCAGAAACGAATTTAACTAAAGATCAATGAATGAACCCATACCTCTGTTTTGTTGTTGTTCTTGAAGAACATGTCTTGAAGCCATTTATAACAATCGATTGATCAAAACTTGAACAGAGAAAAAAAACCCGATTACGATTCGATTACTCTCTCTCTCTCTAAAACCCCTTTCTGGATTTCTCTCTCTAGAATTGATCGAAATCAAGTAATGAAAGATTATGAGGTAATTAGAGATTTGTGACCCTTTTTTAAGGAAAGGGATTCTATCCAACGGTCATATTTCTAGCCGTTACATTCAAATTTATTATTTCTCTAATGTTATTTCCTTACTCAAGAATCTCTTACTTTACAAATGTACCCCTTATAGTTTTGTTATTTGACATTTTAGTTTATGCTCTTTGTTTTTTTCAATTTTGCTAGGTTTAATTGTTTAGTTACCAATAACATATAGCTTTTCCTACTTAACTTGGAGTAAAATTCTTTTTTAGAAACAAATTTGCCATTGATTTAGTATTTTGGTAACATAAAAAGTTCAGATACATATATAGATGTATTGAACATTATATTTAACCGTATGGTTAGTAAACTCTATTATTTACTATTATATTTAACTGTATGTGTCTGAATATCTTATGCATAGTAAACTCCATAATTTTATTGCAATTTAATTGATTGGCTATTTTTCATATGATATGTTCATCTTAAATGGGATGATAGTTTTTAATGCCAAACTTTTTGGTGACTCGTATTTTAAATTTCGAATATGTTTAATGTTATGTAATATTACAACAATTTGGCTCATCAAATTCAATTAATTTGCCATTTAAGATGCTTGATTACAGAAAACAAACATCTATTTAAAGATAATATATCCCTAAATCCAAGACCCACATAAAAATCAAATTACAATTCCGTAACCTGTTTAACCCAAAATCTAATACAAAAATTCCCCAACATAATTCTACTTATTTAGTAGCAAATAAATATGTCTTATATTTAGACCTACATATATCCAAGATACAATTGTTTTTTTGGTTTGCATTGAATTATGTATCCATACTACTTATAATACACATCGACCTAACGTCTTAATATTGAATTTTAAGTAAAATTTTTACTAAATTGCTCATTATTAATGTAAATATTTTTCGAGGTATTATTTTTTTCTAACCCAAATATACTTATGTAAACTAGCTTAGTGCCCATGTTACATACGAGAGTATTTACAAAAGTACATAAAATCGCTGAAGAAATTTCAAAACTTAATTTTAAGTATTTAATAAGAATTAAATAAACAAAAAGGGTAGCGTTAAACTAAACTGATAAACAATGCTACAAAACAAGAAAGAAGTTATGTAGTATCCGTAATATTATTGAATAAACTTACTATTTAAGTAGTATACAAAAACTGATAGTATTTGGAGTAATAAGACTTACTCATGTACATATAGTTTAAAGTTGAAACTAATTAAAACAAAAAAAATTAATATGAAACTTAAAAAACATAGATTGAGAAACTATAGTAGAAAATTGTTGATTGTTCAAAAAATGGCTCGAGTTTCCAAAAATTAAAATAAAAAATACATAATTAAGGAACTAATGTAGTCATCATATTCAACTCTAAATACATTTCCTTAATCCCCGACTTTCGTAATCTAACTCTCGCATTTCAAAACAATACAACATTAACAGGTCAACCTAACCCACCCGACACAACCCGATACCCAATCAAATAAATAGCTCAAAGTGCATGTAAAACATTGGATTTGTCTATAAGAACTATGTGTGTCACATTAAGAGATAACATTTAATGCATTGTATCGAAATACATTACATAAATAAACCTAATGTAGTTTGAAAACTGGATAATCTAAACAAAATGGTTACAATTAACATTATAGGAATCCAAACTTAAAATAACAAAGACCCCATGTTTAGAATCGACTCCTCAAAAGTTTTTTAAGCACCTCAAAGTTATTCAAAAACAACTAGTTACTAAGCTAATTAAAACATCTTAACCTAACAAGCATAAGTTGTATGCCTCAATCTAAACAAAGCTTCAATTTTAGAAAATTAATGAAAAAACCCCTAGTGAAGCTACATAATGAACACTCTAAAAAACTTTAAGATCCATTTAGAATTCTCTAAACTACATGCTCATAACCCTTACTCGACACAACTTAAATCGTATAAACACGGAATAAAACATTAAAAGAAACAAAAAATATGCTAAAAATGTACCTAGATCCTTGTTAATCAAGTTTTTACATTCATCAGTTGTTTCTTCATCCTAAGGATATATGCATCCAAACACAAAATACCGATTATCAACAACTTGAAAACATAACACCAAACATTCAGTAAAAGCAATAAAAGTAACAAAATTACTTGACACTATACATCAATCCCAATGTTCTTGTATTTAACATACAAATGGGTTGAAAGCCATCATAAAAAAAAAGTTACAATATGACAATAAATCTTAGACTTTTATGTAAATTTAAAATTTAAAAGAGTCGGTAATTAATTTTAACATCATATATATAAGTAAAATCAATAATTTCACCACTTTTGTCTAAACCAACTAAGTTAAAACAAAGACTTAGAGCAAGTCAAGGGACATGTAATTGTTTAGAAAAATTTAAATCAACTTGAAGGTTTAGCATCTTTTTTATGAAACGCATGTACCTTTAAAAAATCTACATTAGTTAACAAAGTAAATGATGTTTATACACTTGGCAATAAAAACTTATACATTTACACATACATACACATTAAAGATATTTAAACAAATAATCATTAATCCTTATTAACCGATTAACATGCAAAAATCACATCATCATCATGTGGAAAAGACATTATGCACCTTTTTTATATGTTGTGACCACTGCAACCATTCATTGATTCTAACATCAGCAAGCTTTACAATCTGATCAAAACATTTTAATATAACAATAAATAAATTGTAAATGATAAATAAAAGCATTTTGCTAATTACCATGTTAGAAAAAATTGATTAAGCATACCAGATTCAAACCATACCATATATATCTGCAAATAGTCCCGACCTAAAACAAAAGATGGCCATGAGCGATTAATATAACAAATCATATAACTGAAACATCTAAAGTATATCATTATAGAACATAAACATATGAAGTATATCATTAGGTGAAACAGTAGAAAAAAATAAACATGGAGATTAGTGGTTTATATGCATCTTTATTAGCAACAATATATTAGGCTTTGAAGCTCAAACAACAATAATAACCCCGTTACGAGAAACAAACTTTTTAATAAGAGTATATAAAACTTTAACAAAAAAAGATCCTGAAAAATCAAATTAAGTTACCTGAGTTGTACTCTTGGGTTGAAGTCGCCCATTCCATTTCTTATATAACTGATAAACATAAAGATTCAACTACAACATAACTCTAAGAATAGTGGAATACATATTAAAATTAAAAAATTAAAAAAGAACAAAACAAATGTAGAGATTAGAATTAGTTGATATTGTTTCTAGTATGTGATTCTATCCTTGTAATGAACCTTTACCCCTTACCTATAAATAGGTAAGGCTAGAAGAGAAGATTCGAAGTTGGTTTCGTTATAATTCGATCACGACGCTTTTTGCAATTTTCTTAGTTTGTTTTCTTTCCTTTTTCAAGACAATTTCCAGTATGTTTTCTATTATCTTATTTGTTGTTTTGAACACCATTATGAGTAGCTAAACACTTCTTACGCTTGTTTGATTTATGGATCTTGTTTGATAATTATTGTTTCGTTATTGATTGTTAGGTATTTGTGTTTAATCGTAGATGCTTAACTGTTTAAGTTTTAATATATTATCATAAGTTGTTTATGTGCAATTTGTTAAATCAACATTCTAGGTATTCAAAAAGAATCTAAATAGGTTAAATAAATTGTATGAAATAATCAATCAGTCTTTAATTGGTTTAAAATTATTAGGATTCGAGAGGACCTAGTAATAACAACTTAGGTAATAAAACGAAAACGAGTAAGTCTAGTTGTTAAGATTCGAGAGGACTTAATAATTAGAGAAGTTATTCGAGAGGAAACTTCATAAGATTAAATCATTAAAATACCGGCTTGTTAATTAATGCTTAATTGTGGATAATTATAACTGTATTCGAGAGGAACATTATAATCGGAAATAGTTAAAGTTAGTAAAATATTCGAGAGGAGTTTTACTATAAATTAGAAATTAAATATACTTTCAATATCGTAAACATAATTGGAAAACAAGTGAAGTGTCAAACAAGTGTAATTTCTCCAATATTTGATAATCTTAATTACCTTTTCTTACTCGATTTTTATAATCAACTTTTACAATCACTTGCTATTTTAATTATTCTTTTGTTACAAAAACCCCAAAAACAAACAAGTATTATTAATTCGAAGTTAAAAACCAAATTAATCCCTGAGTTCGAACCTTTACTTACTTAAAGCTATTATATACGAATAGGTCCACTACCTATAAGTGTGTAATTAAGTCTACAAGTAGGTCGAGTTTTATAAACTAGATTTTACACATCATGGTCAACGGGGTTCCTTTGAAGCGCTTCAAGTATGAGGATAAATGCGTCCCATGCAAACTCAGAAAACAACACAAGCAACCTCACAAACCTAAGTCCCTTAACACAATTTAGACACCATTTGAGTTGATGCACACTGATCTATTCGGCCCCATTAAACAACAAATATTACTGTTTAGTAGTCACCGATGACTACAATCGTTATTCTAGGGTCTACTTTTTGGCCACTAAGAGTGAAACAGCTGGCACACTGATTAACTTCTTCGGCATGATCAAGAATGTTTACAAAGCCAAGGTCAAACGCCTAAGAAGTGATAACGGAACAGAATTAAAAAACTCTACCATGACTTTGTACTGCATAGCAAATGGGATTGTTCAAAAACATAGTGCACCTTATGAACCTCAACAAAACGGAGTTGCCGAAAGGAAAAACAGAACTATAATTAAGGTCGTACGTACAATGCTACCTGACTCGCACCTCCCAATCATGTTCAGGGGGAGGCTGTTAGCACAACTTGTAATGTCTTAAATCGAGTGTTAACTGTTAAACGGTTTGATAAAACTAGTTATGAATTACTTAATAGTCGTAAACCGAATCTTGCTAGTTTGGAACCTTTCGGGGCTCCATGTACCGTATTGAAAACAAATTACACCACTAAATTTGATCCTAAAGCCGTTCAGGGATACTTTCTTGGATATGTTGAAGGTTGTGCAAACAAACGTGTTTACCTAAAACTTGCACGAACTGTGGAAGTCGTTTTCAACATGGAAATAACTAGTTATAACTTTGAAAAACAAAACGGTCCAACAATTTTCTTCGACTATGATTCATTGTTTGATTCATTTAACCTTTCCTCTAGTGCAACGAATACAGGAACATCAGAAGACTCAAGCTTCTCTTCTGATGACGAGGACAACATATTTCCTCACTCACCTGATATTCAATAAATTGTTGATGAAAATATTGAACCCAAAGCTATTGCCGAAGATCAACCTGATGATCAAGTTAATGGCCAAGAAGATGTGGAAGATACACGAGCTGAAGACCAGGAATTCCATCCCACTCATGACAACTCTGATCACGAACACTATATCAATGACCCCCAAGAATCAAGGATTCACATAATTCATCCGCCCGGAATTATCATTGGAGATCCGAACGCAAGTGTCGAAACTAGATTGCAGCTAGAAGTTCTTCAAGGGATGTATGCGACCGCTACAAATTCAGAAGATTATAACAACTGTCGTTTCTTCTCCTTTGTTTCCCAAGAAGTTCCTGCCAATATCCATATGGCTCTCAAACACGCAAATTGGGTGAATGCTATGCAAGAGGAATTAGCACAGTTTGAGAAGCTTTGTGTCTAGACACTCATGGAACTACCTAATGGTGTCAGACCTCGCTAAAGCGAAAACACGAGGTACGAAGAGAAAAGATATCATCATACGAGTCATAATAAAACATAACGATTTCAAGTCATTTAGATAGAATTAAAAAGTTTACAAGTTCGAAAAATAACCAAGCATTTAACGTATCAACATAACAAAATATATGATTAAGTATTTTAACATAATTCCCAAAATGATTAAACAAGTCTTCCCCCAATTCGTGGTTCATGTGACTTGCCTGACCCTTCCATGATATGCACTTCCTGTCCTTACATTTGATTTCCTGAAACATGAGAACAAGTGTCAACTACGTAAAGTAGAGAGTGAGTTACAGTTTTCTAGTCCTCGACTAAAATTGGTTTGCGACAAGTATAACAATACTTAAAAGATAGTTGCGGAAATCGTATACCTCTAAATATATAAGCGCAAGACTAAAAAATGATAAATGACAAAGTATAACAATACTTTTAAAAGTTGGTTGTGGAAGTCGTATATCTCTAAATATATACGCACAAGATCAGTAAACTATTGATTGAAATAGTGTATAACGACTACTTGACATAATATAACTTAAGTGTTCATACTAAACCGATTAACCAACCGCGAAGCCCCTTACCCCGCACTATCTACGAGGAGTATCCCTGATCAAAGTAATATGTACTTAGACTGCCATCTAAGTAAGGAACGGTTATTTCCTAAGTATCGATATCCATAATTACTAGACGGCTTAATAAGCTAATAGTGTGTTGCGAAAACTGGACATTAATGTTATTTCAAAACTGATCGTAGTCACTTATGGTTAGTTATATTCTCCTCAAGAGTCATGGTTGTTATATAATCAATCAAAGTTTATACGAGTGCCGAGTGTGACAATAAAATGTATTCACATATAAGTAAGTAAAAGTTTGGTTCTCATGCTTCCCCCCAAAAGAGTTATTTAAAAACAGTAAATAAAAGTGGGGATGTAACTCACGGTTTGCTAGTGACGAGACGAGTGTGTGAGTCGTGGTCGGAATGCTTCGGAATCACGAAAATCCTAAAGTTACACCAAGTTATCGAATAAGTATAATTGTTTATGTGTTCAAAATATCACTTTAATACTAGTTAAAGTCGTTACAGTTAGTTCTGGACTGATACATGAAATAATGAGCTTAAGATTACATTTTACCGAGAATTTAGTACGTTTTCGGGACCTGATCACAGTTACGCAACGTAACTGTTAGTTACGCAACGTAACTGTTAGTTACGCTGCGTAACTGTTAGTTATGTTGTGTAACTGTAGTTACGCTGCGAGCGTAACTGACGGACAGTTTTGGGTCAAAATCTTTTTCGGTGTCGTAACTCAACTTTGATGGTAAAATTCGATATGTACTTATAGATACCTTAAAAATACATTATAAACGACAGTTTATAGCATCTTTTTAACCACAAAAGTTAAGATTTGTAAAATGACCCGTTTGTAGGTGAATGGGTTGAAATCTTCAAAAATCATATTTTTACAGGTTTGATCTTACATGCAGTTAAATATATATATAAGAAAACAGTGATTTTAAAAGGATTGAACCAAATAGAAATTGATTTGATGGAGATTGAAGAGTTTCCTTGGTGATTTTAGCCCCAAATTGTTAAAGTTTCAATTATTAACCCCAAATTGATGAATGCTTCTTTCCTTCTTTTGATTGTAGGATGATTTTAGGTGCAGTTTTTATGGTGAATTTGCTGCTTAGTTGACTGGAGATGAGGGAGTTCTAGAGAGAACACTTGTGTGTGTTTTGATTGTGTATTTATGTAATGAATTTGTGTGAGAGAGAGATGAGACATAGGGTCATTAAAGCCAGGTTTTTGCCATTTTGGAGAGGTCGAATCAGCATAAAACAAGTTTTAGGAACGTAATGACAAGTGTACCACTCGTTTTTCATGCAAATTTGACTTACCACGCTAGTTACGCTGCATAACTGTTGCGTAATTAGATTCGTTGCGTAACTGCTCAGTTACGCTAGTGTAACTGCTTTGTTACGCTGTGTAACTACTCAGTTACGCTGGTTGTTGGAAATTTTGCGTTTTTCGTTATCGTTAAGCATTTTCGTTAGTTGTGAGTTTACGACTAGTTTAGAGATGAACTTAGGCAAGTTCACTAGGTTTTTTCTTGGTATTAGGATTCATTTAATGATTCCAATTTCGATTCCGACTCACACACGTTTACGGTAAAAGTACAGTTAAAGACAATAACAGATATCTCAAATATATAGAGTACGGATTTCACCTGAATTTTAGAAGGATGTCACATTCTCTCTGGGTTAAAAGAAATTTCGTCCCGAAATTTAGTTCGCCTCCTCGGGAGGAAGGGTCTTCAAACAAATGTGGATACTTCTGACGAATCTGGTCTTCACGCTCCCACGTGAATTCATGACCTCGTCGGGAATTCCACCGAACCTTGACGATAGGGATACGAATCTGTTTGAGTTGTTTGACCTCTCGGTCTACAACCTCAAGAGGTTCTTCGATGAAGTTGAGCTTATTATCGATCTTGAACTCGTCGAGCGGAATGACAATGGTCTCGTCAGATAAGCACCTTTTCAAGTGCGAGACATGGAAGACGTTGTGGATGTTGGAAAGTTTTTGCGGGAGTTGGAGTCGATACGCCACCGGGCCGATTCGCTCTATCACCTCGAATGGTCCGGTGTACCTCGGGCTTAGCTTGCCGCGTTTCCCGAAATGGATTACCCCCTTCCATGGCGATATCTTGAGAAGCACTCTATCTCCAACTTGGAACTCAAGGGGTTTCCTTCGGTTATCGGCATAGCTCTTCTTCCGGGTACGGGATGTCTTCAGCCTTTCCCGTATAGTGGTGATCTTGTCCATGGTTTACTGGACAATATCTAGCCTTGTTAGTTTTCGATCGCCAACTTTTAACCAACAAAGCGGTGACCGACACTTGCGTCCGTATAAGGCCTTGAATGGTGCACACTTGATGCTAGCGTGGTAGCTGTTGTTATAGGAGAACTCGACCAAAGGCAAGTGAGCGTCCCAACTTCCTCCGAAGTCAACTACACACGCTCTCAGCATATCTTCAAGGGTTTGAATCGTCCTTTCACTCTGACCATCGGTCTGGGGATGGTAGGCTGTGCTAAGGTCTAGTCGCGTCCCGAGAGATCTCTGAAGTGCATTCCAAAATCGGGACGTGACTCGACTATCCCTGACGGAGATAATGGAGAGAGGCGTTCCATGACGAGAGACGATCTCGTTGATGTATAACTGAGCGAACTTTTCCATCGAGTAGTTTTTTCGTACCGGTAGGAAGTGTGCAGATTTCGTCAATCGATCCACAATAACCCAAATCATGTCGTTACCCCTTGCCGTACGGGGTAGTTTGGTGATGAAGTCCATGGAGATCTGTTCCCACTTCCACATGGGAGTCTCCGGTTGTTGTAGCAGACCTAACCTTCGAGCAAGTAAGACACTTGCCTACGTACAAGGCGATATCCTTTTTCATGCCCGACCACCAGTAGTATTACCGTAGATCCTTGTACAACTTATCGGATCCCGGATGAATAGAGTATCGGGATCGGTGGCCTTCATCCAAAATAAGCTTACGAAGGTCTTCGGATCTCGAAATCCACGCTCGATTATTGAAGTAGTGGTTTCCGTCCAGTTTGAGTTCGAATTCATTCTCATGGTTGTGTACGGTTTCGTCCTTAAGGTTCTCGGGTTTCAACGCTTCTAGCTGAGCTATGGCGATTTGCGTGTGTAGGCTTGTCTGAACCTGTATTCCCAATGCTCTAACTCGAGATGGTTTTACCCTTCCCTTCCGACTCAGGGCACCTGCCACTAAGTTTTCTTTACCCGGGTGGTATTTGATCTCGCAATCGTAGTCGCTTAGAAGTTCAATCCATCTCCTTTGCCTCATGTTGAGCATTTTCTAGTCGAGGATGTGTTGAAAGCTTTTGTGATCCGTAAAAACTGTGCACTTGGTGCCGTATAAGTAGTGCCTCCAAATCTTTAATGCTAACACGATGGCTCCCAACTCTAAGTCGTGTGTTGTATAGTTCTGCTCATGTACCTTCAATTTCCTCGAAGCGTATGCGATGACCTTGTCCTTTTGCATAAGGACACACCCAAGACCTTGGTGAGATGCATCACAAAACACTACAAAATTGTCTGTGCCCTACAATAGGGACAGAATCGGTGCGTGGCACAGTTTGTGTTTGAGTTTCTGGAAGGATTCGTCCTGTTCTTTACCCCAATTAAAATCTTTATCCTTATGAGTGAGTTCGGTTGGTGGCTTAGCGATCTTCGAGAAATTCTCGATGAACCTTCAGTAATAGCCTACCAACCCTAGGAATTGTCGGATTTCCGTAGGATTGGTTGGAGCTTGCCATTTCTCGATCGCTTCGATCTTTGTCGGATCAACATGAATTCCCTCTTGGTCGATCACATGACCAAGGAAGCATACTTCTCGGAGCCAAAATTCGTAGTTCGAGAATTTGGCATACAGTTTCTGATCTCTGAGGATTTCTAGGATGAGCTTCAAATGTTTCGCGTGATCCTCCTTGTTCCTTGAGTAGATGAGGATTTCGTGTATGAATACGATCACAAGTTTATCCAGATACGGTCTACACACCCTGTTAATCAGATCCATGAACACCGTTGGTGCGTTGGTCAGACCGAAAGGCATAACGAGAAATTCATAGTGCCCGTATCGAGTTCGGAAAGCGGTTTTTGGAATGCCAGTTTCATTGATCTTAGAAAAATAAGTTGCACCCTGCAACTGGTCGAACAGATCATCGATTCTCGGGAGTGGGTATCGGTTCTTGATGGTCATGTTTGTTCAGTTCGCGGTAATCGATGCACATTCAGAAGGATCCGTCTTTCTTTTTCACAAAGAGGATTGGGGTTCCCCAGGGGGACGCACTTGGGCGAATCAGACCATGATCTAGAAGTTCATGCAGCTGTTTTGACAGTTCTTGTAGTTCGAGTGGTGCCAGACGATATGGTGTCTTGGCAACCGGTGCTACGCCAGGAACGAGGTTTATTCGGAATTCCACTTGTCGATGCGGCGGTAGCCCGGGTAAATCCTCTGGAAAAACCACCGGATGATCCTTGACTACGGGGATGTCTTGTACTCGGTTCTCTTTGGGCTTACGTTCAACGACATGCGCTAGGAATGCATCGCAGTTCTTTTTGAGGTATTTGCGCATTTTGATGATAGAGACAATACGAAGTTGTTGTCCAGGTTTATCTCCCTGTACAACGAGGGTTTCACCGTCTAAGAGAGGGATACAAATGAGTTTGTCGAAACAGACGATCTCGGCTCGGAAACGAGATAACAGTCCATTTCGACGATAATGTCAAAGCTTTTTAGCTCAATCGGGATCAAGTCGATGGGGAAGGTTTTATCAGCTAGGCACATTGAACATCCTAGGATTATATCCTTAGCTTCGAACGCTTGACCATTAGCATATTCGATAGTGAAGCTATCCTTAAGAACTTTAGATCCTAGACTAATAAGGGGTCTAAATTCTAAGGACACAAAGCTTCTCTCAGCTCCTGAGTCGAACATTATAGAGGCATAATGGTTGTTTATAGAAAATGTACCCGTTACTGCATTCGGGTCTTGGCGGGCTTCCTTAGTTGTGACCACAAAAGCACGACCGCGGCCTCGCCCGAATTGGTTTGTTTGGGCGTTCTGGAGTTTGGGGCAGGCGTTCCGGAAGTGTTGGTCACTCCCACACTCGAAGCACACCGACTTCTGTCCTTGATTGATTGTTTTCTCTAGACAGTACTTGGCGAAGTGCCCCATTTTCTAGCACTTTTGACACACCGGGCAGTTCCCGTTGTGGTGGAAATTTCACTTGTTGCACCTGGGATATGCCCCCGTGTAGTTTCGGGTTCCAGCTGGTGGTGGGGGTGCGGTTGCAGCAGTCACCACATAGTTGCGGGTGGTTTTATTTCTCTTGTTCCGGTCAGTCCTTCTTCGTGCTTCATCGGCATTTTTTTTCTCTCCTCCTTCCTTCTTGGAGGATGCTGGGGTGGAGAGGAGGTTGCTTGTTAATCGGTGCGCCAAAACAATAGCGCTCTTGAGTGTCTGGGGTTCTGCGGAGATGACCATTCCCCGGTTCTCCTCGGGAGTTACCAGCCTGGGTACTAGTCGTGCCAGTTCCTAGAATCGGGTAGTGTACCCTTCGATGTCGTTTCCGACCATCGTAAGATCCCTAAGCTCTGCCTCGAGCTTCTTTATTTCTCCCTTAGGGCAATATTCCTCAACCAAGAGCTTCTTGAACTCATCCCAGGTAAGGGAATAAGCAGTTTCACGCCCTCGGGTCCGAACCACGCTGTTCCACCAGGTCAGGGCCTTCCCGTGGAGTACGCAGGAGGCATACTCCACTTTGTCAGCTTCAGCACATCGGCTGATGTGCAGGACCGATTCGATGCTTTCGAACCATGAAACTATTCCTACAGCACCAGTGGTGCCATGAAACTCCTTAGGCTTACAAGCCATGAAGCCCTTGTAGTTGTATATGGGAGGGTTTTTGTTACGGTTGCCTCCCTGTCGTTGTTGTTGTTGCTGCTGTTGTTGCTGTTGTTGTTGCCTATGTTGCTGTTGCGGCTGTTGTTGCTCTTGTTGTTGCGGCTGTTGTTGCTCTTGTTGTTGCAGCTGCTGCTGGTTGTTGTTATTGATATTGTTGTTTATCCCCGTCGTGATCTGAGCGATCATATTGGGCATGGCAGCGTTTAGCTGAGCAGCAACCTGCTCGGCTATGAGGCTAGCGTTACTTCGCGTAGGAGCCATGTTTCTACAACAGAAAAAGGAAACCAGTTTAGAACGCACGAATAGGAATTAGCGATAAGAATAATGGACAACAACAATGATAACGCAAGAGTAATCTAGAAGGATAAATGGCACACGTACGATAACAATTAAGGAATAATAATATGATTCAAACAATATAGACAAGTACGAAAAATAAAGTAGAGATTCATTCGATAATACGTTAATCAGTTACAAGGTTCATAATGTGAAAGGTTCAAATGCAAGTACATCAATGAGAAGACTAACGAACTAGCTTTAAGTCGTGTACACATGGTAAAATTACGACTTAAGCTTACGATACAATACATAAATGAGAAGACTAACGACGCATATCTAGGAACATCTTCGGCAAGATGACCGCAATCAGGGTCCCCATAATCAGGCATGCGCTGACCAGTCGCTGCACCGTCCTCGCCGTGGATTGAGACGACGAGATGACTCGCATGGACTGCTCTGACAGACGGTGCGCTTTGTTAGAGACTTCACACAGAAGAAGACCCTGCTGTTGGGACTCTTTAGTGAGTCCCTGTAGGTCTCGTTGGAGTGCAAGGAACGTTGCATCTGCTGCTCCTGAAGCTGTCGCTCCCAATGGTAACGATCCATAGTTGGCGTACGCGAAGCCCCTGTGTACGGGTCTCCGAAAGGCATTGGGGGAGGAGCGGGTCTGGATGGGTCGGGAGTCTGCCCAAACATCCTGTCT
Organism: Senecio squalidus; assembly: GCA_910822075.1. NCBI lineage: Eukaryota > Viridiplantae > Streptophyta > Magnoliopsida > Asterales > Asteraceae > Senecio > Senecio squalidus. The sequence goes on from CAJVGC010000065.1 coordinate 42,808,824, forward strand.
GGCAGACGACCGGGAAGGACAACCTGCTTACGAGCAGTCATCCTCACGTGGGGTCCGCGCTGTTGTGGCGGTGCTGCGACGGGCATCGGGGGTGCAGCTGGTATCACGGTCCTCGAACTGGAGGTGCCATGGCTGCTCGAGAAAGCCATCGAGATCTCCTCGGTAGGGTTAGTGGTCTCGTGGTGCTGGGCCTCTGATGCGGTGAAGTCTTCCGAGACTTCTTGCGAGTAGACGACCCGCGAAAGTGAGGGTGACTGCGACCGGAAGTGAGACTGGGATCGTGAGTGCGACGATTGCGACATGTCGAATCTGCGAATAACGAGTTACGTGAGTACAGGGGAAAATAAGGAAAAATGTAAAAGACAGTGCATGTACGGGTCAGTCACGTGAGAATCTGGAATCGATAAGACCTGGAATTTTCGAGTCAAAAATCGTTTAACGATAGCAATTACGTTCCGTTCTCGAATAATTTATTTTGAACTAGGCGTAGTTGATCACGTTACCCATATTTAAAAACAAATCATGCAATTGCGGAATTAATCTACTAAAGTTTAAAAACCGTATTCACTATAACTGGTGCTCTGATACCAAGTCTGTCACACCCCGCTAAAGCAGAAACACGAGGTGCGAAAAGCAAAGATATCATCACACGAGTCATAATAAAACATAACGATTTCAAGTCATTTAGATAGAATTAAAAATTTTACAAGTTCGAAAAATAACCAAACATTTAACGTATCAATATAACAAAATACTTGATTAAGTATTTTAACATAATTCCCAAAATGATTAAACATGTCTTCTCCCAATTCGTGATTCACGTGACTTACCTGACCCATCCATGATATGCACTTCGTGTCCTTACATTTGATTTCCTGAAACATGAGAACAAGTGTCAACTACGTAAAGTAGAGAGTGAGTTACAATTTTCTAGTCCTCGACTAAAAATGGTTTGCGACAAGTATAACAATACTTAAAAGATAGTTGCGGAAATCGTATACCTCTAAATATATACGCGCAAGACTAAAAAAATGATAAATGACAAAGTATAACAATACTTTTAAAATTTGGTTGCGGAAGTCGTATATCTCTAAATATCGACGCGCAAGATCAGTAAACTATTGATTGAAATAGTGTATAACGACTACTTGGCATAATATAACTTAAGTGTTCACACTAAACCGATTAACCAACCGCGAAGCCCCTTACCCCGCACTATCTACGAGGAGTATCCCTGATCAAAGTAATATGTACTTAGACTGCCATCTAAGCAAGGAACGGTTATTTCCTAAGTATCGATACCCATAATTACTTGACGGCTTAATAAGCTAATATTGTGTTGCGAAAACTGGGCATTAATGTTTTTCAAAACTGATAGTAGTCACTTATGGTTAGTTATATTCTCCTCAAGAGTCATGGTTGTTATACAATCAATCAAAATTTATACGAGTGCCGAGTGTGACAATAAAATGTATTCACATATAAGTAAGTAAAAGTTTGGTTCTCATGCTTCCCCCAAAAAAGTTATTTAAAACAGTAAATAAAAGTGGGGATGTAACTCAAGGTTTGCTAGTGACGAGACGAGTGTGTGAGTCGTGGTCGGAATGCTTCGGAATCACGGAAATCCTAAAGTTACACCAAGTTATCGAATAAGTATAATTGTTTATGTGTTCAAAATATCACTTTAATACTAGTTAAAGTCGTTACAGTTAGTTCTGGACTGCTACGTGAAATACTGAGCTTAAGGTTACATTTTACCGCGAATTTAGTACGTTTTTGGGACCTGATCACAGTTACGCAACGTTTTGGGTCAAAATCGTTTTCGGTGTCGTAACTCATCTTTGATGGTAAAATTCGATATGTACTTATAGATACCTTAAAAATACATTATAAACGACAGTTTATAGCATATTTTTAATCACAAAAGTTAAGATTTGTAAAATGACCCGTTTGTATGTGAATGGGTTGAAATCTTTAATAATCATATTTTTACAGGTTTGATCTTACATGCACTTAAATATATATAAGAAAACAGTGATTTCAAAAGGATTGTACCGAATAGAATTGATTTGATGAAGATTGAAGAGTTTCCTTGGTGATTTTTTAGCCCCAAATTGTTAAAGTTTCAATTATTTACCCCAAATTGATGAATGCTTCTTTCCTTCTTTTGATTGTAGAACGATTTTAGGTGCAGTTTTTATGGTGAATTTGCTGCTTAGTTGACTGGAGATGAGGGAGTTCTAGAGAGAACACTTGTGTGTGTTTAGATTGTGTGTTTATGTAATGAATTTGTGTTAGAGAGAGAGATGAGACATATGGTCAATAAAGCCAGGTTTTCTGCCATTTTGGGGAGGTCGAATCAGCATAAAACAAGTGTTAGGAACGTAATGACAAGTGTACCACTCGTTTTTCATGAAAATTTGACTTAGCACGCTAGTTACGCTAGCGTAACTATAGTTACGCTGCGTAACTGTTGCGTAATTAGATTCGTTGAATAACTGCTCAGTTACGCTGGTTGTTGGAAATTTTGCGTTTTTCGTTATCATTAGGCATTTTCGTTAGTTGTGAGTTTACGACTAGTTTAGAGATGAACTTAGGAAAGTTCACTAGGTGTTTTCTTGGTATTAGGATTCATTTAATGATTCTGATATTGATTCTGACTTACACACGTTTACGCTAAAAGTACAGTTAAAGAAAATAACAGATATCTCAAAGATATAGAGTACGAATTTCACCTGAATTTTAGACGGATGTCACAAATGGCTCGTACGCTAAAGGCACCAAATGAGTTTTTCGATGCAAACGAGATGATCGTGGAATTATCACTCGCAATAAAGCTCACGTGGTAGTATAAGGTTTTTATCAAGAGGAAGGATTGGACTTTCGGGACGTTTTTGCCCCAGTCGCTCGACTTGAGGCAATTCGTCTCTTCCTAGCATACGCCTCTCATATGGGATTCACAGTCTATCAGCTTGACGCTAAAAGTGCGTTCCTCTACGAGAAAATCGATGATACAATCTACGTTCAACAGCCACCTGTGTTCGAAGATCCACAACACCTAGACAAGGTTTACAAGCTTAACAAAGCCTTGTATGGTCTTCATCAGGCACCACGGCTGTGGTACAGAACATTGTCTACATTCCTCTTAGAAGCCGGTTTCAAAAGAGGACGTATCGATAACACTCTTTTCATCAAAGAATCACCAAAGGCTAAACTTCTAGTTCAAGTCTACGTGGACGATATAATCTTCGGCTCATCTGATCATCAAATGTGTAAAGATTTTGAAAAACTCATGAAGGACAAATTTGAAATGAGCGCAATGGGAGAACTAAAGCTCTTTTTGGGTTTGCAAGTTGAGCAACTGAGCGACGGAATGTTTATTCACCAGTCTAACTACGTTACTGAGATGCTGGAAAACTTCAACATGACTGACTCCAAGCCCATCGCCACTCCTATTCAACAGCAACAAAATCTGGAACTGAATGCTCAAAATGATCCTGATGTGGATCCAACAGTCTATCGCGGCATGATAGGCTCTCTTATGTATCTTACTACATCTCGACCTGATATAATGTTTGCTGTTTGTTTATGTGCAAGGTTTCAAGCTTGTCCGCAAACATCTCATCATGCTATAGTCAAGAGGATCCTTCGCTACTTAAAAGGCCGACCGCGGCTGGGACTCTAGTATCCCAAAGGAAGTGATCTCTTTCTTGAAGCTTTCACCGACTCACACTTGGGAGGTTGCAATATCAACCGCAAATCAACCTCCGGTGGTTGGCAATTTCTGGGAGGCTGTCTCGTGTCCTGGCAATGCAAGAAACAGACGACTGTTTCTGTATCCTCGGGTGAAGCAGAATACATCGCTGCAGGTAGTTGTGTGTCCCATGTTCTCTGGGTTTAACAACAGATGCTGAATTACGGTCTATCTCTCACCTCTACTCCTATTAATATAGATAATGAGGTTGCTGTATCTGTAATTAAAAATCCAGTTAAACACAGTAAAACCAGTTACATAGAATTCAAGCACCATTTTATTCGAGACTATGCTGAAAAGAAATTAATTGACATAGTTAGAGTCTCTTCCGAAAATAATTTAGCCGATCTTTTCACCAAATCTTTTGACAAATCACGCTTTGAATCCCTTGTTCACCGTATTGGGCTACGATCTTAGATTAACCAACTTTTTTTTTAATTGCTAGTTAATTTTTAAGTGTGTTTATTATCGTTTAAAAAAGAAAAAAAGAAAGAAAAAAAAAAACGTGATGAGACTATAGATTCGAGATGACGAGAACTCTTGCTTACGAATCTAAGTCTGAAATCGGACTTCCGAACTTTAACAATTTTAGGCAAATAAATAATCTCTAAATGCATTACGTTTAAATTCTAGTGTCTTGTGGCCCTTCGTCCTCTAATTATTCTCAATAGTGTGGTTTGCATGTTTTTAAGCCTTTCTTTCTTACTTTAAACGACTTAGCTTTGTTTGTTACAATAAAGGTTGAGATTTTATTTTTATTACGAGTCATATGTTGCGCTAACAGATGGGAAACGCTCTTATTAGATTAAAATTTTGGTGTGCTAATAAGTCCTTGAATTCACATAAGCGGCCTTTGAAATCTTAGTCAGTATACCATTGGGGTGCCCTTGTTCACCTAGCCACCTAAGGCCTTAATTGGTTTGGGATCGGTTGGTAGAAAGCTTGCTAGAGGATTTCATAGAACGCCGCATAATTCTTTTACTTTATAAAACCTGAAAGAGGTTAGTCGTTGACTTGCACAAAACAAACCACACCGTTATTCAAAATTGTTTTATACGTTTAATACGAGCTATCCCTTTGCCGGTTTCATATGCTGACCTTGTCTAGGCTGGTAACCATTCCATATCACTCGTAATTTAAAACACTTCACAAACACCTTGAGTACTTTCGGATCTTTGTCAAATGTATGCAAATAACGGGTGCTTTTCAGCAAAAATTTAAAACTGCTTACTTGCAATTAAAACACCCCTTTATGATTTTAAGACTGAATGGTTAAATTGGACAAACACACAAAATGGGTTTAAACTTAACTTTATTTAGTTCTCTTTAATTTGTACATTTAAACGATCCGAGAAGCAATCTGATCGAATCACAAACTCTCATCCTGTACACTACCGCTACATTTACTTTTCGTTCATTACGTTTTTCATCTTTTATTTTTTATTTTCTAAATTTCGTTAGTTAATTTCGTTAATTTTAAGTTTCAAGAGTTGGTTATTTCTACAAGTTCTTTTTAGCCCATTATCCATGGTTTCTTAAGCCCATCAGACGGCCCATTTACGTCGGCCCGTAATCTTCAAGCCTATAAATATTGAAAAGTTAAAGTTATTTTTCACCTTTCACTTTTCACTTTTCGAAGCAAAAGGTTTTTACAAAGATTTTTCTCTTTACGAAGTTGTAATTCCGGTCAACTTTCGGTCAATTCTCAAGTAAGTTCGTCATGTTCTTTAAATGTTCAACGATTTTTGACTCATGTTCGTCCCAACTTTCCTCAATTATGATTTGTTTCTTGCTTAAATTGTTGTTAGTATTCATATTGTTTGTTAGGAAACCCTAAGGTAGTATTCATATTGTTTGTTAGGAAACCCTAAGGTTGCCCAGATTTGCCCAAATGTTCATAATTTTTATGTTAATCTTCAAATTGTTCATATGATTATGCCAAACTTTCGCTCCATGTTCGTCATGATTATCTATGTTTTGCTTTGATTATGATTTTCATTATTTTCGTGATCATGTTCATATGCCTTAGCAACCCAGTTTCTTTATAAATGCTTCTTTTGCCTTAGTGAAATTTATAAATGTTCGTGACTCTGTATGTTCGTGACTTTATTGATAGTTTTCATGTTCGTGGACAAATCACTCCTTCAACGAACATGTATGTTCGTCACATCTGACGAACATGCAAGTTCGTGGGAAATTAAAATACTTTCAACGAACATGTATGTTCTTCACCTCGACAAACATACAAGTTCGTTGGTTGTTCAAGCTTTTTCAACACTTACAGATTTTTCAACATACATGCATGTTCGTTATCTTTGACGAACATGCAAATAGTATTTTCAACGAACATGTATGTTTGTCATCTTTGATGAACATGAAATTTTGTGGTCAGCTACCTTCTTCAACAAACATCTCATTTTTCAACGAACATGTATGTTCGTCGTAGTTGACGAACATGCAAGTTAGTGGGTCCTTGCAACTTTCCAACAAACTTGTTTATCAATTTGGCGAACATGTACTTAACACACTGACGAACATGTATGTTTACGAACATGTATCATGTTCGTTGACCATGCATGTTCATGGCCAAGTCTACTAATCTGTCTATCTCTTTTCAGATTATTCAGATGGCTCGGCGTGTTTTTGATAAGAGGCACAATCAGGCGGTCAATTTAGGCACGAATTCCCCACAAGCGGTTCATTTCCTTCACGTCCTTTTATTTCTACAATGCTCTCGGATGTCCTTTCTCCTTCAGGAAGATGTGCCCATTATAATTCCATTGGTTGAACAGTTTTACAATACTCTAGAGCACGTGGAGTTGACTCATCCGGTAACAAAAGAGCGCAAGGACGGATTATGAGCAGTAGTCCATGGTCAAGAAATTGTTATCACAGGAACTCGGTTGCGTGAAATCTTTCAACTTGCCAGCGCATCTCAAGAACGAATTGGTTCTATGCTCGGTCAACGGTTCCTTGGGCGCACACTGCCCGGTATGGGTTATTCTGCCTATTTACCTACCAATTCTTATCACAAAGGAAAATTTTACGGACAGTGGCTATATCTCTTCCACGTTATAGTCTCGGTATTCAAACCCACAAAAACCGGGCACGATACCATGGATACCCAACTCATGTTTATGCTTGTTTCCCCGATTCTTCACAGACCTTATCCAGTTGCACAATATATCTTCCAACAGCTATAGGACAAGCTATTCCACCCTATGCCTATCATACTCTATCCAAGGTTTATCCTTATTCTTATCACTGGTCAACGTGCTCGAGTTAGTATGGTCGCCGGTAAAATCTTTCATTCTTGTCTCAAGCATCACCCTCGAGCTGCAGGTGAGGCTCAGGGTCATGAGGCCCCTTTATTTGGGGCTCTTATTGACCCTAATTTTGTTGACCCTGATCGTGATGAGGACGCCGAGGAACCACATACTGGTCCCTCCTCTTCGGCACCTGCTCCACCGGTTCATCTTGGAGAGTCATCCCAGCCTCAGCGTCGGGGCACAGTTCCCATTGCTCTTGACTCTACCTCGAGCGATGAGATTTATGAGGAGATCGAAAATTATTATGGTACTCCACCTAGGGATCCACCGATGCCTGTCATTCACGAGCACCCAACAGTTACTCCACCGGGGAGTCAACATACTGAGCTTACATAGGTTTTGGCTACTCACATTGATGTTGCTGCTACTGCTGATGTTGCTGCTGGAAACACTGAGGAGCTTCATGCCCCAACTGAGGATCTAAATCTTGATTTAGAGGATCATGATGTAGTCACCTCACACTTTCAGTCGGTTAATGTGCAAGAGCCAAGTACCGGGAAACGGCCTTTCCCCAAGGACGATGAATCTGAATCGTCCTGCACTGCTTTGGTCAGACGGCCTAGGAAGCACCAGGCCACGACGCCCCATATCCAAGAGCATGTTACTGATGCTGCTAATCTCACTCCTAACCTCCATGATTTACATATTCTTCTTTTGCAGCTTTCTTCTGAAGTTGCAGCTTTACAGAGATCGGATGCAGAGAAATCCAGGAGCATTTCTGACCTTGAGGCTCAAGTTCAGGAGATTTCGAAGCGCCCATCTGCTCAGGGGGAGGATACATGCAAGGACAATACTCTCAGGCTCACATGGAGAGATGATCAGGATGATCCCAACACTGAGAGATCAGGAGATCAGATCTGCACAATTTCTCTAGCGATGGTGGTTTTCCAGGCATCTGGAAAGGGGGAGCAACAACAGCAACAACAACAAAAACAACAACAACAACAACAAGCACTGAGAGATGATCATGATACAACAGATAATGATGATTTGTGGGAAGTTGATGAAAGGGTAAGTGGTGAACAAGCTGAGTGTGATGAACATGTGTTTGAGGAGACAGTGAATGTTGAGGATGACAGCGCGAAAGACAAAGCAGAAAGCAGTATCAAACCAAGTCTCGAAGAGCGCAGGAGCTGGTTTCGTCAACTCAACATGAAGAAGCAGGAAAAGATAATTCAAAAGTTCTTCACTAAGAACTCAGAACGTCAGCCGCATTTAGAAATCATTAGTTGGTTGTTTGATTCAGAGACTAATGCATTCATTATTAAGCGGTTCGATGGCTTTTAGTATGTGAGCAAAAAGCGAGAGAATTTCAACTCATTCCCGAAGTCTGAGCTCATATGTTTATCAAGACTTCCGCTAATAAATCGCGGAAATGATGAATGGGCAAGATGGCTAGAGAGAATTATTAGAAGAGAGGGAAGAACAGGGAAGTTTCAGGAGCTTCAGCCAGCAAAAAGGAAGTTTATGATTCACAAGAAAAAGATCAACCCAAGAACTGGCAAACCTGCGACAAGAATCGTTATCTACCAATTGCCTGCATGTCCAAGATTCCGCTAAAGAACATTGGACGAGAATCTGCGTCAAGAATCTTTATATGTGGGTTGTGGATACTTCAACAGGTGAAGCCGTGATGTATAGGAAAGATGATGAAGTCGAAGACGGGATGACAGAGATACTGCGAGTCATTGATGCAACTCATATTGCTAATCTGACTGAAAATGACTTGCAGGTTTTGAAGAGAAATCATATATACGCAAGAGACGGTTGGGCGGACCGTGGTAGAGATTATCAACGCAGACAACGACATTTTGCTCAAAGAATAGAAGCAACAGTCAAGGGGGAGTTTGTTAGTGCAAATATTAGATGACTGCTTGTTCTATTGCTTTGTATTTAGTACTTTGTATTTACTTAGTTTATTTTGTACTCCCACAAACATATATGTTCGTGGGCTTAGAGTTAAATGGGTTGAACTTGCATGTTCGTGAGGCCCATTGAAGCCCTATCTGGTCGAACATGTCTCTCTATATAAAGAGACATTTAGGTTAGTGTAGGTCCCAGTGGTCCGATCTACAGGATTAAACTCACCAATCACGAGGCGGAATCTCGTAATTAGTATGCACAGATTATAATCGAATGTAATAAACAAAGAAACACAATTACCGAATTCTAAAGCTTCTGATTAACAATAACACTTGTTACAATCCGGAAGCCTAACACGAATTCTCTACCAAAAACCAATAGCCTAAAACTACCCTGAACACCTCTATTTATAGTGTAACATGTTCAGCTAGTTTTGGGCTTGGACCTATTGGGCCTCACGGACATGCAAGTCCGTGAGCAGCCCACTAAGCTAACTATATCAGGCTAATATAATACACTGTAATCAAAACATAATAGAACATCCAGTCATTGTGCATCTTGCACTAACAAACTCCCCCTTGACTGATGCTTCTATTCTCTGATCAACATCTCGCTATCTGCATTAACCTGCAAGTTCAAACAGCCATCGACGATCCGTTGGTAATCTCTACCAATATCTTCCCAACCTGCTAAAGTAACAATATGATCCTTCTTCAGCATCTTCAGATCATTCTCGGTCAGATTAGCTAGCTGAGTAGTGTCGATAACTCTTAAGATCTCTGTCATACCTTCTTTGACTTCATCGTCTTTCCTATACATCACAGCTTCACCGGTTTCAGAATCTACAACCCAAACATGCAAGTCACCTAGTATATCACGCCCGAAGTTCTTCATCGGAATCTTCGTCAAGCAAGTGATAGGAGGATATCTCATTCTTCTTGCAAGTTTGCCTGTTTCCGGATCTATCTTCTTCCTTGAGATCATGATCTTCCCGATAGCTGGAGTAAATTCTTTGAATGTTCCGATCTTCGCTTCTTCCTTGATCTTTCTTTCAACCTAGTTCGCATACTCGTCTTTTCCTTTGTTTATCAGATTCAGATTTGACAAACAAATGAGCTCAGACCTCGGAAATGAATTAAAGTTTTCCCGATTCTTGCTTAAATACTGAACTCCGTCATATCTCTTAATCACGAATACCTGCAATTCAGAGTCAAACAACCAGCTTATTATCCCCCGATATGGCTGACGTTCTCTGATAAAAAATTTGCTGACTATCTCGAGTTTTTGCTTCTTAGGATCAAGCTTACGAAACCATCCTCGTTGTTCTTCAAGACTTGGTTTCGGAACGCTTTCCCCTTCTTCTTCAGCGTTCTCAGTAGTTGCAGTAGATGCTACTGGTGATTGAAATCCATAATCACCGTCTTCCTCAAATAGCCATGAATCGTCCGTACTTTCCTCAATAACCTGTTCCTGATTTTCTCCAGTTTGTTTGTGTTGCTGAGATTGCTCCCCCTGATCTGCAGAGCGGTAGATAACCAGTGCTTGAGAAGTAGAGGCTATCTGCTCTCTTTGGCGTGCTGCATCTGGATCATCATTTGGATCATCCCTTCGTTGCCTGACCGCAGATGGTCTGCATGGTTCCTCCCCCTGAGCAGAAGACCGCTTCGAGAGCTCTGCAACTTGAGCTTCGAGGGAAGAAATGCGGAGGGACTTCTCAGCATCAGATTTCAGCAAAGTAGCAACCTGTTCAGAAAGCTGCAAAACAAGAGAGTTTAAGTTATGAAGATTAGGTTGATCCGCCGTGGCCCTTTTCTTGCGTGGGCGTTCAGGTGCAGTAGAGGAACCAGACTCATCATCGCCAGGGAACGGGCGTTTCCCGCGATTGGATGGATGAAACGAAGAAGTAACGTCATCGAAGTTTAGTTCCTCGGTTGCCGCGTCGTTAACCTGTGTAGGAGTATCAGCAGCTCTAGTGTTCGGAGCTGGAGAAGTTGCGATCACTTCAGTGGCAATGGACTGATGGCTCCCAGGTGGAGTATGAGGTGGCTGCTCGGGAATGGCAGAGAGCGGAGGACTCTCGTGATAATTCCCAATATCCCGGAAAGTGGTATCGCTGGATGTGGAGTCCACGGCGATGGGAATCTTTACTTTTGGGCTTGCTAGTCGCTGAAGGACCGGTTGGCGCTGAAGGACCAGTAGACACAGTACGAGGCTCGCTCGATAGAAAATGAGCGTCCTCATCAACATCGGTGTCAACGAACCGCAAATCAACGAGTGCCCCAAACAAAGGTTCAGCCGTGGGTTGGGCCTCGTGAGCAGGTCACGGATGAATCTTCTGACAAGTGTGAAACAATTTTGGAGAACCGATCTGCATAACCCGTATCTCAGAAGCCGGAGGTGGGAGATCAGGGATGAAGTGTCGTAAGATGATCATAATGAACCTTGGGTACAACATGAGTGTCTTGGGCGCAGTCACCGTCAGATCATTCTGGAACATTTGGAATACATACTCGGCTACGGGATAAGGTCTATTGAGTACCAGGCTGAGTAGCATTGACAGCAGCAGATTGTCAATATTGTCATGCGATGTCTTGGAGAACTTGAACACGGAGACAAACACGTGGACCAAATACCGCCATGGTCCGAGAAACTTGCCCTTAGGAAAGGAAACAGTGGGGAACGGCCCGGCGTATCCCATTAATGGCAACTTTCGTCCAAGAAATCGGGTGCCAAATGATGAAGGGGCACTCTCATTGGAGCTGCGGCCGAGATTGAATATTTCCCGTAAAGTAGTACTGCTGAATGTGATTTCCCGATCATTAACCACCGTTCGTAAACCGTCTTTGTGTTGCGCAGTAACCGGATGTAGAAGATCGACATGTGTGAGGTTGGTGAGGAACTGCTGAACCAACGGGACATTTATTGGAAGATCTTCACTTAGAATGAACGACATCCGTGAGTGTTGTAAGAACAGAATGGTCTCGCGAAACGGAACTGAGGCAGGGTCGTCCAGAGCGAAGCTCACTGCCTGATTGTGTCGTCGATCAAATTGTCTTTCCATCTGCGAAATCTGTAAGCACGAAGATGTTAGATATGATAGACACGAACATGTATGCCTAACTTAGAGTTGGCGAGCATGCATGTTCGTGAAGCAGGTATAAGCATATATCATGTAAAACGAACACATGGTTAATATAGTGACGAGGAAGGTGTTTGTCCATGTGTCTTCGTCTGAGACGAGAACGTGTCTTCGTTTGCTAAGCTAAGAAGTGACGAAGATGGGTCTTCGTGTGATGGACATCAGTGTGACGAAGATGGGTCTTCGTCTGACACACATAATGGGAACGAAGATGGTCTTCATCGGACACACACAACATGGACGAAGATGGGTCTTCGTCTGACACGAGACGAAGATGGGTCTTCGTCGAGCAGTTCTAGAGGACGAAGACGTGTCTTCGTTTGACATACCTAATAAGACGAAGACGTGTCTTCGTGCAAGTATGGGGAAAATATTCTAAGGCATATCTAAGTTCTGGACTCCTAGGTGGCGAAGATGATCATCAAGGAATAACATAAACGAAGATGATCAATCGAAGCAAAACATAGCAATTTGACACAAACACATCAAGAACACATATAGATCACGAACACGTTTAAGCCCAGATTATGAAGTTAAACCCAGATTTGAAAGAAAAATACCCAGATTTTGATTTAAAACTCATATTAACATACATGAACAACTAGAATCACGAACACATCATATGAATTTCAACGAAGATAAGAAGAACTTACTTGAGGGAATAGTCAACCTGAGGAAGAACTTCGTGAGTAAAAAAAATTCGCCGAGAATGTTAAAATTTTAGAAAAGTGAAAAGTGAAGAAATATTTTCACTTTGGAGATTATATAGAGGCCAAGAGTGGGCCTTAGATGGACTGGGCCTGAGTATTTGGGCCCAATGGACTTAAAAAATGTAACCCAACGTTTTCCAAAGTTAGAATAAAAATAAAAGGAACTTAAAACAGTAACTGAAAACAAGATAATAACGAAACGAACGATGTAGTATACATTTAATATTCGATCAGATTGCTTATCGGGGTTTCAAAGCTAATTTAATTTAAACCCATGTTTGTGTAGTTGTCCAATTTAACCGTTCAGCCTCACATCAAAAAGTTGTGTTTTAATTACAAGTAAACGATCTTAGATTTAGGCTTACAGCACTCAGAAATTAATAACTATTCGACAAAAGTTTGAGACACTCAAGGTATTTGTGAATCCTTTCATGGTACAAAGTGGGATGGAGTGGTTACCAACCCTGACAATGCAACATATGAAGCTAACATTAAGATAACCGTTATCAAATTTGTTTAAAACAGTTTAGCGTATTGGTATAATTGTGCAAGTCTATGACTGAACTTCTATGAAGCCTTTTTAAGGTATTTGAATCCTGCGACTTTCTATGGAAGCCTGAAATGAGCTTTCTACCAACCGATCCCAGACCCGTAAGGACCTTAGGTGGCTAGGTGATCAAGGCACCCCAAGTGTGTACTTACTCGAGTTCCAAAGGCCGCTTATGTGGATTCAAACACTTATTAACACACCAATAAAATACTTTTAAATTTGATAAAAGTGTCCCCCATTTGTTAGTGGATCACATGACTTCGTAACAGAAATCCATTCTCAACCTTTGTTGCTTAAGTCGTTTAATAGTTAGAAGCTCTAGAGCTCTAAGATAGCAAACCACACAACTGAATTCAATAATGAGACGAAGGGCCACAAGACACTGGAATTTAAACTAAACACTTAGAGAAATTATACGGCAAGTGGCAAAAACCCGATCTAAGACTAAGAGTCATAAGCAAAAGATATCTTCATCTCGAATTTAGATATAAAACTAAGTTACTCTAATTTTTTTTTTTTTTTTTTTTTTTTTTTTTTTAAGAAAACGTTGGTTACCCTAAGTTGCGAAGTCCAATACGGTGAACAAGTGACTCGAAGCGAGATTTGTCAAATGATTTAGTGAAGAGGTCGGCCAAGTTGTTTTCGGAAGAGACACGAATGATATCGATGAGTTTCTTTTCATAATAGTCTCTAATAAAGTGGTGCTTAAAATCAATATGACGGTTTTGCTATGTTTAACAGGATTTTTAATAACAGAAACGGCAGCCTCATTATCTATATTAATAGGAGTAGAGGTATAGAATAAACCGTAATCCAGCATCTGTTGTTGTATCCAGAGAACCTGTGAGACACAGCTACCCGCAGCGATATATTCAGCTTCACAGGATGAGACGAGACGGTTGTCTGTTTCTTGCATTGCCAAGACACGAGGCGTCCTCCCAAAAATTGACAACCACCGAGGTTGACTTTCGATTGATGTTGCATCCACCCAGATCCGAGTCGGTGAATGCTTCGAGAAAGAGGTCGCTTCCTTT
>CAJVGC010000065.1:42823302-42856409 GCA_910822075.1 Senecio squalidus
TGGAACTCTTTGACCTTGAACGACTCTCGAACTATTATAATCTCGAATTCGTCTCGGACTTTTTATAAACTTTGATTTGGAACTTTTCTTCAATTCATAAACTATAACTCACTCACTACGTTTTCGTAGTTGACACTTTATCTCATGTTTCAGGGAAGTGCATTGCTCAGGCGGGTCAAGTCTTTTATGTGAAGTGTGCCTTGGTAAGAAGACCTTATTTTGGGAATTTTACTTAAAAACATTTTTGTTATGTATTATGGTCTTACTTTGAAACTTGGTTGTATCTTTGACTTGTACTTTTCAATTTATTTTGTGATGACTTGAAGCGTTAATTTTGGTATAACCCGTGAAATGACTCTTTGCTCTCACATTCCGTGTTTCCGCTTTAGCGGGGTGTGACAGACTTGGTATCAGAGCACGGGTTATAGTGAAAACGGTTTTAAAATTTTTAAAAGTTTTCGAAACCAAAACTATAACCAAGGCTTTTCAGAAAGATTGTTTTCGGGTCCAAACTTTAGTATATTGTTTTCCGCAATTGCATGATTATCTTTTCAACTATGCGTGACTTGATCAACCACCCGTAGTTCAAAATAAATTATGCAAGAACGGAAAGTCAACATCTATCGTTAACGGTTTTGAGTCCATAAATTCCCGGTCTTGTCAATTCCCGACACTCACATGATTGACCTGTGCATGCATTTTACTTACGTTTTTCCTATTCATAGTTTCCCCGCACTTATGTAACTCTCTACTCGCAGATACGTCATGTCTCAGTCCTCGAACTCTCGATCCCAGACACGATCACTTCCCCGAGCCGCCTCCCCCTCTCACGAATCCTCCGAAGGCCACACCGCATCCGAGAGTCAGCGTCACCAGACGACTGACCCAACGGAAGACACCTCCCAGACCATCAGCAGCAGCCACGGGTCCAGCCCAAGGTCGGTACTTCCACCTCCTAGACTGGTGCCCGTTGCAGCACCGCAGCCCCGAGGACCCAATGCTGGAGCACCTGTGCATCCGCAGTCGGGCCCGTTCCGACCCGTGCCTCCCCAGTCTTTCTTGGACCCCTACGATCCCGCCTTTCGCACTCCGATATCGGAGCGTTACGCATGGGATCGTCAGTTCATTGAAGAAAGACGGCGTGCGCAGGAGTCCGGACCCTCCCGACCCATGATGCCACCTACTCACCAGCCTCTTCCCCCGGACGCCTTCCTCAACCTACACCGTCAAGTCCGTGGACTTGCTGAGGAAGCCCAGGAGCAGGGCCTTCTCCTATTTGAAGTCTCCGATGCTGCAAACGAGTTAGCACAGCAGTCCCGGCGGATCATACTGACGGCTCAGGCCACCGCCCGGACCGTCCAGTGCCTCGTCAGAGCTTGCATAGTCATGGGAGCACTTGTCGTAGCTCTCGCCGCCATGATGTTCTTGGAAGAGCGTTATTAGACATATTTCTCTTTTACTGTACTGTACCGGCTTAGTCGTAATTTTCTCATTGTACACGACTTAAGCCACTACTTATTATTTCTCTATGTATTGCACTTGTACGTTTCTCTCAGTGAATTTGTCATGTGTACCGAAACTTCTTATTATTAATGAAAATTCTATCTCTTATCATTTGGTTTGTCGTGTCTTGTGATCCTTGTACTTGTTGCGAACATTATGGTTCTATCTCTTTAATTATAATCCTGCGAATATTACTTGATCATTCGTGTTAATCTCGTGTTATAACTATCTATGGTCACTTAAATCGTAATTCTTATCATATCTCATTCGCGCGTTCTAAACCCCACCTAAATTCTTCCTGTTGCAGAATCATGGCACCACCGCACTTGAGTGCTAGTGACCTCGCCGAGCAAGTCATTGCCCAGATGAACGCAGCAATACCCGACCTGATCGCCCAGGTAATCGCCGGAGTGAGCGACAGGATTTTCGGAGACGATAACTCCAACGCCTTTCGTTCGGAGATTAATCATGACAACAACCTCCCTTCCTTCCCAGCCCCCGTCACTCGAAGGGAAAATGACAAACGTAGGGCTAGTTACCAACCCACAAGGGGCAACCACTACAAGAAGCCCGCCATCAGACGCCGAGAATATGCTGGACCGCACCCTAAGTGCGGTAAGTGTTACCGGCATCATGTTGGGGACTGCCCAGCGTGCTACTCATGCAACAAAGTCGGGCACCTCTCCCGACATTGTCGCGAATATGTTGCCAAATAGTACGAGGACGAGGACTTTGGAACCAACCCTTTACCTCCCCCTCTAGCCCTCTTCCAACGAAGTGGGAACAAGAGAAGGAAGCTTCACCACCAAATCTCACGGACTAGCATTACCCAAGGATACCCCAACTCACCTCGAACCCACACTGGACCGCACCCCCAATGCAGCAGATGTCCCTTCCCCCATGTCCGGAAGTGCCCGGTATGCAAACTTTGCAACACAGTGGGACACTACCCCTGGTGCTGTCCAGAAAATGCAAACAGAAAGCTGCTCTGTCTCGAATGTGGGAGCAACCAGGACCTCCGTAAGGATTGTCTCTTAGAGCATACCACAGAGACCCTCAATGCTCTCGCAATCACAGCCGAGGAAACACCCTAGAACCTCAGAGCAATTACTGGTACGTTCTCTGTCCAATGCCTCTTTTCCTCCGCACTAATTGATTTAAGAACTGGAGAAAACCTTGCCCTTAGAGATTAGACATCTCACCAGCTGAAGACCTCAGACGTTACGGATAGTCTTCCTTCGAATATGCCATCGATCCAATAGTCGCAGCTACGAAGGCAAATTTAGGAATTCCCAGTACTTCGTTTGCCTAAAGCTTATTCCATCGACCCGGTTCTTACCAAACCGTCAAGCCTTGACGCTATCGTTGGGATGGACAGGTCACCTCCGCATTGAGCCAAGACCGTCCGCCCCGACAAGCTTCCCTGCATCCCTCTCCATAAAAAGGGAAACTCCCGTCGTTCAGGAGTACGACCTGGATAATAACTCCGCAACGTGTGTCCCTCGACGATGCGCCAGCATCTCGAGGAGGACTACGACGCACCCTCCGCTCACGGCAGTGATCATGAATCCAAGGAAGGCCGAGTCCAAGACTTTTCCGTAGTCGAGGACCATCCAAAACTTTTCAGAGAGACTCCCAGACTACCACTGAACCGACAAGTAGAAATTACAAATGAACTTCGTACCTGACACGGCATCCATAGCTGAGGCTCCCTACCACGTAGCACCACCGAGATGCTAAGGCAGCCGAAAGCTGCTGTAGGAACTTCCTGTTCCTAGCTCTAACACCCAAACCTAACCCCATGGGAAACCCCAATCTCCCTGACAAGAGACAGACGGACCTTTCCGTTTATACACTGATCGTCATGAACGTGACAAACCTACCGTCAAGAACCGATAACCATCCCCGAGGATCGACGACCAGTTTGAGTAGTTGCAGGATGCATCATATCTCTCGAATGTCGACTCCGCCCGGGTTATCGCCAAGTTCGCGACATTTCGAGCAACACTTGCGAGGGCCGCATGTTCCGAACTCGATGCAAACCGCCCAAGCCTCCCCCTGTCAGTACGCCTGAACAACACATCACCGGTATTCATGGATTTAATGAACAAGGTGTATAGGCCGTACTCGGATAATTGATAACCATACTCCTCGCCAACACTCGCATCTGCTCAAGGAAGATCCTGTGAGCATCCCGAGCTCACCCTGGAACCCTTCCATGGTCAGGAACCGCACGCCAATTTCCCAAAAATCGAACGCTGCCCCGAGCAGAACACTTCCCGACTCGATGGTCAACCTTGAAGGAACTCAGGCCCAGGCCAAACGTAGCTTGTAGCGCCAAGCCCCTTGCATGAGCCCTGAAGTCCGAAGATATTCGTGAACCCATACCCGTCAAGGGCCATCGGATTGTTATTCCATTTACCCGGGATCCGACTTGCTGTAACCGGAGTTCCCGAGAATACTATTCTGGCCGGACACTGTGTAAGGACACCACCCTGTATCCCGCCAAGTGCCTCACTTACCTCGAGGCCAAGGCAGGACACCGAAACTCACCCCACCATTGTCAAACCGCGTCCTCTCTCTCTTTGGAATGCCCTCCCGAGAATCGCCAGGAACGTGACTAGACCTCATCACCCCTAATTGTTCGCCGTCCTCTAATCGGGTAAACTTATGTCACAGATCCTGTACTAGTACTAAATATACACCCATCAGTCTAAGCCTTGACGCAAGTGCCGAACACCGCCCTATCGACTGGAAGCTGACGGTCGACGACTTGCAAGGTCCCACGTCTGCCCCTACTCGTAAAGGACTAAAAACGTTTCTGTACCCGGCCAAGGAGCTACGTGACCGCCTGGAAGAAAAGCCTCAATCCCTCAGATGGCAATAGAGTATCCCCGAGGATATCGCCACGGAAAGAGGATAGTCTGCTTCTGAAAACGCGGCAAAACTAAGCCGAAGTACACCGGTTCAATCTAAGTCTCGGGATATACAGATCCGACTTCTCATTGCACTTAACTCTCCCGACCGTCTCCTAACATTCTTATGTGTCCCTTTTCACACTTAAAGAGTGTTCATCGGATGAGACCCTCGTCACCTCTCTCTAAACGAGGTCAAAACGGCTACCAAACCAAACTCTTGTCGAACCACGTAGGTCATTGACTTCAAGGTCAAACGACATTAACCGAACCTTGTCCCCATTTCTGAGTCCGGTGGAACCTCTGACTTAGTCCCACTACCGCGGGAAGACGCAGGGACCAAAACTCGTCAGGAAAGTCCACCATAATCCGACGGCATTTCTTCTCCATGGGACGAACTAAATTTCGGGACGAAATTTCTTTCAACCCGGGGAGAATGTGACAACCGTCAAAATTTCTGGTACTTGTTCAGTCGCTATATCGGTTCAAAATCATTAGCCACTCTTTTATCGTATTCGCTCGGTTCTAGTTCGTAACTGTTGAGTCTGTACTCTGTCGGAACCAGTGTCGGAATAACTTCCGGAATCAATTATATAAGTCCTAATACCAAGAAAACACATATTGAGCTTTCCTAAGTTAATAACTAATCATAATTATGAACTTCCAGTTAGCAAAAAGGTCCAACGAAGCAATAACGTAAAAACGAAAAATCTGAAAATGTTGAATTTATGCCCGGTGCGCAGCACCTAAGTGTGAGGTGCGCAGCACCTCATAGCAGATTTCAAAAAAATTACAATTTCAGTCCTTTTCTCGTTTTTGTAAACACTCAACCAATCAAGGTCGACCTAACCCACTCATTTACTGCATTTCCTAGTTCCTATGTCCAGAATCATTAACCCCCTTTTATTCATTTTCTTTTCCATTTTACATATTACAAAAACACACACACATAACACCTACAACCCTTTTCTCTCTAATTACCTCTCAAGAACTCAAGAAAACCAGTGATTCCAGCAACATAAACAACATTTTTAAACCATACAAATCGTTCCTTTCATCAAGAGAAGCAAGAGAGTGTCGTTTTTATCAAAAAGGACCACCGTTGTAAAGATTTTTGAAGCTCAAATCCGACCAAAACTCATCATCCAAGTTTTTCCTCCGGTAGATCTCTTCCTTTTTACTGTTTTAACTAAATTAAATAATTTCATGTAAGATCTAACGGTTGAAAAGGTGTTTTTTATACAAATCTTTGACTTTTATGGTCAAAAACGTTTTTAATCGAAATACTCTTTAGACCCGCGAATCTGTGAATAAAAACACTTTAGAAACTGTTAAAATGATGTTTTGAATGATATTTACAAATTGCATGTACAATCTAAACAACAAAAATGAGTCTTTATAAAGATTTGTGTCATTTTTCATACAAAAACGATTTTTATCTAAATAAAACTTAGATCTATATGTTTGTGGTCAAAACTTGTTTAGAAACTATAAAAACATCATATTATGAAGTATCTACTGGTTGCATGTTGAAATCCTTAAGCCACAAAACGTTTTTAGCAAGAAAAACACAAAACGGGAAAAGGGACAGCAGCTAGGTGCGCAGCACCTGTGCCCAGGTGCGCAGCACCGAGCTGCTGTTCTCCCGAAAATCGTCGTTTTAACTCGTTTTAAGATTATGTTTACATTCTGTACTTTTACCGATATTATTTTGGGACTGAAATAAACAAAAATTAATAATAATGGTGACTTACAATGAACTCTTTGGACTTTTTGAATGTGTTAAATAAGTTATTATGTATTATGCGTGTTTTGCGAGCGGAATTGATTTTAGGTTTTGGACACAAGATTTGGGCGCGGAAGCGCTGCCCAAATTTCGTTAGAAAGCCTAAATCACTTCAGTAACCAAAACACGTCTAACACGTAAACAAATAACCTTGACATTGATTTTCCAAACTAAAAATAAACGTTAATCGCTTCGGACCAAATTTTGGAACAACATTGGGCTTAAAACATAATTATAAACAAAAGTCACCTAATCTTATTTAAAGAACCTTATAAGGAATTAACTTTTGGACAATATTGGTAATTCATAGGCAATTCCGTGATTCCCGGATCCTTTCCGACCGGTTCCGAGTTCGCTTCTCCGCAAACCGTGAGTTACACCCCTCCTATCTTTTACCATTTTTAAGTACTCTTTTTGGGGGGAACATGAGATCCAATTTGTTTTGAACTATAACTTTTATGCAAAATTGTTTACGGACCATTTTGACTTGAAACCCGTACGACTATTTTGTCTTTTGAAACTATTTGAACGACTTACTATTTTTGGAAACATTTTGGATTCATTTGAACTACCTTTCTATTTATGGAAACTTTTGAACTAAATAAACTATTTTGGAACTTATTTTGACTTGGAGCTCTCTTTGGTACGAACTGTTTGAACTAATATGCGTAAACAACATCAAATGTTCGGATTGGCTTACTTTAGACTCCCTAGGTTTGCCTCTTTGGATACTTGAATAGACGTGATAGCTTGGTTGTATTAGGTGCTAAACCCTAGGTGAGAATATAACGCCGTAAGTGCAACAAAAGACTTTACAAATTGGTTCGACTCAAGTCCCACGATTTTTCTCTGACTCCTATACACACTATTAGCATAAGCCGTTAGCATATATTATGGGTATCGATACTTAGGAGCGGTCACTCCTTACCAATGGGTAGCGACCAAGGTACATATTGCTAAGTCCTCGCGGACCCTGACTCTAGATCTGACTAGTGGGCAGTTACTTGACCAGAATCGGATTAGTGTGTTGACTAAATCTTACGTATATTAAGCTTAGCGGTTGGTACAACTCGAGGATCATAGGTCTATATTACGCATATATTTACTTACTGTCTTGCACATGTGGATTAATCCACCGCTGAGGTGATGACTACGAACCCTCTTTTGCTCGCTACACTACTTGACTTTTGTATTGACTCGAACTTACTCGGATCGTACTTAAACTTATTTGAAACTAAGTTATTCTTGAATTTTAAACACTTAAATTTAATTAAGTTATTCTTGAATTTTAAGTACTTGAGCTTATCTTGGAACTCTTTGACCTTGAACGACTCTCGAACTATTATAAATCTCGAATTCGTCTCGGACTTTTTATAAACTTTGATTTGGAACTTTTCTTCAATTCATAAACTATAACTCACTCACTACGTTTTCGTAGTTGACACTTTATCTCATGTTTCAGGAACTAAGCGTAAGTTATGAAGTGCATTGCTCAGGCGGGTCAAGTCTTTTATGTGAAGTGTGCCTTGGGAAGAAGAGATTATTTTGGGAATTTTACTTAAAAACATTTTTGTTATGTATTATGGTCTTACTTTGAAACTTGGTTGTATCTTTGACTTGTACTTTTCAATTTATTTTGTGATGACTTGAACCGTTAATTTTGGTATAACCCGTGAAATGACTCTTTGCTCTCACATTCCGTGTTTCCGCTTTAGCGGGGTGTGACACATGGTGACCTTGGAAGCGTCTTCCAGCTTACTCTTATTCGTCACAAGATCCTTCAAATACTTCGCATACTTTGGCATTTGAGAAATCGCCTCAATAAACGGAATATTAATGTGAAGCTGTTTCATGTTCTCCAGAAATTTGTGATAAGTGACATTGTCTTTGTCCTTCTTCGGAGCATCAGGGTATCGAACAGCAGGTGTGAAGTCCTTAATCACCGGTGTGATTTTCGGCTTCGTAGTAGCAGCCTGTGGAGTTTTCTTCGAGATCAGTGGCTCAGCCGTCGGCTGGAAAATCCCAGCCGCCGGCTGGCTTTCAGCAGTGGCAGACTTTTTCGGTGCATCTGCTTTCTTGTGTCCGTCTTCTTTGGCAACCTGTTCAAAATTAAAAGGAACTCTGTTAGTAACACATGTAAAAGAAGAATTGAGAGTTTTACCACTTCGGGTGGTAACTGCTTTGACGTGATCTCGAGGATTTGTTTCCGTGAAGCTCGGTAGCTGTCCCGGAAATCTTTCTTGCACTACTTTCGCTAGTTGTCCCATAGTGCCTTCTAGTTGCTTAATTGAAGCGCTTTGATTACGGATGATGGAATCAGTGTCATCCATTCGCTTGATCGTGGTTAGCATAAACTGATTATTTGTCGTCATGAGTTGTTTCATCAGTTCATGCAAATCGTCCTTTGGTGGAAACGGTGCCTTAGGAGCTTCCTTAGCATAGAACCTCGGTGGTCCTTGCCGAAATGGTTTCTGCCGATTTGAATTTCCCTGATTATTGTTGTAGGGATTGCGATAACCATTGTTGTCTCCTCCTTGGCGATAGTTGTTGTTATTCCTGTCTCCTCCTTGGTAATCTCCATACATGACCTCTTCAGTGGCTTCCTCCTCATCCTTTCTAGGGCAATCCTTGGTTAGATGGTATCCGTTGCAAATTTCGCAACCGACTTGAATAGCATGAACTTTCTCATTGACGCGCTTGATGTCTCTTCCCATAGCATCCAGTTTGTTAGTTATAGCAGCGAGACCGTCGCTGTTATCAGCCATTTTCCTTCGTCCTTTACTACCGTCTTCCCATAGCATCCAGTTTGTAACGCTCCCATGCTTGATAAAGTGACTCATCAATATCCTGTGTAAAGTTCCTGATGTCATCAATCATTTTAGAGGTTTTTGAAGGGGGACAGTAGATCTTCAAAAACTTGGCCCTCAGATCGGCCCAAGTAGTGATGGAATTGGCCGGTTCGTTCCCAATCCACCTTTTTGCGTTTCCTTTGAGTGTCATCGGAAACACCCGCAGCATAACAGCCTCCTTTGTCACACCAGGAATAGTGTAAGCATCAGCAATCTCGATGACCTTTCCCACATGAACATTAGCATCTTCATTCTCGTCTCCATTAAAAGGGTTCTCTCTAAGTTCTATGAGAAACTGGCCCTTAAGCTGGAAGTCGGCTCCTCGAGTGATAACTGGGTTGGGAACGTCTGTGGTTACGTTCGGGGTAAGAGCATAGTACTCCTCCAAGGTGATCTCATTAATGTTGACTGCCATTTCGTGTTCTGATTCTTCAGTTGAATCGGAATCTGATACGGTGACTGGTGAATTGGGGATTGGTTTCTCTTCCTCTTGATCAGATAGCTGGTTGTATTCCTCTTCAGAAGATTGCATAAAATCAGAAGTGAAACTTTCGTTTTGGTGAATTTTAAAACTGGTGAGTGGTTGAGCTTTTGGGGAAAACAGTCTGCGTCGAATGCGAAAAGCTTTCTCTGGATCTTCGAAAGGCTCTACAAGATTTGGATTTGAACTCCGGGTCATGCAAAACCTATAAGAACAGAAGAAAATATGTCAGTAGCCCGTGATAACTGAAAATTAAACAAATCGAAATATTAAAATTACAATAAAACGAAAAATAAACAAACATCTGCTAATCAGCCGGCGGCTGGTAATCAGCCGGCGGTTAAAAAGTACTGTGTGCAAATTTCCTGAAAAATTGTAACTTCAAAAATCCGATTAGTCCAATTAACAATTATCACGTAATACAAAATAAATGCAACTTCCAGAAAGATAAATCTTTCCAAAAGGATCGAATAATTACAAATTCAAAATTACGAATAAAAATAGCTACCGTTCCCGGGCAGCGGCGCCAAAAACTTGATGTGTATTTTATAACATAAAATTAATTAAAGTTTAGAAAAGGATTTTATCAACGTAGATTAACACACAATACAAGCAGTGTACCTGATCGTATGATAATATAGAATCAGTAAGTCCGGATCGAACTCAGGAAACGTGTATTTATATCCGTTATCTCAAATTATATAATTAAACTTATTAAAGCAAGTAAATATGGGGGGCGTTTTAGTTCTGTGAGAACATATTTCAGAAAACAAATAACTAAAATAAATAGCAATTTAATTAACTAAGTGAATTTGTGGATGAAAAACTGTTTTGCAAAGTCTTTTAGATTTAATCAATATGAGAAAGCAACGATTACTTGGAATTATGTTTCACCTGGATCATGATTAACAAGAATATGTTTGATTGGTTTAACTGTGATTTCTATGATAACTACATTTCCCGCTAGAGTTATCTAATCCTACAATGTTAGAGAAAGATCATACGAATGATCGTACATCAAGAGCTATC
Organism: Senecio squalidus; assembly: GCA_910822075.1. Lineage (NCBI taxonomy): Eukaryota > Viridiplantae > Streptophyta > Magnoliopsida > Asterales > Asteraceae > Senecio > Senecio squalidus. The sequence continues at coordinate 42,833,866 of CAJVGC010000065.1, forward strand.
TTAGACTATACACTCTAAATTGTGCTTTAATGTCACTATTATTTACAATTTAATCTGTCGACTACGAATTAACAAAAGTCTCAATTATTCAATTTTGATATAATTGTCATGTTCATTCAATTCATTAAATCACTATTATCTTAGCCTATCTCAATTAAGTCTCAAGCTACAATTATCTAATAAATCATATAATCGTAAATAACTGATAAACTTATAAGAACGCTAGTTATGTTATAGATCTATCAATCACGCTAAGTAGTAGATTTAATAACTTTGAATAAACATGGATCTCGATTAAAGGTAAACAATAATAGAAAAACCAATTAGTTCAAACATAAACTTGATTAAAACATAAATCCAGGTTCAACAATCCAAGCAATCGCTTAATGAGTTTAGCTCATGTTGGATTGTAAAAAAATAAAAATAAAGGTCTTAAAACAAAACATTGTATCAAGAAAATAATGCATGAAAGTTCAAACCAAAAAGTAGCTAACTTCAAGAATGATTAATGATGATTAACCAAAGCTTCCACGTGATCAACGGCTTCTAGGACTCTCCTTGCAGCTTTCCAGGGTGGATGTAGGTTGAAAATAATGAATAAGATGTATTAAACTCGAACCCTAGAAGCCCTTTAAATAGATATCTGATCACGCCATTTTAGCCGACAGCTGGCTGAATTCAGCCAGCGGCTGGAATGCAAGGGTGAAAAAGTTGCTTCCGCGGCACGTTTAGGAACAAATGTGAAAAATCTAATTCAGCCGCCGGCTAAAAGGATTCAGCTGTCACACCCCGCCGTTGGCGGAAACGCAGAGTGCAACACGATTGGCGATCGTCATAACACAACAGTTGTATAAAGAATATAATCTATATGAATAAATAAACAATGTATTGTTATGACGTCGCCATACTCAAGGTTTAGACCTTGATACACGAAAATCGTCACAAACTACAAGTAAGAAAGTTCAAATGTGAATATCAACGAATGTAAGAATACTTGGGCGTGCAAACCCGAAATGTAATTCAAATGTAAAAATATAAAATGTCCACAATGCAAAGATATCCTGAGGTCATCTAGAGTCCGAATCCTACATCCAAGTCCTATGCCTGCTCATTACCTGAAAACAAAGCTTAAAATGTCAACACAAAGGTTGAGCGAGTTCACTGAGTAATTTAAGTAAAACAGTTTAAATGATTTACGTAAAATAAAGAATGTTTCTATAAAAAGAAGCTTCCATATATAGAAAGTTTCCTGAAATAGCGAGTGAGTCTCAAAATAGTAATAGTAGTTCAAATAGTGTAACTAATGCATAAAGTAAGTAGAACAGTAGCAAGTAAAATCCATTACTGATTGTATCGGTAGTTACCTTAACCGATAGGAAGTGTGTGTCAGTAGTTCCGTTAACTGACTGTAATGTCTTACGGGTCGGTGGGGAACGGTCCACACAGTAAGACTAATCATGTAGTGACCATTTAGCCCTTTGGCACCATGGTCTGTCTGTCACTAGTAAGTCCACTCTAGTAGTGTGTATGTTGTGTATATGGTGGGGTGGTGGGTGTCACTACGCATGTAGTCACAGTATGTCAACCATCTCGTTTGAAAACAATTTTGTATGCATTAGGTTTTCGTTACACTTTACTAATTGATTTGTTTCTCAAAACATTTCATTATGAAAAGTAGTTTAGGTAAGCTTTGTCTCCCCCAAATTTTGCACAAATAAGTGAAAACAGTAAAAACATAGGGGCAATGAACTCACCTTATCGAGTGAGCGTCTGTAAGCGGTACTGTGTGTATATGGTGTAGTAAGTTGGTCACAACTAGAGTCCTCACTAGTCCTAGAGCTCCCCTAGATAAAAGTATAAACATATAAGAATACTATTTGACGGTTAACGACTTTGAATTAAACAATGAATTTTTCAGCGAACACATAGGTTCACTAAAACTGAGATATCTACGATTCTAGGAGGAATTAGACGTTGACGGAAACATATTTGAAAACTAGACACCGAGAGCTACGTTTTAGACTAATACAAAGTTATAAAAGAGTTTGATATGAGTAAGATATGGTTAAAACAAAACTGGTTTTCAAAACTGTCCAAAAACGTTATTCTTAAAGATTTTGAGTTTATTACCTTAAAGTGTCGTATCATTTAGGTGTAGACAAGATAACCAATTTTATTACTTTTAAAGCTTGTTATTAACTTAGTGTAATCCCAATTAATAATTATTATGGTTGTCTAAGTGGTTACACGAAATAGATTAATGAACCTAGACATAATACTCAAAATATTCAGATTAGACCCCTAGCTGGTATTTTACGTTTTTAGGAAAAACTATAAGGAGTTAGAAAATGAAATTTACATTTTTGAAAACTAGACTCCGAGACCTATAACTTATGTTCAGGTCATAAAATCCAATTCTCAGTTTAAGTTATATAAAAACGTGCATGAATGCAGATTACAACGGAAAGGGACCCAAAAATGTCCAAATACAACATTGTCCGAAATTACGATAACACGAAACGATACGAATAACGAAATTCAACCACGCAGTTAAAATATACGAATTAAAGAATAATTGGCAAAACAAACGCCACCAAAAACAAAAAAAGCAAACATAATAAGAAAGGTGATTTACCGTTAGTCGTAATGGTTATACAATCGGGAGTCGATTACCGTTACGACTTGGGATCGCTTGAATAGAGACTTGAGGGCTGAAACAATACAAGGATATCTAAAATTATAATTACCACTAAACTTATGTATCAAAACGATTTCAATTCAAATTGGCACGACATATGACAAAGGTAAATCACTCGGATTTACTAGTAATAATGAACGTAATAGAAATAGATTGGAAACCCGACTACAAACCTTTTAAGGCACGATGAAGGAACTCTATTCCCGCTGTCCAAACCTCGATTCCAATACGAAATTCTCCTTCCCAAATCGGTTTGTAGTCCCTAAGCACGAAACAATGTAAAATTAGAGTTTTACGGTAGAATTTTCGACACGATGCTAAAACGCGAAAGATGACAGAATTTCTAACAAGTAACTTAACGAAAAGTCTCAGTAAAGTTCTGAATATGATGGTTACGGGCTGTAGAGGGACTGAATTAGTGTAGCACATTCCCGTTATCAATTTCGCCTAAAGAATAACATAAACTCGAAAATACCGAATCGTTAGAATCCAAAAGAGATAGATATCAAAGAACTGAATATGTATAGCTTTATACCTTTGTGACTTTCGGATTTGAGGATATAACAATAGATAGCTTGCTGTAAATCAACAACAAACTACATCAATTAACAAAAAAATCGATTTTGAAGAAACCCTAATTAGGGTTTCGGCCAAAGGAAGTAACCAACGAAGAACTGATTACCTGCTGATTATGGTCGGATTTGATGAAGCCAGGGGTTGTCTCTCGGGGTTGGGAGGCTGTGCAAAGATGAATACAAGCAGATTTATTAATAACACGATCCCTATGAATCCCTTCACATAAGTTTCGGTTGAAACCAAAAGAAAAGAAAGAAGTATCCGAACTGTTACCTTGATGATTCCCAATTTCGATGATGATGAAGGAGAGGCCTCGAAAGGTCTTCTTGGTGGCTGATAAAGATGATGGAGATGGTGGATGAGAGGGTGGCCGATCCAGAAAACCAGCTGCAAGGGTGGGAGATTAGGGTGACGGATTTTGCATCAAAAACACAATAATTCAAACCACTAACCTTGAAAGATAGATGGTGATGAGGACGATTTAGATGATGGATTAGAACATCAGTCGAATGAGATGGGGATGAGCTTGAAATCGGCTGGAAGTGAGGGTTTAGGGTTTTGTGTGTTTTAGGTTTAGAATGAAAATGATAATTAGATTACTTAGGGTTAGTTTAGTTTAAGTTTAGGTTAAGAAAGTTTAAGGGTGTTTGTTTAGGAATACGATTAAGCAAACAAACAAACAAAACGAAAAACTTGTAAGCTGATGTCCACATATTTTTTTTCTTCGCTTTAATGCGTAAGTAGCGGGCGACCTTCTGAAGTGTAAAAGAAGTATACACGATATATGAAACTTCGAATAGTTCCCTTACGTTTAATTACTGAACCCGAACCCGAATATCATTTGTAACGATCAATAAATATAGTAAAAGTGAGTTAGTATCTAAAGTACTAACTTAACCGATAAGTTATCTAGGAGCTCGACTAGTGGGAAACTAATTATTGTGCACCTAACTAAAGCAATAGCATCACATATAGAGTATACACACATGTCACAAGTAGGCATTATACATAAAAGAAAATGTAAGTTCTTTTTATAACAAAAAAAAAAAAAAATTGTAAACCCGGTAAGAGCATACGGCATACTAGACTAATCTGAGTCGGAAAAGTGACGGTTGTCACAGTATTCCCCACTTAAAAGAATTTCGTCCCGAAATTCAAGTGGTATAACTGTTGACAGAAGCATCAATCGAAAATGAGTATCTAAGGGGCTTTCGTACAGCAAATCCTCAAGATTCGCTAATGAAGTGTATCATGAATCTAAACACTGATTCGTATGGTTTGATTTCCGTCCGATACTGGAACAGATACGCGTTAAAATATATTTATAATTACGTCTAATTATAAACACATTCTACATGTACGTTCACATTACCATAATAGTTCATGGGTAGTTTGTGTAAGCGCTTAAGGTCAATAGAATAACAATGCACAAGGTTCAGTTCAACAGAGTGTATGAATTCAGGTAGATACATGGTAAACGATAAGTTCTCGATTATGTTGGCCAGACATAACTTAAAACTCGTCATTAAGTATCATTTATAGAATTTGATATGTAACCCTTAATTGTTGAAACACATTCAACAATAGAAGTCACGGGTCACGGTTAACGAACAAAATCGTTTGTCACAAAGGAATCTCACGTAATCGATATAATAGTGAAATAATTTTATAAGTAATACGAAAGGGCGTTGAAAGCGAAAAGCTACGCGAAAGTTTACAAATTAAAATAGAGATTGAAAGGTTTTATCAGCTCGCGTATAACAACCAGTTTCCTCTTATGTTGATCAGACACAAGAGAATTCCTATCATTACCTGCGAGTGATTATCATTGCATATGAAGTACCGAATTAAAATTAAGATCAACAAAGCGGAGATTAAGGAAAACGAAGTCATTAGAACGACTTATGAATCATCAGAGAGTTGAATATATAGTTAGATCGAATAATAGTAGTTGAGGAAGAAATCCTCGTCAAAGAATGTCTCAAGTCTGTATCACAAACAGGAAGTAATAAGAGTAGGTTCGTAGAGAATTGTGTATCGAAAGAGTTACATTATGATGATTGTTGTGTAGCGCAAAAATTGAATCAATTCCACAAGTCTATATCAGCGTTTAGTGTCATCGTAAGATTTCAGTAACATATCTGAATATATTAACTGAGAAGTTTACATGTTGAATGCGTCTACACCGTATCATGGATCGAAAGGACTCAAGCGACTAATATTAGGAAAGAATATCGCTTCAAGTATTATTTACATCCAGAAATCTCCAATTTACATCGAGGTGGACATGAATAGCTGTCAAAATAGTGAACTCAGGATAATGATATGAATCAGTAGTTTTAATGCACAATACTTGCAATAAATCTCGACATGCAAAAGTATAACGCACAGAGCAATGTCTGTTGAAGGTTTCAGCACAAAATGAAAGTCGTATGGGTATCAATGAGGTACGAGTTATTGAGTTTCAACTCATAATGGTTACTCTCCTCGCGGGTATAGGAATAAATTTCAAAAAGGTTTCAAGAATCATACGGGATGAAGAAATAGTCATGCAATGTTACCGTCTTCTGTCTCAAGTCGCATCTAAGGTCACTTCTAGGTTTCGATAAGAACTACGATGATAAAGAGTTTAGGAATGAAGTTTAAATCGGAAAGCTAGTTGTTGTAGAACGCTCATGGAAAATTGTTGATGCAACCAAGGAGGGGTATGCTTAAAGCATACGAAATCGGATATAATGAAGTTTGGAAATTCAAATCCTTCTCGTGCTAGAATATATGTCTCACCGAAAGAACGTGTGGAAGATCACAAACGGATTGAAACCGGATAGGTATGAATCAAAGTAAAATCTTCTTCTGCAACCGAAGTGAAATAAATAGCAATTGTTTGAAGTAATTGAGAATATGATAGAGTTGACAAAGGCATCGTCTTAGAGAATATCTGATTTGATTGAGAAAATAGTGAAAAGAGTTTTACCGGTTTGTATAGACTGACTGATAAGAAAATCAACTAGTTCACAACTCCAGATGGTTTCAGAAGATACTGCCTTTCTATGAATGTACTCGACCAGTATGAGCGGTAGTAGTATGTGGAAACCTCACATGGTCTCGAGATCATTGGTTATCAAATGATAGGAAAAAAATCCAGAATCGGATAGTTGATCTCCGAGTGTCAATACGAGAATCTCTACGAAAGAATATGGCGAGAATTAATATTTCTCCTCGAATTTTGAAACAATGACGCAATCGAAAGGATAGATAAAATCTCTTAGAATCTGACTTAAACAATTTTCCGAGTAGAAATGTATATCGATTTTTGTGATAATATAATAATGATTGAAAAGAGTTCAAGGATATAGAGATTGAGATAAGCGAAAAATATAACACCGTCTTCAAAATAGGTTAAGCGAGTGTTCAACTTCACATCTTCAAATCTGTACGAAAGTTCTTCCACGAGAGCGTCACGTACGGTAGAATAGAATTTCGGAAGTACGAAGATCGAGAAATCGAAATGAAACAAAATAGGAATTTTAAGTGAGGGGTGTCGTAAATGAATAAGAGCGGGATTCCAGTGTGGATAATGGATGAGGCATCCAAGGATAGAATATAAAAATCTGCTTCCTGTATTCATTATCATAATGGTAACGCTTTCATTTTATTGAAGTAGAAGTATAAGAGTTTAAGTCGAATTCGATTACAAACAAGAAATGAGATTTTTAGGAAATGAGAAGTGAATAAAATAGAAACTCCTTCAGCGTCGTAAGTCGTTGCGGTTCGTCGTCTTCCTTAAACAATAAGTCGATAGGTACGAGTAGTGAGACGATATGAAATGGTAAAATGATCCTAGAAAGAATCTATATGAGGGACACCTAGTTATAGTCTAGGCCAAACCACCTAGTTCTCTATAACCATGTGCTCTGTTACCAATCTGTCACACCCCGCCGTTGGGGGAAACGCAGAGTGCAACACGATTGGCGATCGTCATAACACAACAGTTGTATAAAGAATATAATCTATATGAATAAATAAACAATGTATTGTTATGACGTCGCCATACTCAAGGTTTAGACCTTGGTACACGAAAATCGTCACAAACTACAAGTAAGAAAGTTCAAATGTGAATATCAACGAATGTAAGAATACTTGGGCGTGCAAACCCGAAATGTAATTCAAATGTAAAAATATAAAATGTCCACAATGCAAAGATATCCTGAGGTCATCTAGAGTCCGAATCCTACATCCAAGTCCTATGCCTGCTCATTACCTGAAAACAAAGCTTAAAATGTCAACACAAAGGTTGAGCGAGTTCACTGAGTAATTTAAGTAAAACAGTTTAAATGATTTACGTAAAATAAAGAATGTTTCTATAAAAAGAAGCTTCCATATATAGAAAGTTTCCTGAAATAGCCAGTGAGTCTCAAAATAGTAATAGTAGTTCAAATAGTGTAACTAATGCATAAAGTAAGTAGAACAGTAGCAAGTAAAATCCATTACTGATTGTATCGGTAGTTACCTTAACCGATAGGAAGTGTGTGTCAGTAGTTCCGTTAACTGACTGTAATGTCTTACGGGTCGGTGGGGAACGGTCCACACAGTAAGACTAATCATGTAGTGACCATTTAGCCCTTTGGCACCATGGTCTGTCTGTCACTAGTAAGTCCACTCTACTAGTGTGTATGTATGTAGTGTATATGGGGGGGGGGGGGTGTCACTACGCATGTAGTCACCGTATGTCAACCATCTCGTTTGAAAACAATTTTGTATGCATTAGGTTTTCGTTACACTTTACTAATTGATTTGTTTCTCAAAACATTTCATTATGAAAAGTAGTTTAGGTAAGCTTTGTCTCCCCCAAATTTTGCACAAATAAGTGAAAACAGTAAAAACATAGGGGCAATGAACTCACCTTATCGAGTGAGCGTCTGTAAGCGGTACTGTGTGTATATGGTGTAGTAAGTTGGTCACAACTAGAGTCCTCACTAGTCCTAGAGCTCCCCTAGATAAAAGTATAAACATATAAGAATACTATTTGACGGTTAACGACTTTGAATTAAACAATGAATTTTTCAGCGAACACATAGGTTCACTAAAACTGAGATATCTACCATTCTCGGAGGAATTAGACGTTGACGGAAACATATTTGAAAACTAGACACCGAGAGCTACGTTTTAGACTAATACAAAGTTATAAAAGAGTTTGATATGAGTAAGATATGGTTAAAACAAAACTGGTTTTCAAAACTGTCCAAAAACGTTATTCTTAAAGATTTTGAGTTTATTACCTTAAAGTGTCGTATCATTTAGGTGTAGACAAGATAACCAATTTTATTACTTTTAAAGCTTGTTATTAACTTAGTGTAATCCCAATTAATAATTATTATGGTTGTCTAAGTGGTTACACGAAATAGATTAATGAACCTAGACATAATACTCAAAATATTCAGATTAGACCCCTAGCTGGTATTTTACGTTTTTAGGAAAAACTATAAGGAGTTAGAAAATGAAATTTACATTTTTGAAAACTAGACTCCGAGACCTATAACTTATGTTCAGGTCATAAATCCAATTCTCAGTTTAAGTTATATAAAAACGTGCATGAATGCAGATTACAACGGAAAGGGACCCAAAAATGTCCAAATACAACATTGTCCGAAATTACGATAACACGAAATGATACGAATAACGAAATTCAACCACGCAGTTAAAATATACGAATTAAAGAATAATTGGCAAAACAAACGCCACCAAAAACAAAAAAAGCAAACATAATAAGAAAGGTGATTTACCGTTAGTCGTAATGGTTATACAATCGGGAGTCGATTACCGTTACGACTTGGGATCGATTGAATAGAGACTTGAGGGCTGAAACAATACAAGGATATCTAAAATTATAATTACCACTAAACTTATGTATCAAAACGATTTCAATTCAAATTGGCACGACATATGACAAAGGTAAATCACTCGGATTTACTAGTAATAATGAACGTAATAGAAATAGATTGGAAACCCGACTACAAACCTTTTAAGGCACGATGAAGGAACTCTATTCCCGCTGTCCAAAACTCGATTCCAATACGAAATTCTCCTTCCCAAATCGGTTTGTAGTCCCTAAGCACGAAACAATGTAAAATTAGAGTTTTACGGTAGAATTTTCGACACGATGCTAAAACGCGAAAGATGACAGAATTTCTAACAAGTAACTTAACGAAAAGTCTCAGTAAAGTTCTGAATATGATGGTTACGGGCTGTAGAGGGACTGAATTAGTGTAGCACATTCCCGTTATCAATTTCGCCTAAAGAATAACATAAACTCGAAAATACCGAATCGTTAGAACCCAAAAGAGATAGATATCAAAGAACTGAATATGTATAGCTTTATACCTTTGTGACTTTCGGATTTGAGGATATAACAATAGATAGCTTGCTGTAAATCAACAACAAACTACATCAATTAACAAAAAAATCGATTTTGAAGAAACCCTAATTAGGGTTTCGGCCAAAGGAAGTAACCAACGAAGAACTGATTACCTGCTGATTATGGTCGGATTTGATGAAGCCAGGGGTTGTCTCTCGGGTTGGGAGGCTGTGCAAAGATGAATACAAGCAGATTTATTAATAACACGATCCCTATGAATCCCTTCACATAAGTTTCGGTTGAAACCAAAAGAAAAGAAAGAAGTATCCGAACTGTTACCTTGATGATTCCCAATTTCGATGATGATGAAGGAGAGGCCTCGAAAGGTCTTCTTGGTGGCTGATAAAGATGATGGAGATGGTGGATGAGAGGATGGCCGATCCAGAAAACCAGCTGCAAGGGTGGGCGATTAGGGTGACGGATTTTGCATCAAAAACACAATAATTCAAACCACTAACCTTGAAAGATAGATGGTGATGAGGACGATTTAGATGATGGATTAGAACATCAGTCGAATGAGATGGGGATGAGCTTGAAATCGGCTGGAAGTAAGGGTTTAGGGTTTTGTGTGTTTTAGGTTTAGAATGAAAATGATAATTAGATTACTTAGGGTTAGTTTAGTTTAAGTTTAGGTTAAGAAAGTTTAAGGGTGTTTGTTTAGGAATACGATTAAGCAAACAAACAAACAAAACGAAAAACTTGTAAGCTGATGTCCACATATTTTTTTTCTTCGCTTTAATGCGTAAGTAGCGGGCGACCTTCTGAAGTGTAAAAGAAGTATACACGATATATGAAACTTCGAATAGTTCCCTTACGTTTAATTACTGAACCCGAACCCGAATATCATTTGTAACGATCAATAAATATAGTAAAAGTGAGTTAGTATCTAAAGTACTAACTTAACCGATAAGTTATCTAGGAGCTCGACTAGTGGGAAACTAATTATTGTGCACCTAACTAAAGCAATAGCATCACATATAGAGTATACACACATGTCACAAGTAGGCATTATACATAAAAGAAAATGTAAGTTCTTTTTATAACAAAAAAAAAAAAAAATTGTAAACCCGGTAAGAGCATACGGCATACTAGACTAATCTGAGTCGGAAAAGTGACGGTTGTCACATCAGCCGCCGGCTGTTTTCCAATCTTCCATTTTCTTGCTCGTTTGTCTCCGTTTCAAGCCGGTTTCAGCTCCTTTTCGCTCCATGATCCAAATATAACTCTAATCTGCAATTCTTACTGAAAATATACCAAATCATCACAAAAGTTGCAGAAAACGAGGGTAAATATGAGAAATGTGGCTACAAAATATAGATTATTTTAGGCATATCAACAGCCACCAGGCTTTGAGGACCCAAAACATCCTCACTTGGTGTAGAAATTGGACAAAGCTCTTTATGGGCTTCATCAAGCACCAAGAGCATGGTTTGATCCACTCTCTAATTATCTTCTAAAGAAAAACTTTCAAAGAGGTACCATAGACAAGACCCTCTTCTTCAAAAAGACTCAATATGAAATCCTACTTGTCCAAATCTATGTGGATGACATCATCTTTAGCTCCACCAAAGATGTTATGTGTAAAGAATTTGAACAGCTGATGCATACTAAGTTCCAAATGAGTTCCATGGGTGAACTAACTTTCTTCCTAGGCCTACAAGTCAAACAGAAGCTTGATGGACTCTTCATCAGTCAGTCCAAATATGTGAAGGATATTCTCACCAAATTTGGGTTCTTGGAAGCAAAGGTTGCAAGCACCCATGTGGAGACTCACAAACAACTGACTGCAGATCTTGAGGGGGAGGATGAAGACATTCACAACTACAGGTCCATGATTGGCTCTCTAATGTACCTCACAGCTTCAAGACCTGACATCATGTTTGGAGTCTGTGTGTGTGCAAGATATCAAACTAGACCTAAGATGTCTTATCTCATTGCAGTCAAGAGAATATTCAGATACTTGAAGGGCAAACCTACCTTAGGTTTATTGTATCCTAAGGAATCACCTTTTGATTTAATTGATTATATTGACAGTGATTATGGTGGTGAAAGTTTAGACATGAAATCTGCTACAGGAGGATGTCAATTCCTAGGATCAAGGTTGGTGTCTTGGTAGTGCAAGAAGCAGACAACAATTTCCACATCATCAACAGAAGCTGAATACATAGATGCATCAAGTTGCTGTGCTCAAGTCTTATGGATACAAAATCAGTTGATGGACTATGGATATGCTTTCATGAACACTCCAATATACATAGACAACATGAGCACAATAAGCATTATCAACAATCCGCTGAATCACTCCAAGACCAAGCACATTGAGATAAGATATCACTTCATAAGAGACTGTAATGAAAAGAAGTTAATTCATGTTGAAAAAGTCCATACTGATAATCAGCTTGCTGATCTTCTCACAAAAGCTTTTGATGTGGGAAGATTTACATTCTTGATTACTAGTATTGGCATGGTCAACAAGGATTAAACATATTAATTGTCTTTTAAATATCTCAAGTTATGTCCCTTCGAGTAAAGAAGTAGTAACCTTAACATGAAACATGTACCTTACTTTTTAGTATTGTACTATGTTACTACTGCAAAATTAACAGTGGCAATAAGTTTTGGCCAAAGTATTATTAGTACGGCAAGTATTCTCATTACTACAGGAAGGTTTCACTACTACTGCCCATAGTAATGTTAATACTGCTTGAATGCTAAATACTGCTAGTAACTTCATTACTACGGACCTCTGGTTAATACTGCAAGTAATTTACATTACCACAGCCAAACCTGTTAATACGGACCGTTGGTATCATTACTACTATAATTAACCTAATTACTAAGACCCGATTTGTTAATAATGCAACGATTAGTATTGCAGAGTTTTCTTAATTAATAAGATTACTCTGTTAATACTGCTTTGACAAATCAAATCTCAAGTTGCAACTAACTTTTAACACGTGGGGTTTTGTGATTGGACCTCAAAATTTAAACTTCGGCGCGCATTCAGTCTTTTTAACACGTGGCATTACACGATTGAACCATTTTATTAAACTCCGGCGCGTGTCTATTCCAACTCGTCAAGTTGTTACAGTCTTAAGCGTATAAATAGGGTTTAATTTTAATCTTTCCGTTAATTAAATTTCTCAAATCAAGAACCCTAATTTCTCAAAAGTTACCGTTGCAACTCTAAAACAAATTTTCTGCAATTGTTTTACAAAAGTTTTTCAATCAAACAACAATGGCCGAACTACAATTCTTTGAAAGTCACAATCTAGTTGCATGCTTCAACAAGAAGAAAATAACACTGATTTTATCCTATCATTGATTTCTTGAAACAATCCCACATTAAGTTTGCTCTAAACGTAAGCCCAGAAATTCATGAAGAACACATTAGAGCATTCTGGGAAACTGTCGTGGTTTCTTCAGAACAAGAGGTACCAGTGATCAATGCTACCATTGATGGTACACGATTTACGATTTCTGAAGCAACAATCAGAACAAACCTGCAACTACAGGATGAGGAAGGTATAAGTTCTCTTCCTACTGAAACTGTTTTAGAAAACTTTCAAAGAATGGGTTATGAGGGGAAACTAGACACAATAACTTTTCAAAAAGGCCTCTTGTCCCCTCAATGGAAGTATCTATTCCATACCCTTCAACAATGTATTTCACAAAAGAGAACAGGCTGGAATGAAGAAACCTAAACACAAATTTTTAATGTACCAAAGATTCATACATCATATCTTAAACTGTGAAATAATGGATCTCAGTAGATCCCAAACTGTTTTTCCTGCCCACTCTCATGCTAAAAAGGTTTTTTGCTAACATGAGAAGGAAAAACAAAGGTTTTTCCAACAATGTTACACCACTATTCTCTACAATGGTGGTGGGAATATCTGCTACAGATGAGAGACAAGTCATTTCACCTCTGTATCAACCCCCATTTGCTTCTATTTCTACTGCTAGTACCTCTACAGTTCCTACTGTAAGTACTACAGCTGTTACTACTAAGGGAACTACTACAATTTCTACTGCAAGTGTCCCTCCAGATACTACTGAGAGCATTCCTCCAGTCGTAACTGCACCCCATGTCTCCACTATTGTGACAGAACCTTCAACACCACCAGCTTCTACACCTCTTCAAACACCTCCACTAGTTGCTACTTTCACAAGAAAGGCTAAGAGAGTTCCTCAGTCTCTTAAGTCTAAAACTTCTCCACTCTCAATATTTACCAATCCCTTACCTGAACAATCTTCAGGTGAGGCTTTTCAATGGGAAACCAATGAGCTATCTTCAATGCTCACTAAGGTGGTATCTAAGGAGGGAGATGACCATGTGGGAAGGGCTCAAACTACTATTGCTCTTACTTCTTCTAGTTAGGCACATAACAGTTTGAACAACTTTAAGACCCAACCCACGACAACACAACCTATTAATACTGCTTTTGTGGCATCATTAGAAAGTGGTCCCAGGCGCAAAGATACCTTGGGGGAGGGAACAGCTTCTGCTGGGCAGAAGGTCCCTCTATATCCTATGATCCACCACCTGTTGGTACCCAACAGGAAAGGAGTGAGGATAGATTTAACTATACACCTTTGGAATTGATAGAAATGTGTGGCAAGTTCATTGTGAAGGTTGAAAAACAAGGGGAGTAACTTGCAGCTTAACAACCTTAGTCCATCAGCTGGGTGAGCAACAAAGACAGTTGTCAAAATACTTAATGAAGCCAAAGCCAGCCAGCAAGAGTGTTGGAACATCTCCAAAACACTCCAGTTCTTCTACTTCTTCAGCTGACACCCTAGATGATGACAAAAAGGGGAGAAAGAAGATAATATTTTTTCAATAGAAGAACTAAAGATGAAGCAGTTAAGGGGGAGGAGGAGAGAAAAAGTGATGATACTGTAATCACTGCTACATCAGACAAAAAGGAGGAGGCTGATACTAAAATTGAGGTTGAGGGGGAGAAGATGGTTGTTGATGTTGAGGTTGAAGATAAGGAGGAGCAAATGATTGAGGGGGAGCAGGAAATGGAACAAGGAATGGTTTATACTGAATTGCCAAATATTCAAGATGAAGAAGTTATTACTACTGCTTCAATTGATACTATGATCATTTCTACTGAAGAGTTCATTTCTACGGAAGATGTTGTTAATACTGCTCCAGTTACTGCTATTAATACTGAAGCACCTATTAATATTGAAGCTCCCATTACTACTGCAAGCTTTATTTCTACTGATCTAGTTGTTTCTACTGAAGCTTCATTTGTGTCCATTCCAATAGGAGAAGCTCCTACTGTTGGATTCTCTGAAGCTCCTACAACTATTTTCATAGAAGCTACAACAGTTACAACTGTTCCTACAAATGTTCCTACTTCAGAAGCCTCTCAAGCTATTGATGATCAAGCAGCTGCTACAGAGCTTCTGAAATTGGAAAGAAGCAAGATAATTGAACAAAGAAATAAGGAACAAGCTTCAACACCTAAAGAAAAAGGAGTTTCAATTCCCACTCAAGCTGATAGAACAAGACTGGTGGAAGGAATTGACTTTATCAATGATCCATCTGCACCTTTAGGTGTTTTTCCAAACATTCCTCCTCATACAACTTATATTCCCAGTTCAAGACCAGAAGTTGAACCAACTGAAAAAGAAAAGGGAAAGAAGATTGTAGTGGAGGAGAGCAAGAAGGACAAGGAGAAGAGAAGAAAGGAAAAGGAGGAGAAGATGGGTGAGCTAGCTGCCTTTCAACTAGCTGCTGAAGAAGTGGATGTGGGTAAGGATCTTGAGATCATTAAAGAAGTTCACACCAAACTTCAATAAGCTGAGATGGAGAAAATTAAAAGGTTGAAGGATGAGCACTGATTCTTGCTAGCTGAGCAGGAAAAGGAATTAGCTCATATGAGAAGAGAAGAAGAAGTTGAGAAGAAAAAGAAGGTGGATAAGAAACAGACCACACAAGATAAGCTAGCAGGTGACAAGCAGAAGTTCATGGCTTATCTAAAATCAAAGGGCACAGTGGCAAATCACTTGGTCCAATGAAGATGGGAAATCTGCTTGCCCGGGTAGAGATGGAGAAAAAGAAAGACAATCTGAAAAAGATCCAACTGACAAAACAGCAAAATCAATAAAAATTTGTGTTGGAAAGAGCGATGAAAAGTGCTCAAGAGACTGGTAGGGTGATGTATGATGCCCAAGGAAAAGAGATTTATAGTCCTTTTGCTCTAGTCAAGCCATGTCAGCCAGAGCAGTTGAAGAGAAAGAAGTCTTTTGCAACTAGAGTTCCAAGTAAAAAGCCAAGACAAGGAGAGGTTGCAGCTCCTTCAACTACTACTACTGAAGGAAGTCCACATGTGTCAGTATTTATCAAAACAGAGCCAATCAATGTTTCAATTGAAGAAAAGGAAGGAGATATTGAAATATCTGAAGATGACTGCTTAACATTGATAGTACATGAAGAAGGTCTGCACATTGAACCTCTAGCTATGGAACTGCCAGAGATCATTGACTAGAATTTCTATGGAGGAGAAAACAAGACAACATATGTGGTAACCAGATTAGACAAGAAGAAATATGTGATGCCAGCCTTCTACAGAATGATCAGAGACTTTTCAAGGGAAGACATTCAAAGATTATATGATATTGGTATTAGAAAGTATACTCGATCAAGAGGAGAATGCACTGGTATTGATATGGCAATGGATTGGCTAAATGGAATGTTTAACCCCGAGGAGAAGATGATAACCACAGTATGAAGAGAAGGAGGTGTTGATAATCAGATAATCAACTGGTATATATATGAAGGAAGTGGAACCTATTCAATAGTTAGAAAGCATGGACCAATGCAGTTCTAACTAGTTGAAAGAAGGTATGATTTTGAGTTAAGAACACTTAAGGAGCTGATCAAAGTTAGGCTACATGGTCTAAGAACTTCCAGAATGGCACATGAGCTAGTGTGGAGAATTATGGGACAACTGAATGAAGAGTTGGCTTAACAAGCAGAAGAAAAGGAGGCAAAACGAAGAAAAGAGTAGTAGTATTATGTATTCTAAAGTAGTTAAACTTTTGTTAAAACTCGTACTTTGAATAGTAACAAAAGTTCAAGTTAGGGGGAGATTTTTGGGATTAAAACTTAGTTAAAAATATTTTAGTCTCATTAATACTGCTTCATTACTACTGCTGATAAGTATTGCTTCATTGCTACTGATTGAACATATTAATACTGCATGAAGACTGTTACTACGGAAGATACTCAGTTAATACTGCTGCTGCTGTTTCTACTGCATCAAGATTATTATGGAATTATCTTGATCCGCAAGTTTAGCATTACAATTAGAATAGAATTGTAATTCCTTATTTAGATGTTTCCTATTGTAGATAGGTTAGCCTCAAGGTCAATAAATATAGATCCTTGTAAACAAGAAAAACACGTTGTATTGATTCATATTTTCAATATAATTGAGGCTTAATATTCGACATTCATTATTGTTCTTAATTGTTTATCATTTACAATATTTGTTTGTTTGATAAACTTGTTATATCAAGGTACTCATCCGCTGCTGAACTTCCTTAATAATCAAGATCTTGGTTTAAATCTTATTATAGGTTTAAGTAATATAAACGATCTTGACATACACCCATGTATATCTTGTGAAATCATCAGTGATCAACAGACAATATGACTTTTTGGCTATACTCGTTACATTTGTGGGACCAAAGAGATCCATATGAAGCAAGTGTAAAGGTGTAGATATGGTGTTGACTTCCTTTGACTTGTGAGAAGTTTTATGTTGCTTTCCCTTCAAACATGCAACACAATTATCTTCAAGGGAGAATTGCTTGTTAGGAAGACCTCTGACGAGATTTGATTTGACCAATTAATTGATGTTCTTGAAGTTCATATGACACATTCTCTTGTGCCATAGGGTGGATTCATCAATTGTTGCCTTGGAAACAAAACAATTTACTGCTCTAGTTGGGAAGACCTTGGATAAGTCAAAGCAATAAACATTATCCTTTCTTGGTGTTCTTAGCAGTACTTTGCTCTCATCAAATACATAACCAGGCTCCATGATCAAGCATTCTTTAGCTGTGAAGATTGTAGTATTCTCCTTGTCACACACTTGTGACACACTTAGTAAGTTGAATTGTAGTTGCTGAACATAGAAGACATCTTCAAAGTTTATTCTTCCATTGCTTACAGTACCTTTGTTAGTTATGATTCCTCCCTTTGGATTTCCTCCAAACGCAACATATCCTCTATTGAATGGTTCAAAGTTTGAAGACATGATATGTTTCCAGTCATGTGCCTGGAACAACCACTATCTACATGCCAACTGCTCTCTTCCTTAGTTGTTGGTTGTTCCGCCACATGATGAAGAAAGGTTATTTCCTTTTGGGAACCCAAGCCAAGGTTGATTTAAGTTTACCCATCTCATCAAAGTAACTCGCCTTCCTTTGAATTAGATTTTTAAATTCAAGTGGTGCAGGCGGTTTCATTACTTTGATCTTTGGTCTCCAAACCTTATTAGTTGTGTTTCTTAAAGATGCAGTATTAAAATATTTATTTATAACAGTATTAACAGAGTTAGTTTTGGCAAACTTTTGTTTTGCAGTATTAATGGTTGCAGTAGTAACACAATTCTGTTTTGCAGTATTAACAGCTGCAGTATTAACACTATTCTGTTTTGCAGTCTTAACAGACGCAGTAGTAACACAATGTTGTTTTGCAGTATTAACCTTTGCAGTATTAACACAATTCTGTTTTGCAACATTAACACGTGCATTATTAACTCTGTTTCTACTGTGTTTTAACACATGTGAATTTTTAATACTTCCTTTGCTTTTTGCAGTATTAACAGAGTTATACTTTGCAGTATTAACTCCATTAATATTGTGTGTGGCAGAATTTCTTTTAGATTTATTTGCAACTATAGGTTTGGATTTTTGAACAGATTTTCCATGGTTTTGAGATGATTCAAACTTGTTATTATAACCCAACCCCATGTGATGCTTCTGAATCATTTTCTTTTGATTTTCAGGATTATAAAAACAAAATTTAGCATAATGGTTTGTCTTTCCACAAAATTTAGCATAATGGTTTGTCCTTTTTGAGTTTTTAACTGGTTCCTATTTCTTTGATTTCCTCATGTATCTATGTGAACCCTGTAGTTCCGAGTGGTCAAATCTACAGGATTAAACCAATTGATTACAAGGCGGAAACTCGTAATCAATTGTATCAGCACAAGTAATAATCGATAAGCAAATAATAACAAACACGAAATACCAAATTCCAAATACTTTGATTAATAAACTCGGTTACAAATACGAAGTATTCTCTCAGAATTCTCTCTCTAAACCAACAACCCCAAACTAACTGTTAGTGCAAGATGCACAATGACTGGATGTTCTATTATGTTTTCATTACATTGTATTATATTAGCCTGATATAGTTAGCTTAGTGGGCTGCTCACGGACTTGCATGTCCGTGAGGCCCAATAGGTCCAAGCCCAAAACTAGCTGAACATGTTACTCTATAAATAGAGGTGTTCAGGGTAGTTTTAGGCTGTTGGTTTTTGGTAGAGAATTCGTGTTAGGCTTCCGGATTGTAACAAGTGTTATTGTTAATCAGAAGCTTTAGAATTCGGTAATTGTGTTTCTTTGTTTATTACATTCGATTATAATCTGTGCATACTAATTACGAGATTCCGCCTCGTGATTGGTGAGTTTAATCCTGTAGATCGGACCACTGGGACCTACAATTGGTATCAGAGCAAACGCATCGTTTGCTCTCTATCGAGATTTGGTTCAGGGTTAAATTCAGGTTTAATCGATTCTGGAAATTAGGGTTCTTAATACATCTTCGACGGCTGTTTGTGAGATTTAGGGTTTTTGTTACATCTTCGGCGGCGGGATTACAGATTAGGGTTTCTCTGCTTGTTCGTGAATACATCTCTGAGGATACTTCTTCGTGGATACATCTTCGCAGGTACATCTTCGTGGATACATCTTCGTAGAACCATCTTCGTGGATACATCTTCGTGGATACATCTTCGTAGGAACATCTTCGTGGATACATCTTCGTGAATACATCTTCGTGGGTACATCTTCGTTAAAAACATCTTTGTCTCTTCGCCAAACACATACTTCTTCGCCAACCACATACTTCTTCGCCAAACACATACTTCTTCGCCAACCACATACTTCTTTGCCAAACACATACTTCTTCGCCAACCACATACATCTTCACCAAACACATACATCTTCGTCGAACACATACTTCTTCGCCGAACACATACTTCTTCGCCAACCACATACATCTTCGCCAAACACATACATCTTCGTGACCATACATCTTCGTGACCATACATCTTCGTGACCATACATCTTCGTGACCATACATCTTCGTGACCACACATCTTCGTGATAATACATCTTCGTGACTATACCTCTCATATCTTCGCTGATTACGTTTAAAATGGATTCAAGACAATCAATTAATACCCCTCCTAAGTTAATCAAATCTTCACAGTATTACGAATGGGTTGATAAATTCGAATCCTTCTGTCGGTATAATGACGTTCAAATGTGGATATTCTGTGTTGAGACAAAATACATACGCCCAATGCAGCCTGCGAATGCAAGTGGTGGTGAACCTATTCCTATTGAAATCTCTTCCTTCACAGCTGAGCATAGGAGATTATTTGACGCTGAAAACCGAGCATGGGCAAGTCTGAAAATGGCTTTGCCTATTGAAACGATATACCTATGTCAAGTTCACAAAACTGCTTATGAACTTTGGAAAGCAATCGAGACTCAATACGTTGGAAGTGCCGTTCAACAAAAAAGTAGGGGAAGTGTCCTTAAACGAAAATGTAATACATTCAAAGCAGGTTTAAATGAAAGTTTTGAAACCACTGTCAACAGATATCACAATCTACTTTCTGACCTTGCAAGAGCTCGTATAACTGTTGAAGAAGAGGTAGAACGATTTTTGGATGCATTACCCAAACGATGGGAAGTGTACGTAAACTTAGTAAAAGATGAAATCTACCAGGAAAAAGCAGTAACTCTACAACAGGTAATTGAGAAATTTAGAGGATATGAACAAACCCGTTTAGCTATTGACGCTGTTGCAGATGACACACCCTATGGACAACCCTCATCTGATGCTTCCGTGAATGCAACTGCGTTAATATCTGAAAATTGTCACGCAAGTTCTGAAACTCATTACTCTACCGATACCACTACTACTGCAGGAGTTTCAAAAGCTGCCAATTCTCATCAAAGAATGCCAATGAGTGTTAAATCAGCAGAAGAAAGTTTAGAAATCCTATCATGTTTCTTATCTGCTTACGGTAATCAAGTTCAAGGTAAAATCACTGATCCAGGATTGTGGGACGAAGACTTTAGTCAAGTCGATCAGGATGACCTTGAGGAAATGGATTTTCAATGGCAAACTGCCATGATTACTAATAGAATCAAGAGATTTATGACTAGAACAGGACGCAGTCTCAGAACTGGAAAAGCAGGTTTTGATAAATCCAAGGTGCGTTGTTTCAACTGTCAAGGTCATGGTCACTTCGCTAGAGAATGTCAACAACCTAAGGTTGAATATAATCAAAACCAAGACAAAAACAAGACTTCTTCTTCGCAACCACAACGCAGCTTAGCGTCACAGGCTATGATAGTTCAACACGATGATCGAACTTATGATTGGCAAATCTGTACTGATGAAAGAAATCAAGCCCTCATGGCTTCTATTGAAGAAATTCGCAGTGAAGTCAGTAACACAGAAGCAGCATCAGGTACTGATAGTGATTCAAACTCCAGCGAAGAAGATACTGTAGAAGCAGAAGAAAGTCAAAACACATCCCAAGTTTGCAGCTGCACCATCGATCTATCCAACGAGAACCTCATCGCTAAAATTGCTGACCTCGACTCGAACAAGGCAAAGGTACTTCTTGACTCTCAATCTATGAAAGATTTTTGTAAATCCTATACGGTTTTAACTCTCCAAAATGATAAACTGACTAAGTTAGTCTCCAATTTGGAATCCCAGCAAATTGCTTTCAATCAAACAATTGCAAATTTAACCTATCAAAGAGATGAATATTCAAAGCAATATTATAAAACTGAATCAGATCGAACAGCTCTTTTATCAAATGTCGGTATTTTGACACAAAAAGTCGACTTATTATATAAATGCATCGAAACTGAAAAGAAAAAGTTTGCTGAGAAGGTCCAAGAGTTAAATCTTTGTGAAATACAACTAACTGAACAGGAAAGAAAGTTCGAGCAATTTCGTACTTCGTCAAGTACTTTGAACTCCATTTTGAGTCGTCAGCGTACAAGTGGAAAGTCTGAAGGCCTAGGGTACAATGAAACACCACCTCCGTATAACAACAACTTTAGTTTCTTTAAGAACGGGCCTCCACAACCTGAAAATTGTGAATCTTCAAGCTCCACGGATCAGAAAAATAAAGCAAATCAAGAGCAACAAGCAACAAAATGTGAACCTTTGAAGGAAACATTCATATCAAGCAACGACATCAAATCCAAGCAAAGTTCATCCTCTGATGCTGATCAAGATCAATCAAACAAGATGGAAACTTTAAACTGCTTCAAATGTCGTGAACGTGGACACGTGGCTTCTGTTTGCACGAACAAGCGAAAAGAATCTCAAGCTAAACCCACTCCCACGCAGTCAGCTAAAACTAAATTCACTCCCACGAAACCAGTTCAAATTTTACGAAACCCACATCACGAGAGTCCAGCTTCAAACTCACGATATTATGGACACAGTAAACCTAGTACGGGTCAATTTTCTCAACGTCCACACCAGCGACCACAACAACCTTT
>CAJVGC010000065.1:42856509-42879382 GCA_910822075.1 Senecio squalidus
TTTGGATATGAATCAATGGCCATCAATGATTGAATGAGATTGGATTCTTCAGTTGTTTCTTGTTCATCTTCATCCCAGTAATATCCAAGAACATCTTCATTGTTGGCAGTAGAAACATTCTCAGTAGAAACACCAGCTTCAGTAGAAACACCGTCTTCAGTATTAACAGCAACCGCAATGCATGCATGGGAAGCAGTAGAAACCGTCTCAATAGAAACAGATGTAGTGTCAATTATAACTGCCATTAAAGCTCTGTTTTGACTGGTTTCTTCTGCTAGGTCATTCCAATCATACCCAAATACATCTTGCGAGATTAGTGATGTTGATGTATTCTCTTGTGTGTTTCTTGAGTTTTTGACCTTTGTCTTGGTTTTACACAACCTTGCAAAGTGTCCTGGTTCTCCACAGTCATAACACTTCACTTTGCTTTTGTCAAAAAACAACTCTGTCATTGTTTCTTGATTGAATCTTCTGCCAGTCCTGTTCACAAACCTCCTTGCCCTCAATGAAAGCATGGCCATCTGCCACTTGAGATCCATCTCTTCCCAGTCATCGTGATGAATCTGCTTCATATCTTCATTAGTTAAGCAAGAACTTTGTGAGATAAAAGCTTCAAAAGGATAACTCTTCTCCACTTTCATGTTGTGATGTTCCAGTAGGTGTGATAAGGGCAGTATTAAGATTGTTAATACTGTAGTTGTTGTTGGTTGGCTTCTTTGCTTCAACTTCGGCTTCAAAAACTCTTAGATCATTGTAGAGATTATCTAACTCCATCTCCTCCAAAATATCACCCTGTCTGTATGAGACAGTGTAGATGATCCATTCATCACCCAATGATCTTATGAATTTTCTGTTGATGTCATCTTTATCAATTCTTACCCCTGCACTTCCTAGCTCTCCAGTAAGCTTCTTGTATCTATCAAACGTTTGAGTCATTCTTTCTTCCTTCAGTGCCTTGAAGTTTTCATACTCTTACTTGAGAAGAGCCTTCTTATTCTTCTTTATATTCTTTGTTCCGCTGAATCTCTTCTCTAAGGCTTCCCATAATGACTTAGCATTAGTATATCCTTCAAACTGTGATTGGTATTCATTGGGAATAGCAATAAGAAGGATACTTAGTGCCTTTATCTCTGTTTGCTTCTATCTTCTCTCTAGATCAGTTATGGGACGAGTAACAGTTCCAGGCAATCCATCAGATGCGAAGTTGGTAATCTCTTTATTACCATTAACATTAACATCCCATACTGCATAGTCAAATAGCAGTATGTGTTGTTTGATACGTAGCTTCCAGAGATCGAAGTCATTGCTATTGAGTACATGAACTTTGTTGACTGATACGTCTGTCATGTTTGTTAATTGATTTCTTCTTGTTGAGACTTTTTAGAAACTGGTAGATCAATGGATCTTGAGCACCTCCTGTGCTCTGATACCACTTTTGAGGATCGTTTATATTACTTAAACCTATACTATGATTTAAACCAAGATCTTGATTATCAAGGAAGTTCAGCAGCGGATGTATACCTTAATATAACAAGTTTGTCGAACAAACAAATATTGTATAATGATAAACAATTAAGAACAATAATGAATGTCGAATATTAAGCCTCAATTATATTGAAAATATGAATCAATACAACGTGTTTTTCTTGTTTACAAGGATCTATATTTATAGACCTTGAGGCTAACCTATCTATAATAGGAAACATCTAAATAAGGAATTACAATTCTATTCTAATTGTAATGCTAAATTTGCGGATCAAGATAATTCCATAATAATCTTGATGCATTAGAAACAGCAGTAGCAGTAGTAACTGAGTATCTTCCGTAGTAACAGTCTTCATGCAGTATTAATATCTTCAATCAGTAGCAATGAAGCAGTACTTATCAGCAGTAGTAATGAAGCAGTATTAATGAGACTGAAACTATTTTTAACTAAGTTTTAATCCCAACAGTGTACTTCCTAGCAACAAAAGATGAGACAAGTCACCTACTCATCTCATTCATCACTCAAGTTGACCATCAAATCAACCTGAAGGTTAAGAAGATTAGGTGTTATAATGGGACAGATTTCAAGAATCAGGTGATGAATGACTTTTGTGAGAAGAAGGGCATTGAAAGACAATTCATTGCAACAAGGACTCCACAACAAAATGGAGTTGCTGAAAGAAGAAATAGGACTCTCATTGAAGTTGCAAGGAGTATGCTAGCAGACTCAAATCTTCCAATCTTCTTATGGGCAGCAGCAGTTAATAGTGCTTGCTATGTGCAAAACAGAGTTCTATTAGTGAAGTCACAAAACAAAACTCCATATGAGCTACTGCATAAGAGACAACCCCTCAAAAGTTTCTTAAGATCATTTGGATATCCTTGTACAGTACTAAACTCAAAGGACTATCTTGGCAAGTTTGAGAGCAAGGCAGATGTTGGTTATTTTGTTAGATATTCATCATAGAGCAAAGCCTATTGGGTCTACAATCATAGTAAAAGCATTATTGAAGAAAGTTCCAATGTATCCTTCAATGAAAGCACCCCCAAACACCCAAGGACAAGGACCAATATGGCTGTTTGATATTGATGCATTTACCAAATCATTGGACTTGAACTTTGATTTCAAACAATCCTCATCTGATAATACTGCACCTGTTCCTACTGCCCCTGTTCCTACTGCTACACTAACAACACCACCAGTGATTGGCACTGAAAGACTGGATGTTATGGAATATGTTTATCTTCCTATCTCCCCAGAAGATCCTTTGAAAGTCTATGATACTATTGAAAAGGAGATAGAAGAAGAAGTAACACACACAGTAGTAGATGATAGCAACAGCAGTAAGCCTGAAGAGATTAACACCAATGAGATTCCTACTCCATCTTCACCATCTGTCACCAGATAAAATGGAGTACCTCGAATGATAGAGGTTGATTCTGATGGAGTTGAAAAATTAGTTGAGGATGAAGATAGTGATGCTGGAGTCTTCACTCCCAAGAGTACTCCTCACATCACTGGACCTCATTCCTTTGGATATGAGATGCCAGAGCTCAATGATACTAACATGGATAAATCCTTAAGACTGGAGAAAGTTCCTACTTCCAGAATTCACAAAAATCACCCCATCTCTCAAGTATTTGGTGACTTGAAATTCCCATGCAAACAAGAAGTCAAACCAAGCCACAGAAGGAACCTCACAAGGACATAAATACTTGCTTATATGCATGCTTTCTATCTCAACTTGAACCAAAGCGAATTCAAGAAGCCCTCCTAGATCCAAACTGGATTGAGGCAATGCAAGAAGAACTGCTTCAATTTAAACTCCAAGATGTCTGGAAATTGGTCCAGTTACTAAGAGGAAAGAAATTAATTGGAACAAAGTGGATCTTTAGGAACAAGAAGGATGGAAGAGGAATTGTAATCAAGAACAAGGAAAGTATGGTCGGTCAAGGCTACACACAGGAGGAGGGAATTGACTTTGAATATGTCTTTGCACCAGTAGCAAGGATGGAGGCTATCAGAATATTCCTTGCTTATGCATCATTCAAGGGCTTCAAAGTATTTCAAACGGATGTGAAGAGTGCCTTTTTGTATGGCCAAATTGCAGAAGAAGTATATGTCAGACAACCTCTAGGATTTGAGGACCCTCAACATCCTCACTCGGTGTACAAATTGGACAAAGCTCTCTATGGGCTTCATCAGGCACCAAGAGCTTGGTATGAAACACTCTCAGACTATCTTTTACAGAACAACTTTCAAAGAGGAACTATTAACAAGACACTCTTTATCAAGAAGGTTCACTCTGACATCCTACTTGTCCAAATATATGTGGATGACATCATCTGTGGCTCCACTAACTATGCTATGTGCAAGGAGTATGAACATCTAATGCACAGTAAGTTCAAGATGAGCTCCATGGGAGAGCTGGATTTCTTTCTTGGTATTCAAGTCAAACAGAAACCTGATGGTCTATTCATCGGCCAATCTAAGTATGTGAAGGATATTCTACCCAAATTTGGATTCTTGGAGGCAAAGAGTGCAAGCACCCCTTGGAGACTCACAAACAGTTGAGTGCAGATCTTGAGGGGGAGGATGTGGATATTCACAACTACTGATCAACGATTGGATCTTTAATGTATCTCACAGCTTCAAGACCTGACATCATGTTTGAAGTCTGTGTATGTGCAAGATATCAGACCAAGCCCAAGATGTCACATCTTCATGCAGTTAAGAGGATATTTCGATATTTGAAAGGAAAACCTTCCTTAGGTTTATGGTATCCCAAAGACTCTCTTTTAGAATTAATTGCCTATACTGACAGTGACTATGGTGGTGAGAACTTGGATATGAAATCCACTTTAGGTGGATGTCAATTTCTTGGATCAAAATTTGGTGTCATCGCAATGCAAGAAGCAAACAACTGTGTCCACTTCTTCAACCGCTGAGTATGTAGCAGCATCAAGTTGTTGTGCACAAGTATTGTGGATACAAAATCAGATGATGGACTATGGATATGCATTTATCAATACTCCAATATAGACAACAAAAGTACTATCAGCATCATCAACAATCCTGTGAAGCACTCCAAGACCAAGCACATTGAGATCAGATACCATTTCATTAGAGACTGCAATGAAAAGAAATTGATTTATGTTAAAAAGGTCCATACTGATAATCAGTTTGTTGATCTTCTCACAAAAGCTTTTGATGTGGGAAGATTTACATTCTTGATTACTAGTATTGGCATGATCAACATGGATTAAACTGTATAAATTGGTCCTTTAATATCTCAACAAATGTTCCTTCGAAAAAGCAGTAGTAACCTTAACTTGAAACAAGTGCTCTACTCTTTAGTATTGTACTATGTTACTACTGCAAAATTAACAGTACAAACACATTTGGGTAAGTATTATTAGTAAAGCTAGTATTTTCATTACTACTGCAACTTTCATTTATGCTGCCAGTGGTTTTGTTAATACTGCTTGAATGGTTGATACTGCTAGTAAAGTCATTACTACGGCCTGACTGATTAATACTGCAAGTAACTCACATTACTACTGCCAGATTAGTTAATACGGCCCGTTTTGTCATTACTACTGTGCTTTCCTCAATACTACGGCCAAATGTGTTAATACTGCAGAGGAATACTTAATTAATAAGATTACTCTGTTAATACAACGTTGACAAGTACTATCTCAAGTTGCAACTAACTTTTTACACGTGACAGTTAACAATTGGACCTAAAATTTAAACTACGGCGCGCGTCTAATCCAACAGGTCCAACTTGTTACACTAATGGGCGTATAAAAGGTGTTCAGTCTAAAATTTCAAATCTTTAAGTTTCCCCAAATCAATCGAACACTAATATTACCCAAAACTGTTGCAACTGAAAATCAAATTTCTTAAAGAAAATTTCTCTTAAAAATAAAATGGCATCCTTAAAATTCACTGATGGCCACAACATGGTTGCTTATTTGTTCAAGATTGAAGAAAATAAAGAGTTTCATCAAATTATTGATTTCTTGAAAAATACACACATAAACTTTGCTTTAACTGTGAGTCCTGAACTTCATGAAGAACATATAAGGGAATTATGGAGAATTGCAGTTCTATCTTCAGAACAAGAAGTGCTAGTAATCAATGCCACTGTTGATGGTACCAAACTCACTATTCAGAAGCCACATTGAGGACTCATCTTCAACTGCAAGATGCAGAAGGTATAGATTCTTTACCCAATCAAACACTTTTCGAAAATTTTCAAAGAATGGGTTATAAGGGGACTCTCACTACAAAAAAATTTCAAAAAGCCTTGTTGTCCCCTCAGTGGAAGTTTTTGATGCTCACTTTACAACAGTGTATGTCACAAAACATAACTGGATGGAATGAAACAAGTTGTTCTTTGGCTACAACCATGGTATTTCTTGCTACAAACCAAACATTCAATTTTTCAAAATTGATCTTTGATGGGATGTTATGGAACATTTCATTCAACATATTTTAAACTGTGAAATAATGGATCTTTCAAGGTCCCAAACTGTTTTTCCAGCCATATCTCATGGAAAGAAAGTATTTTTAAACATGAGAAGGCAAAATAAAGGTTTTTCAAACCATGTTACCCCATTGTTCTCTACAATGGTGGTGGTGACTCCTTCTACAGATGAGAGACAGGGTACTCAACCTATGTCTCAACTTACATCTGTCCCCATTTCCACTGAAATTACCTCTACAGTTTCTACTGGAAGTACTACCCCTGTTTCTACTGAGGGTACTCCTACAGTTTCTACTGTAAGTATACCTCCAGTTACAACTGAACCAACTGCCACCACTATTGTGACAGAAGCTATGATCCCAACTGCTTCACAACCTCTTCAAACCCCTCCTCAAATTGCAAAATTTTAAAGAAAGGCAAAGAGAGTTCCTCATTCTCTTGTGTCTAAACCACCCCCTACATCTTCAGGTGAGGACTTTCAATGGGAACATAATGAGCTATTTCCCAAGCTCAATGAGGTGGTCCTTAAGGAGCAGGATGACCATGTTATAAGGGCTCAAACTACTGTTGCTTCACCTAGTGGAGCACAGGCCAGTTTGACAGGCATTAAGACCCAACTAACGGCAACACTCTCTAATGATGCTTATTTTGAGGCAGCAGTAGAAAGTGGACCCAGGTGCCAAGAAACCTTGGGGGAGGGAGAAGCTTCTGCTAGGGAGAAGCTTTTGCTAGGCAGAAGGCTCCCTCTGTTACTTCCTATGATCCACCACATGTTGGTACTCAACAGGCAAGGGGTAAGGATATATATGCATACTCAAACATAGAATTGTTGGAAATGTGCCAAATGTCCATTGTTAAAATTGATAAACAAGGGGAGGAACTTGCAACTTTAAAGATATTAGTCCTTTAGTTGGTGGAGAAACATGAAAAATTAGCAGCTCAATTACAAAAACAGAGGCCTGAAAGTAAGAGTATTGGTACCTCACGCATGCATTCAAGCTCATCTAGCTCTTCAGATGATGCACCTGATGATTACAAAAAGGGGGAGATGATGAAAAAGGTTGATGTTCTGTTAAAAGAAGGAGGTAATGAAGTTGAGATGGAAAGTGGGGAGAAAACTGAGGAAAGAGTTGAAGATATTGATGTTGAAGTTAACCAAGAATGGTTACAAAATCTTTAGCATTCAAATATGGAGATTGATTCAAATCTGGAGTAGTCAAATATGGAGATTGATACTGTTGGGAAAGATAATGAGGAAAATATTGATGATTATGTTGTTAAGGGGGATCAGGATGTTGTTAAGGGGGAGCAGGAAGAAACCAAGGAGATAGTTAAGGTTTTAATTGAAGAAATGGTTTCTACTGCTATGAATCAAGGAGTAGTTATTTCTACTATTTCCATTCCTACTGCGGTTTCTACTGAAGCTACAACAATTACCACCATTTCTACTGCACTTCCTTAAGTGGTTTCTACTGCACTTCCTGAAGTGGTTTCTACTGCATTTCCTGAAGTGGTTCTACTGCAGTTCTTCAGATGGTTTATACTGAGGCGATTTATACTGAAGTCATTCCTACTGTGACTACTGAAGATATTTCAATGATTATTCCTACCGGATAAATTCCTATTGCCATATTTACAGAAGCTACAATCACAACCCCTGTTCCTACTGCAGATCCTAACACAGTTCCTACTGCAGTGTCTACAACTGAAAGTGAAACTCTTATTGTTGAACGATCTTTGGAGGAGAAGACACTTGCCTCAGAGCTACTAAAGATCAAGAAGAGTACGATCATTCAAAAGAGAAAAGAGGAACAAGCTAAAAGGCCCAAGCAAAAAGCAATTACCATTCCTACTGAATACCAAAGCTCAAGGGTAGTTGAAGGGGTTGATTACGTCTTGGATCCTACTGCTAGATTTGGAGTTGTACCAATCATTCCTCCAGATACAAGGCAAGTCAACATACCCAGACCACACTTTATTGGAGGAAGAAGGATCGGTCCATCTGACTCATCAATCAAAGATAAGGGTAAAAGTGTTGCAGTAGAGGAAGATAAGAAGCCAAAGAAAGAGTTAAAGGAGATAAAATTTGATGAGCTAGCTGCTTTGCAGTTGGCTTTAGAGACTATTGACGTTGGTGGTTATCCTGCAACTGCCAGGGAAGTTCATGCTCAACTTCAACAGGCTGAGCTTGATAGGATTGCAAAGTTGGAAAAAGAGAGACTGTTTTTTCTGGCTGAATATAATAGAGAACTAGTCACGATCAGAAGGGCTGATGAAGCAAAGAAGTCTCAGTTGATGATGAAGAAACAAGAGAAGAAAGAAAAGATGGGGAGTGATAAGCAAAAAGTCATGAACTACTTGAATTCTAAAGGATATAGTGGAAAATCCTTATGACCCATGAATTTTGGAAACATGTGGTGGAGAAGGAAAGGAAGAAAGACAAAGAAGAGGCTGCAAGATTGACTAAATTTGAACAGCAAGAGAGGTTTGAAATGGAAAGAATGATCAAGAGAGCACGTGAGTTTGGAGCCACATTGTTTACTTCTCAAGGTCAGTTAATCCAAAACCCCAATGTTACTCAATTTGTTAGTAAGCAAAGAGGAAGAAATCTTTTGCCACAAGAGTACAAACCAAAAAGCCAAAGATAGATGATTCAACTGCTGCTTCTACAATTGTTGAAAGGGAGCCATCTGCAGTTGCATCTATACAAACTGAGATACAAATTGATGAGCCTATCAGTGAATCAATTGTGGAGAAGAAATGAGATATTGAAATTTCTAAAGATGATTGTTCTGCTCTCATTGTACATGAAGAGGGGATGCATGTTGAACCTCTGGCTGTGGAGCTTCCATAAATAATTGATTGGGAATATATTGGAGGAGCAAATAAAACAACCTACTTGGTGACTAGAGTTGATCAGAAGAAATATGTAATGCCATCTCTCTACAGAATGATCAAGGAGTTTTCAAGACAAGATGTGCAGAAGTTGTATGATATAGGTGTAAGAAAGTACTCTCAAAACAGAGGTACTTGTTCAGGCACAAATCTTGCCCTTGATTGGTTAAATGGGATGTTTGATCCTGAAGTAGAAATGGTAAGTGCGGTATTCAACAAAGGAGGAGTTGATAATCCAGTTATCTGGTGGTTCTTATATGAAAGAAGTGGAGTTCACTCCATTGTTAGAAAACACGGTGCCATGAGATTCTATTTGGTGGACAGAAGGCATAATCTGGATTTTGGAACTCTCCATGAGATGATCACAATAAGGTTATATGCGGTAAGAACTTCCCAGATGGCTCATGACTTAGTGTGGAGGATGGTACTTCAGCGAAATGAAGAACAAGCAAAACTGAAGGAAGAAAGAGACGCGAAAAAGAAAGATAGTAAATGAGTTTTGTAATCATCAATATTAAACTTGTTATAAAAACTTGTTAGCTTTAATATAATATAAAAGTTCAAGTTAGGGGGAGATTGTTGGGATTAAAACTGTTGGTTTAAATAGTTTAATTTTATTAATACCGCTCATTAGTACTGTTGATTTATACTGTTGAAGTAAATACTGCATGAAGAATGTTACTACGGGAATCATGCATGAAGACAGTTACTACTGCTCAAGTTAATGCTCCAAATTGATGGTTACTACTGCAATAGCTCATTAATACCGCCTGTTGCTTGTTAATACTGCTTGAAGAGTTTTAGACGATTATGGAATTATCTCTTCCGGAAGTTATGCAATTGTAATTATTATCAAATTGTAATTGTTTTAGATGTTTCCTAGTTTATTAGGTTTAGCCTCAAGGTCTATATATACATAGATCCTTGTACTAAGAAAAACACGTATGTTAATCTTTTCTTAACGATTAATGTATCACTACAAGAAAAAAAGCTTTTAGAGACAAAACACGTTTGGTCACTAACAGTTGAAAAATTCCGTCACTAAGGAGTTTAGTGACCAAAATAAAAGTCGTCACTTTTGGTCACTAAAGGTCCGTGGCTAATTTTATTAGTGACCAAAAACATAACTTGTCTCTAATTAGTGACGAAAACAAAGTGGTCACTATATATGTGACGACAAAAAAGTGGTCACCAATTTGGTCTCTAAACAAGTGAAAGTGGTCACTATTAAGCTCCATTAACGGAGTTAACGGCTCCGTTAACTCTAATCTGTGACCAAATATGTTGGTGTCTAATATTAGATACCAAAGAAGAGTGGTCACTAACTACTTCAACAGAACAAAAAAAATCAATATTTTCATACAATTAACTAATCTCTAGTAATTTGCAAAAATCAAATATAAATACTAAATTTATTCGCCCACCATAAAATAAACAAATATGTAGCTCAAATCGCATGGATAGACACAGAACAAAAAGATAGCACTTTCCATTTTCTAATCACTCTATTTCTATATCATTATCTACATTAATCATTTACAGAAACTAAACCAACAAAATCCTCTGCTAACTATGAATTAGCACATAAAAAAATTATCCTAAACTCTATTTAGTCTATTGTTAGAATAAAGAAACGAAACAATCAAACGAGTGAATATTACATATAACCGAAAAGAAATATCAAATAATCCAGACCTTGACAGACCTTGACAGAACTAGGGTCCAGATGAACAGCCTTTCGACAATCTTCTTCAACTCTTCCCCAATCACTACATAACAAAGTAACATCAAAGTTGACAAGTTTATGACTTTTTCAAGTACTGGGCAAACCCTAATTACATAAAAAGGGTTGATAACAATTTATACATACTTTCGCTTTCGATGACATAAAGCTCGATTAGTCCAATAAATAGCAACATTAGGGCACAAAGTAATCGCCTGAAATCAGTGAGGCATTTAATCAAACAGTTTATGGGTAATCATAAAAATGAAAACTTTAAGAAAAGCCACCTCAGTATAAGCATCAATTGCAGCACCTAATCTGTTTTTACTGAAATAAAGATTTCCATCTTGTTTAAGCTGTTCTGCTTGTAATCTGCTTTTACAATCTCAAATAAGGACCAAGTAAAGCCGACTTGTTCTCAACAAAATTATCTTTTTTAACACATAAAGCTCTAAAACAAAATTGAAAACACAATTGTAGCATCACTAACCTTGTAATAGCAAGTTAAATAAGCACACGGAATAGCATCATACATGTCTAGCAGAGTACTCTAATAAATGTTTCTTAAACTTCTTAAACTTCATAATAAATTCACTCAGTAAAAAAAGTATCGAATTGGTTATGAAATTCTGTTAGTTAACTTAATTGTTCCAGTTTATATAAACTAGAAATTAGAGTGTACGTACCCATTTAAATGTGTTGATGTCAGCGGTCTCATGTTTACCAGTGAGCCTACGTTCATTGCCTTCACCATAAGCTGCAATATGTTCCTTGTGCCTCAGACCTAACTTCTCGATAGCCTTCTTGATAATCTCGTAACCTCCCTCTTCCCTCATGGACTTCGTGCTGAAATTATCATGTAAAAAAATTATATATAAGAATTTGAAAACAACATTTTTTTTAGGTATATACGTTGTAAATTTTAAATAATTACCTGTAGTTGGTGTGAGCTCCAGCACCATTCCAATCGCCCTGATTACAATCCTACATAATAAATGAGTATATAATTCAATTTTACACGCATATATTCAAGAAATTCTTATAAACACTCACAGGAATAGGCCTGGGGTCAAATGAAACCACGACTCCAGCAATCTCAGTGATCCTCTGTTTACCAAAAAAGGAAATTTTTAACATCAATAACACGCATAAAATGTTACACCTCTGATGATTTCGGGTTACAATAAACGACTTGAATTACCTCAAGAATGTAACGAGCAGCCCACAACTCATCACCAGAAGCAATGCCAACAGTTGGTCCTACTTGAAACTCCCACTGCATATCATGTTTCATTAAGTTTTCACTTTGTAATAGGGAAATTCAGGTTATTACATTAAGTCTACTAAATCTTTTTATTATAAAAAAATATTAATGAAATAATATACATTTCTAATAATTTTTGACATACTAGTTGATTATAAGATAACTAAAAAAATAGTATACTTAAAGGGCATAGAAATTCACCTGGTCTGGCATGACCTCACCGTTAATGCCACTAATGTTGATACCGGCATAAAGACAAGCTTTGTAGTGGGCGTCAACAATGTCACGCCCAAAAGCCTTATCAGCACCAATACCACCATAGTATGGCCCCTAAATTACATTAAACCATTACATATATGTTATTAAAACTTGAACAGATCAAAAGAAGAAAAAACAAAAAGTTTAAACTTGTTAACGAGATTTAAGATTTAATTACTTGAGGTCCCGGGAATCCTCCTTGAGGCCAGCCCAAAGGCCAGTTGATATTCTTCTGCAATAAGGTATATTCTTGTTCGAGACCTTACCATGGAACTTCCTTCTCCACGTCAGGGTGGCTAAAGATCTTAGCAGCAGCATATCTCTTGTTTGTGGGAATTGGCTCACCAGCCGGGGTATAAGCATCGCAGATCACCTATATATTATATATAAATATAAATAATCTTGTACAAAATTTAAATAAAGGACACTAGAAATAAATCCATACACCGTCAATACCATTTACTCTTTTGTCAGGTGTAACAAAAAGATAAGTTTTAAAACGAAAACAAACAAATAAATCCTACCGCCAAAAAAAAAAAAGATAAGTATACAAAACATACCAAAATGTTGTTTCCACCTCTGAAAGGATCCTTGAAAATAGCTTGAGGACTGTTTTATTCATTAACAACACAACTTTAACGAATCGAAATTAAAGAAAATAAATATACCAACAACTCGAAGTATGTAAAGAGACGTACTAGACGATAACTTCGCTATCCTCGCCGGGGGCTTGACCGGTGCTTGAACCGTCATAATTCCAGTGTGGGAGCTTCTTAGGATCAATCACTGGTCCAGGAAGAGTCTGAAAGGAATAAAATCAGAAAAGAGAAGTTTAAGTTGTTCTGCTTGTAATCTGCTTTTACAATCCCAAATAAGGACCAAGTAAAGCCGACTTGTTCTCAGCAAAATTATCTTTTTTAACATATAAAGCTCTAAAACAAAATTGAAAACACAATTGTAGCATCACTAACCTTGTAATAGCAAGTTAAATAAGCACACGGAATAGCATCATTCTTTGTTATAACTTAACACCATGTCATACACTTAATAGTAATACCATATCATACCGGTTAAAACATCAAATCTTACTCACATAAAACCTCCAAAAGAAATATATAAAAAATAAATAAAAATGAATATGATACACTCGTTACCTTCGTAAATGAATCATTGTCTATCTATGGCGTCTTCATTTATAACCGTGTCTTCTCTTCCTTCTTCGGCATTCCTTTTAGCTAATATTGTTCTCCAAATGTAGGTCTGCACATGCATTACAAGAATGACATGTTAATTAGGGGAAATTCCCTTTCATGGTTTAAGAGATTTAATGTATAAATATGAATGTGTCGTAAATCTTAAAAACTAATCAAATACCTGTAGGTCACCACTACCTAACAGGCTCTCCACTTAAGGCATAATTTCTGCATGTCAACATCAAATCAAAAGTAAATTAGGTCCAACTTTTTCTTCGTGATTTAACGTTTAAATTATGAGTTTAAACTAAAGCACAACATATACATACTTAGGTGAAAGTCGAATTGTGCACAAGGTGGAAATTAGATGACACGACTAGCATACGCATCCTAATATTTTAGAGATTGAAATATATGTGTTTCACCAATCATTGTCGTAGTTGTTCCTATTCACTTAGACCGGCAAATCGGCAATGATATTACTTTACACTCATACGAAGCTGAATATGTCCAATTCTCTGCTAGGCATTTCCTCAAACACCTGGCATGCAATTCTAATATAAATCAATATGAATCAGATAAAACCTGTCACAGGCTTATAATTTTCAATTAATTCGGTTTCAGATCTGGAAATGTAGATGATTCAATCAATATTACTTCCTTTCAAGTATAATCCAACTTGTTCAAAATAGAGAAATCGCAGTAATTAACAGTTAAGAATACCTGATAAAATCAAGGAATCGTTGTCCAATTGAGAGTAACTGACAGTATCTCTTGTGAAGTGACTCCTGCGTTGGAGCTTCAGCTAGGTTATGTGAAATTTGAATTGAAATTAGCGAATTCCTGATAAAGGAATGAGGTACCGTAGGCGAATTGAGAGAGGAATCGTCGGCTAATTGAGAGAGGAATCGGAGGAATCGTCTGTGAATTGAGAGAGGAATCGTCGGCGAATTGACAGTATTTCCGGTGAAAGTATCTCTGGCGATGGAGGTTCAGTTAGGGTTTTGATATATGATATTTTGGGTGATTTATATCGATTGAAAAAAGTGAAGGAAAAAAGAGACCTCCTCTTAGTCTTGTCAAGAGAGATGGAAATTTTGACGATGCTTTTGTGTTTTCTTTTTTTTGTAATATTACACATGACAAACCTTTGAAATTGTGGTTAGTTTACTGTTGAAACTTTTGCGTTTAAATAAAATAACAACCAAATATTAACACGTGTTTGTATATGTAGGTATGAAATTAACGAAGAAGAAGCAGATTGGATGGTATATGTGACTGATATAGGGAAACGAGAGTATAATGAAACGTGCTTAACTGTAAGTAACTTTTACAGAGCATGCAAATCATAACCGATAATACTTGCATCTTAAATTTCTTAATAATAAATATGTTGCAATATGTCAATTAAAAGAACAAACATAATATGATTTAGGTCTCAAAAAAGTGCAGATCGATCACGAAATATTTTTTTATAAAACTTTACTAACACATTAGTGACCACTATTATTTGGTGTCTAATTATAAAGAGTGACCAATATTATATGGTATCTAATACTAAAATAGTGACCAACATTATTTGGTATCTAATATTAAAATAGTGACCAACATTATTTGGTGTTTAAATTTTAAGTTAACAAACTCGTTAAATATTAGTGACAACTTTTTTTTATCACTAACTAATCAAATTAATGACCACCAATTTGTCGTCACTAATATCTATCATTAGTGACCATTTAGTGACAACTTTTTACTATTGGTCACTAATTCAACATCGTTGGCCAAATTTCAATGACGACTTTTTTTTTCGTGACAAAAAGATGCTATTAGTGACTAAAATTATGATGGTCACTAAAAAAGTCGTCACTAAAGGTGTTTTTTCTTGTAGTGTATTGAGGCTTAATATTCGACAAATATTATTATTCACTCTTATTCGTATTCAGTATTTGTTTGATCGTTAAACTTGTACTATCAAGGTGTTAATCCGCTGCTAAACTTCCTTGATACATCAAGATCTTTCGTTAACGTGCTTTGGGTTTATATAACTCAAACGATCCTGACATAAACTTTTTTCTAACAGTTTCTTTAACAACCGTTCCAAAGGATCTAACATGGAAATGTATTATTCTTTTTTTAGAACGGACGAACGAGAATAATTTTATAAAATCTAGCAGAAGCTAGAAGTAAAATACCCCAAGTACCAATTAAATACCAAATGATCACAAAGGACACACCTCTAGAAATAAAGATGTAACCAACCATGAATCAAAAACCTAAAAGAAAACACTCATACACAATCACAAATGACAAACCAAGGAATACCAACAAACGACACAAATATAAAAGACAAACTAAAAAACAACCACTAAACCAAAAAATACCAAAAGCCAATACTTTTGGAAATGTATTATTCTTTCTTATTGGAAATCCTTTTTTTCGGATGCTTTTATAACAATTAAGAGAAATACGTTTGGATCTGTATGTTTGAAACAGTCATAAAACGACACCAAATGACATTTAAACCGGTTTAAAAAGGTTTTTAGTGTAATGATATTATTTTTTGTAACAATATTCTCTTGTTACTCTTATTTGTTTCTACACAGCCATATAAAACAACTAAGACTTAACGCCTATAGATTTCTGCTATAATAATCCAATTTAGCATCGATGACCTACCAGAATAAATACTGCCACACACACACATATGTGGGTGTGGTTGTGCGTGTCGAAGAGATAGACTGAATTACTTGTACTGCTACATAAAGCATTATAAGCTGTAAAATAAAAATCCCCAGAATAATCATTGGCATCTTGAATTTATTCACTTTAACAAAACCTTTCAATATAACAATCAATAAGATAATGAAAAAGAAAATGACCAAAAGGGTTGAGTTTTGATGTAGATCTTGAATATATGTGCTACCATCTTCAAGGGTTTTCTTTTCTTCTATAGACGCCGTCACAACTTATGGACCATCTTTTAAGACGACGGACGAAAGTTTTTGGCACTAGTTTTGTAGACGCGGACAGGGACCAAGAAGTAAAGCTTCATTTTGTTTACTAACGAAGAAATACAAGGGTTTGTTTTGTACCAACTAATTAATTCCGAGTTGGAGCAAACACACAACCCTTGAGTAGTTGATTGTGAGAGGAAATAGCTCAGAAGGGATAGACAAGGAAGGAGAACACGAGTTGGGTGGGAACGAAGAAAAACGATGAAAATACATTTATCACTTAAACGTGATATAAGATCCAAAACACAAAAAAATGAAAAGACACCAAAGGTATTTTTGGGTCTTACAAGGTCAAGAAAAGGTCTTACAAGGTCAAGAAAAACATAATCACAAGAAGAAAAAAAGGCAACAAGTCAAAAAATAAAAAAGGACACAGAAACGATAGATTCATGATTAAAGCTCAGGTAAGGATAGCACCAGATTCAAAACAAACAAATAACCATCTCCATCTCCATCTCCTCGTCCACCGAAACAATCAGGTTGACACCAACATCACAACCATAATCGACCCGGATGACATTCTTTGTGTTTGAAACTTCATTTCTTCTTCCTACATATATACAAATTATATAAACAAAAACTAAGATAAAAGAGTAAAGGTTATAAAATGATTTGACAAGAACTATAAATCTAAAGAAGGCTTTCTTACCTAGGAACAACGTTTGAAGTGTTTGTTGTCTTTTACACATTGCAAACCCTAGAGAGAGAGAGATAACAGTGAGAGTGGTGGAGTTAATTTTAGTGAGGGGATTGAGGGTTATATATAAGATGGTTCATGTGTGAATACCCTGATTATGTAAATCTGACATTGACAGGTCCAATAAAGGCCTAGAAATAGAATTTTACAAAGGACCCTCTTCTCCTTAGGGTCAACCAACTACAAAAAATTCACTTAATTTAATCATTTTATAAAACAAAATCCGTAAATAATTACCACCAAGATACATACCAATTAATAATTATTAATGTGCAAATATATTATGTCTTGATTAAATTTTTGGAATGACCAATTAATGTTGCAATATTAACACTCTAAAATAGAAGTGTTACTCTAAGATCCTTCATTTTTTTTTTTGTCAAATCATGAAAACGTTTAATTAGGAAGATATAACATTTGTTGATCTCTTCTACCTCATAGGCACGTACACAAGAAATAACAGGGCTAAATCAACATATCTTAAGAATGAAAAGATATAACGAACCGAATAATGTTCTTAGGTTTCACCGTACAATAGTAGAAAATAGGTCAATATATTAAAAGGAAAAATTACCATAAGGTTAAATATTTTTGTGTCTTTCAAAACTTGACCTCTAATCTATTGAATGCCTACTTTTTAATCATACATAATTTGAACCTTATTATATTTTATGTTTTATCCTTTTTAAAAATTTCTTGGGGTCCCTTTTACAACACGGGCGTTACATCCATAAAAAGAACAACTCATGGATTGCTAGAAAAAAATATCCATATGAATCAAGATGTTCCTTTCTTCACTTGACGCTCACAATATTTGTTTGTCCACTTGGAGCAAACCAGTGAATAAGTATTAGGAGCGTATTTATGAGTCGCAGGATAATAAAGAATAGACGATATTAACGTATTTTAATTACATAAGCAAAAAGAATATCCAAAGGATCCTATAACATGTATATATCACACCCCGCTAGAGCGGAAACACGGAAGTGTGAAGAGCAAAGATATCATCACACGAGTTATAATAAAACATACGGTTTCAAGTCATTTCAATCAAAAGCATAAGTTTACAGTTTGAAAACAACCAAGCATTTTACGAGTACATAACAAGAATACAAAGTAAATTGTTCAACAAAATTCCCCAAATATTATTAAAATAGGTCTTCTCCCAATTCATGACTTCACGTGACATTCCATGACCCATCCAAGTATTGCATTCCGTGACTTACACTTGATTTCCTGAAACAAGAGATAAAGTGTCAACTACAATAAAGTAGCGAGTGAGTTACAGTTTTCTAGTCCTCGACTAAAAAGGTTTTGAGCTAAGTATATCTATACTTAGTAGTTTCTAAAAGTAGATTAAGACTTAAAGAATAATTCGAACCGAAACAGTTGATTTAGAGATAGATGCGGAAGTCGTATAGCTCTATACGCGCATAATGAGTAAACTATGATTGAATTCATGTATAACGACTACTTGACATAATATAACTTAAGTGTTCACACTAAACCGAATTTCTAACCGTGAGGCCTCTTACCCCGACTACAACGGGGAGTCATTTCTGATCGAGTAATATGTACTTAAGCTGCCGCCTAAGCAAGGAACGGTTATTTCCTAAGTATCGATACCCATAATTACTAAACGGCTTAACAAAACTAATAGTGTGTTGCGAAAAATTAGGCACTGATGTTATTTTTAAACT
This sequence comes from Senecio squalidus, assembly GCA_910822075.1. Lineage (NCBI taxonomy): Eukaryota > Viridiplantae > Streptophyta > Magnoliopsida > Asterales > Asteraceae > Senecio > Senecio squalidus. The sequence continues at coordinate 42,875,232 of CAJVGC010000065.1, forward strand.
AGTAGTAGTCACTTAGGGTAGTTATATTCCTCAAGAGTCATGGTAGTTATACGATCAATCAAAGTACTTATGAGTGCCGAGAATGGCATTAAATGAGTTTAATATAGTTTTAAATCAAGAGCCGAATAAAGGTGGCGAACCATTAGTTTATCAAAGGCCAAACGACCATAAAAACTAATTAAACATAAGTTTGACAAAAATGTTCAATAGAGTTCATAAAAGTTCATTTAGATCTCTTGTTTCCCCCAAAAGATAATTGAAAACAGTAAATAAGTGGGGATGTAACTCACTGTTTGCGGAGGATTGCACAAAAGAGAGAGCGGTCGGAACGGGTCGAAACGGGTAGGAATCACGGAACTCCTAAAGAGATACCAAGATTTAATAAGTATCCATGTTTATAATCTTGTTAGGTAACGAAATGTTTTTATTAGAAGTGTTGGTTTTTGGTCTACCGAAAATCGGGCAGCGCTTCCGCGCCAAAATCATTATGTCCAATTCAAAACACTTTCCCGCTTAACAATTTTTATCACCAAACATTTATACATTTTTACCACATTTAAATGATGGGAACTTGTTCAATTAGTCTCTTTACATGTAAGTTTGGTTCTTTACAGGTTATGGTACTCGGTTTGGTGAAATAAGTTCAAGGTTGCGTTTAGTGGCGAAAACAACCCATTTCCCAGAATCTGGGTCTGGAATGCGCCGCCTGTGGTCCCAATGGCGGCGCATTCGGACCTCAGATTTCTGGGAAATCCGTCTTGTTGCTTGAAATTGCTAGTTTGGTGGTAGATTTCGACATGCATTCATAGATTCATATATTTACATGATGTCTTATAGTTTCTTTACAGTTTTTAGCCACAAATTCATGGATCTAAACATGCATTGCATAAAAATTCGTTTTTGTTCATAAATAGTCACCAATCTTTGTAAAAACTCATTTTTAGTAGATGGATTGCACATGCAATGAGTAAGAATCAAAAAGACAGAGGATTAAAAGGGTTTTTACCGAGTAGATAATGATTTTGAAGATGGTGGAAGTGAATCCTTGATGATTTTGACCCCAAACAAGCTTAGAAATCGATTTTAAACCCAAGAAATGCTAACCCCTTTCTTCCTCCTTGATTGATGACGATTTTTGTGTGTTTTATGTGGCTAAATTACTGGATTTTAGAAGTTCAAATCACTGGAAATAAAAGGTGTGTGTGTGTGTGTGTGTGTTCTTGAGCTAGAGAGAGAGTGAGCAAATGAGAGTGTGTTTGTGTTTAGATGTGTGTGTAACAAATGAGTTATGTTTGGGTGTTTATGTGTGATGTTCCTGGACCATTAAAGGGGCTTTTGGACCCTTAGAACCTGGGCCAAACGTTGGTTTATGTTTTGGGTCCGTTTAGTTAATTTTTATAAAAACACAAACATTGCTGAACTGGCCCCGAATGCGGCGCCATTGGGACAACAGGCGGCGCATTCGGGCTTGTTTCAGCCTTGTTCGTTTTTCGTTTGTTCCATTGTTAAGCGCTTTCGTTAGTTGAAAGTTTCCGGTTATTTTTGATAGGAACTTAGACAAGTTCACTAAGTGTTTACTTGGTATTAGGATTTGATTATGTGATTCCGAGTTCGATCCTACACACTCGAGTCAACGAACAAGTGATAATAAGATGAATTTAAAATTGAGTCAAAGATAGAGAATGCGGTTTTCACCTGAAATAAGACGGTTGTCACATTCTCCCCGGGTTGAAAAGAATTTCGTCCCGAAATTTAGTTCGCCTCATCGGAGGAAAGATCTTTGAACATGTGCGGGTACTTCTGACGAATCTGGTCTTCACGTTCCCATGTGAATTCGTGACCTCGTCGGGAATTCCACCGAACCTTGACAATAGGAATGCGACTTTGCTTGAGTTGTTTGACCTCTCGGTCTACAACCTCAAGCGGTTCCTCGATGAAATTAAGTTTGTTGTCGATCTGGACCTCGTCCAGTGGAATGACAATGGTTTCGTCCGATAGGCACTTTTTCAAGTGCGAGACGTGGAAGACATTGTGAACGTTGGAAAGAGCTTGTGGAAGTTGAAGTCGGTACGCCACTGGGCCGATACGCTCAATTACCTCAAAGGGGCCTGTGTACCTCGGGCTTAACTTGCCGCGCTTCCCGAAACGGACTACCCCTTTCCATGGCGATATTTTCAGGAGTACTCTATCGCCCACTTGGAATTCTAGGGGTTTCCTTCGGTTATCGGCATAGCTCTTCTGCCGAGTACGAGAGGTCTTCAGCCTGTCTCGAATGGTAGTGATTTTGTCAATGGTTTCCTGGACGATGTCGAGCCTTGTTAGTTGTCGATCGCCAGCTTCTAGCCAACAAAGCGGCGATCGGCACTTGCGTCCGTATAAGGCCTCGAATGGGGCACACTTGATGCTGGCATGGTAGCTATTATTATAGGAAAACTCGACTAAGGGCAAGTGAGCGTCCCAACTTCCTCCGAAGTCAACTACACACGCTCTCAGCATGTCCTCAAGTGTCTGAATCGTCCTTTCACTCTGACCATCGGTCTGAGGGTGGTAAGCAGTGCTGAGGTCTAGTCGCGTCCCGAGCGATTTCTGAAGAGCGTTCCAAAACCGGGACGTGAATCGACTATCCCTGTCGGAAATAATGGAGAGGGGCGTTCCGTGACGAGAGACAATCTCGTTAATGTAGATCTGTGCGAACTTCTCCATTGAATGGTTCTCTCTTACTGGCAGAAAGTGTGCGGACTTAGTCAATCGATCCACAATCACCCAGATTGTGTCATTCCCCCTTGCCGTACGGGGCAATTTAGTAATGAAGTCCATGGAGATCTGCTCCCATTTCCACATGGGGATCTCCGGCTGTTGCAATAGCCCGGATGGTTTCTGATATTCAGCCTTGACCTTCGAGCAAGTAAGGCACTTAGCCACATACAAGGCTATGTCCTTTTTCATGCCCGGCCACCAATAGTATTCCCGTAGATCCTTGTACAGCTTGTCGGATCCCGGGTGAATAGAGTATCGGGATCGGTGGCCTTCGTCCAAGATGAGCTTGCGAAGGTCTTCAGCTCTAGGAATCCATGCTCGATTCTTGAAGTAATGGATTCCGTCCGGTTTAAGCTCAAATTCCTGTTCATGATTGTGCAAGGTTTCGCCCTTAAGGTTCTCAGGTTTCAATGCTTCCTGCTGAGCTTTAGAAATTTGTGATTGGAGGTTAGTTTGAATTTGGATTCCCAATGCTCTAACTCGAGATGGTTTAGTCCTTTCCTTACGACTCAGGGCGTCAGCTACTACGTTTGCTTTACCCGGGTGGTATTTGATCTCGCAATCGTAGTCGCTTAGAAGTTCGATCCATCTCTGTTGTCTCATGTTGAGCATTTTCTGTTCGAGAATATGTTGAAGGCTTTTGTGATCCGTGAATACCGTGCACTTAGTGCCGTACAAGTAATGTCTCCAAATTTTTAGTGCAAACACGACAGCTCCCAGCTCTAGGTCGTGTGTGGTATAATTCTGTTCGTGAACCTTCAACTGCCTCGATGCGTATGTGATGACCTTTTCCTTCTGCATAAGAACACACCCAAGTCCTTGGTGAGACGCATCGCAAAACACTACAAAATTATCTGTACCCTCCGGTAGGGACAGAATCGGTGCATGGCACCGTTCATGTTTCAGTTTCTGGAAGGATTCATCCTGTTGTTCTCCCCAGGCGAAGTCCTTATCCTTTTGAGTGAGTTCGGTCAGTGGCTTAGCGATTTTTGAGAAATTTTTGATGAATCTCCGGTAATAGCCCGCCAATCCTAAGAACTGTCGGATTTCGGTGGGGAGTCGTGGGGGCTTGCCATTTCTCAATCGCTTCGATACTGATTCCCTCTTGGTTGATTACTATGGCCAAGGAAGTGTACTTGCTCGGAAGCCAGAATTCGCACTTCGAGAATTTGGCGTAGAGTTTCTTGATTCCCTTAAGGAGTTCGGAGGAAGTTTCAGATGTTTCGCGTGGTCCTCCTTGTTCCTAGAGTAGATGAGGATGTCATCTATGAATAAGATACGATTTGTCCAAATACGGTCGACACACCTGTTATCAGATCCATGAACACCGCTGGTGCGTTGGCAGACCAAATGGCATGAAGAGAAATTCGTACTGTCCGTATCGGGTTCGGAAA
>CAJVGC010000065.1:42879482-42979962 GCA_910822075.1 Senecio squalidus
GTCGTCCTTAGCCTCAAATTCCTGACCGTTGGCATACATCTATGGTGAAGCTATCCTTAAGAATCTTAGATCCTAAATTAATAAAGGGTCTAAACTCTACTGCTCCAGAATCGAACCAATACAGATGCATAGTGGTTGTTTACAGAAACGTACCGTTCACCGCATTTGGGTGCCTGCCGAGCCTCCTCGGCTGTAAGTGCGAAAGCACGTACCGCGACCCGCCTCCTGATTGGGTTGGGCATTCTGAAGCTTAGGGCAAGCGTTACGGAAATGTTGGTCGCTTCCACACTCGAAGCACACCGGCTTCTGACCCTGAACCACAGCTTCTCTCCGAACAGTACTTGGAGAATGCCCCACCTTCTGGCACTTAGAACCTACAGGGCAGTTCCGTGGTGATGGAAGTTGCACTTATTGCACTTGGGGTTCGTCCACGTGTACCTTCGGTTTCCAGCTGGTGGGTGGTGGTGGTGGTGCAGCAGGTCACGCGTAATTGCGGGTGGTTCTCTGTTTCTTGTTGTTTCTCCGAGGGTTCTGATTCTTGACTTCCTTTTCTCTCCCTCCTCCTTCTTGGAGGGTGTTGCGCCGGAGAGGAGATCGCCAGGATGATTGCGCTCTGTAGGGTTTGAGGTTCAGCAGAGAGGACATTTCCCCGGATCTCAGGAACTAGGCCAGAAACGTAACGGTCAATGCGGTTTTCCTCGGGGGTTACTAGTCTCGGAACTAGTCGGGACAGTTCATGAAATCGGGTGGTGTACCCCTCGATGTCATTCCCAACCATCATGAGGTTCCACAATTCCGCCTCAAGTTTCTTGATTTCTCCCTTAGGACAGTATTCAGCAATCAGAAGGTTCTTGAATTGCTCCCAGGAGAGAGCATAGGCGGTGTCACGCCCTGTGGTCCGAACCACGTTGTTCCACCATGATAAAGCCTTCCCATGTAGCACGCATGAAGCGTACTCTACTTTGTCGGCCTCGGCACACTTGCTAATGTGCAAGACTGATTCGATGCTCTCGAACCAGGACACAAGTCCTACGGCTCCAGAAGTGTCGTGGAACTCTTTGGGCTTGCATGCCATGAAGCTTTTGTAAGTACAAGCGGGAGGGTTTTGGTGCTGGTTGTGATTCTGGTTTTGGTTGTTGTTGTTGTTCTGGTTCTGGTTGTTGTCTTGATTCTGGTTGTTGTTCTGTTGTTGTCGCTGGTGGTTGTTGACGTTGGCATTGATTCCCGCCGTGATCTGAGCGATCATGTTGGGCATCGCTGCATTCAACTGCTCAGCGACCTGCTCAGCGATGATACTGGCGTTGGTTCGGGGTGCCATGATTCTACAACAGACAACAGACAACATATTCAGTTTAGATCGCACGATTAGAGTATGATAAGAGTATAATTTAATGTATAAAACAACAATTCCGCAAGAGTAAAGTAATAGAACAGATAGAACACGCACAATAGGGATTCAAGAAATTCACACAACAGATATACACGCAAGAGATACAATCCAATGATAACTAAAGATTCACACGACAAAAGCACAAATAGATAATAAGGTAGAATTTCCATTCAATAATAATATAGAGTTGAGTACAAGGTTCAAAATGATACAATACATATGGAAATAAAATAGATATGGCTTTGAGTTGTGTACATAGGAAAATTACAACTCGAGCCTACAATACAATATGTAAAAGAAAATAACTAACGGCGCTTCTCGAAAAGCATCTTGGTGATAACTACCGCCAAGAGGGTCCCCGTAACCAAACAAACTCCCACCAGACGTTGCACCGTCCGGGCAGTGGCCTGAGCCGTGGAGAGGTGTCGCAATGCCTGCTCCGACAATCGGTGCGCGGCATCAGAGACCTCACAGAGGAGAAGCCCTTGTTGCTGGGCCTCCTCGGATAGTCCCCTTACCTCGCGATGGAGGTGCAGGAATGCGGCAGGAGGGGGTAGCTGCTGGGTAGGCGGTAGCCTTTGCCTGGCTGCTTCAGCGTCGCGGGCACGCTCCATTTCCTCTCGCTCGAGCTGACGCTCCCACGAGTAGTGGTCCATCATGGAAGTGCGCGGTGCCTCGGGAGGTGGATGACCGAACGGGAGATGTGAAGGCGTGGGTCGGGATGATCCGGCCTGCTGCGCGGCCATCCTGTCAGGCAGTCGACCTGGGAGGACGACCTGCTTGCGTGCCGTAGTGACAACGCGAGGTCCACGCCTCTGGGGCGGTGCCTCAACAGGTGCCGGGGGTGCAGCTGGTAGCACGGTCCTCGGGCTGGAGGTACCCATGCTGCTCGAGTACGCCATCGAGCTCTCCTCAGTCGGGTCAGTCGTCGGGTGACGCTGACTCTCGGATGCTGCGGGTTCCTCAGATGGTCCGGGGGAGGACGCTAGTCGTGAAAGTGAGCGGGACTGAGATCGTGAGTGCGATGACTGAGACATGTCGGATCTGCGAATAATACGTTACGTGAGTACAAGCAAGTAAGGAAAAATGTAAACGAAAATGCATGTATGGGTCAGTCACGTGAGAATCGGGAAGGAATAAGACCGGGAATTTTTCGACTCGAAAACCGTTTGACAATAGCAATTACTTTCCGTTCTCGCAGAATTTATTTTGAACTAGGCATAGTTGATCAAGTTACGCCTAGTTAAAAGCAAACTATGCGATTGCGGAATTAATCTACTAAAGTTTGAAAGCTCGTGAAATGATTTTTCTGAAAAAGCCTTGGTTATAGTTTGGTTTCAAAAATTTTTGAAAAATTCTCAAAACCGTTTTCGCTATAACTAGTGCTCTGATACCAAGTCTGTCACACCCCGCTAAAGCGAAAACACGGAAGTGTGAAGAGCAAAGATATCATCACACGAGTTATAATAAAACATACGGTTTCAAGTCATTTCAATCAAAAGCATAAGTTTACAGTTTGAAAAAAACCAAGCATTTTACGAGTACATAACAAGAATACAAAGTAAATTGTTCAACAAAATTCCCCAAATATTATTAAAATAGGTCTTCTCCCAATTCATGACTTCACGTGACATTCCATGACCCATCCAAGTATTGCATTCCGTGACTTACACTTGATTTCCTGAAACAAGAGATAAAGTGTCAACTACAATAAAGTAGCTTACAGTTTTCTAGTCCTCGACTAAAAAGGTTTTGAGCTAAGTATATCTATACTTAGTAGTTTCTAAAAGTAGATTAAGACTTAAAGAATAATTCGAACCGAAACAGTTGATTTAGAGATAGATGCGGAAGTCGTATAGCTCTATACGCGCATAATGAGTAAACTATGATTGAATTCATGTATAACGACTACTTGGCATAATATAACTTAAGTGTTCACACTAAACCGAATTTCTAACCGTGAGGCCTCTTACCCCGACTACAACGGGGAGTCATTTCTGATCGAGTAATATGTACTTAAGCTGCCGCCTAAGCAAGGAACGGTTATTTCCTAAGTATCGATACCCATAATTACTAAACGGCTTAACAAAGCTAATAGTGTGTTGCGAAAAATTAGGCACTGATGTTATTTTTAAACTAGTAGTAGTCACTTAGGGTAGTTATATTCCTCAAGAGTCATGGTAGTTATACGATCAATCAAAGTACTTATGAGTGCCGAGAAATGAGTTTAATATAGTTTTAAATCAAGAGCCGAATAAAGGTGGCGAACCATTAGTTTATCAAAGGCCAAACGGCCATAAAAAACTAATTAAACATAAGTTTGACAAAAATGTTCAATAGAGTTCATAAAAGTTCATTTAGATCTCTTGTTTCCCCCAAAAGATAATTGAAAACAGTAAATAAGTGGGGATGTAACTCACTGTTTGCGGAGGATTGCACAAAAGAGAGAGCGGTCGGAACGGGTCGAAACGGGTAGGAATCACGGAACTCCTAAAGAGATACCAAGATTTAATAAGTATCCATGTTTATAATCTTGTTAGGTAACGAAATGTTTTTATTAGAAGTGTTGGTTTTTGGTCTACCGAAAATCGGGCAGCGCTTCCGCGCCAAAATCATTATGTCCAATTCAAAACACTTTCCCGCTTAACAATTTTTATCACCAAACATTTATACATTTTTACCACATTTAAATGATGGGAACTTGTTCAATTAGTCTCTTTACATGTAAGTTTGGTTCTTTACAGGTTATGGTACTCGGTTTGGTGAATAAGTTCAAGGTTGCGTTTAGTGGCGAAAACAACCCATTTCCCAGAATCTGGGTCTGGAATGCGCCGCCTGTGGTCCCAATGGCGGCGCATTCGGACCTCAGATTTCTGGGAAATCCGTCTTGTTGCTTAAAATTGCTAGTTTGGTGGTAGATTTCGACATGCATTCATAGATTCATATATTTACATGATGTCTTATAGTTTCTTTACAGTTTTTAGCCACAAATTCATGGATCTAAACATGCATTGCATAAAAATTCGTTTTTGTTCATAAATAGTCACCAATCTTTGTAAAAACTCATTTTTAGTAGATGGATTGCACATGCAATGAGTAAGAATCAAAAAGACAGAGGATTAAAAGGGTTTTTACCGAGTAGATAATGATTTGAAGATGGTGGAAGTGAATCCTGATTTTGACCCCAAACAAGCTTAGAAATCGATTTTAAACCCAAGAAATGCTAACCCCTTTCTTCCTCCTTGATTGATGACGATTTTTGTGTGTTTTATGTGGCTAAATTACTGGATTTTAGAAGTTCAAATCACTGGAAATAAAAGGTGTGTGTGTGTGTGTGTGTTCTTGAGCTAGAGAGAGAGTGAGCAAATGAGAGTGTGTTTGTGTTTAGATGTGTGTGTAACAAATGAGTTATGTTTGGGTGTTTATGTGTGATGTTCCTGGACCATTAAAGGGGCTTTTGGACCCTTAGAACCTGGGCCAAACGTTGGTTTATGTTTTGGGTCCGTTTAGTTAATTTTTATAAAAACACAAACATTGCTGAACTGGCCCCGAATGCGGCGCCATTGGGACAACAGGCGGCGCATTCGGGCTTGTTTCAGCCTTGTTCGTTTTTCGTTTGTTCCATTGTTAAGCGCTTTCGTTAGTTGAAAGTTTCCGGTTATTTTTGATAGGAACTTAGACAAGTTCACTAAGTGTTTACTTGGTATTAGGATTTGATTATGTGATTCCGAGTTCGATTCTACACACTCGAGTCAACGAACAAGTGATAATAAGATGAATTTAAAATTGAGTCAAAGATAGAGAATGCGGTTTTCACCTGAAATAAGACGGTTGTCACAGTATAGTTCTTATTTGAAACAAAAAAAAATGTAACATATACAGATTATACAACTACTTCATCCTCATTAGATTTGTCGGTGTTATTTACTTCGTCAATGTTTATTTAATTTCTCTAAACTTTCTTCTCTTTTTGCTTTCTAGAAATGTTATTTATATAAAATAAAACTTAGATGTCAATATCACATTAAAACTTACCACACCCATTTGTCTTCGACTAAGAAAATTTTGTTAAATTAGAAACCAAAATATTAATTTAAATAAAATTCAGTTAAACACTAGAAGAAAAATAAACTTTAGTGACGAAATTTTTTAATAACGAGGAATTTAGGTCATTTATAACCTTATTTAGTCAATATTAACAAAAAAGAAGTCACTAAATTTGGTAACTAAATAAATTAATTATCAAAAAATAACATTTTTTAATCTCTAATAAAATTAATAAAGAACCTATAGTGATGAAAAGTGATTATTCAAAATTAGCTACTAATAATATTAATGATAAAATTTGAATTGTTTGCTAAAGACTTTTTTTTTTTACTGAAACTAGTTGTTTGTGTAGCTCTAATATAAAATAATAATAGACTAAATAAAATGGAATAATGTGGGCGTGGGAATGGGAACCTTTGTGAAATTTCGGGCTAATGTTCCCGTTCACGGTCTTCTAAGATACGGTCAATGTTTTCACCCATTATTTTTATATCGGTCACCTTGCCCTACGTATTAATAAGTATTACTCAATAGTTTTATATAATTAATTTCTGTAAATTCAATTTTTAAATAGAAAGTGACTTTTTATATGAAATCTGACATATTCGAATGCCTGATGTAATATAAATTTAAATTTTAGCTAATTTTAATATATATACCAATAACTTTCATCAACAAAAACAAAGTATAAGTAAATTGAGAAAATATTATATATCATTAAAAATGTTTGATAATATGAGTTGTAATACTAAATCATTGTCGTTTCGTTTATATTTCGAATATTCAGTTTTACCTTTAAATGTAGAGAAATATATGAATTATTATATAATTTGAGGTCGACCGGGTCTAATAAGCCAGTGAGAGAGTTTTTGAAAGTAGGTCATTTGAGAGTTTTGATTATTGTACTTTATCTAATTCTAGATTTTAGGTAATGTTTTTGTTTATGCTATCTTGGTGATAGTATGTTTTTATTAATTTTATATTCAATTTTACTTTATTTAATGGTTTGAGTCTTACGGCTCATACTAAAAAGTTACATAATATATATAGTCATTTGGTTATGTAGTATGGCTGCATCATGTAACTTGCATGTATTATTTACACAAATTGTCTTCTTTTGTGTCTAACATTCACTTATACAATATATAATTCTTTTATCATGAAAATGAAAAACAGAAAAAAAATTAGAAACTAAAGTCTCTTTTGTTTTTTCAAATAAGTTATTAATAAGCGTAATTTTCCTTATTCAATCAGATATAAGAACATTATATTGTTTGAATTTATTTTTTCTTAAACTCTTATAATATCTTAATTTCTTTTTTTTTTATGAATGAAAATAAATGTCTGAACATTCTTTTATTAAATAACTAATACCAATATCATATACTCAAACTCAACACACAAGTCTTTAACATATTTTAAAATTTATTTGTCATAATTTACTTCTTACAAATGAATAAAACAAAAGAGGAAAATAATAGTTTTTGAAAAAAATGAAATCTTCTTTTTATTTAGATCGTTTAAAAAAAATTGAGTCCGTTAATATTATATATAAATTTTAATTTCAAATTTCATTATTTTAAGTTTGAACTAACTTATTAATTTTTTAATAAGTGTTACATACGTTATATATATAATTATTTACATTGATTTAAACGAGTAAAAAAAAATCAATGGTTTAAATAGTTATGATTAATTTAAGTGAAAAATAATTGGATAAATTATGAAAATAAAAAATAATTGATAGAAAAGTTTTTATCATGTTAGTTTACGAAGAAAAAAGTACTACATTTTTCCCTTTTATCGTACTTTGCTTGTTATAATATTTTCACTAACATTTTATTAATATTCGGTATTATTGTTGAAAACAATTATTTTCTAATATAGAGATATTTTTTTGTGAAATTTTACATTCAATTATTTGTTATGTTTTTATGCAATTTAGCTAGTTTAATATCATTAAAAATGATAAGAGGAACCAAAAGAGAAAAGAAGAAAAAAAATTAGAAAATCAAAATGTTCAGACTATTTTTCAAAGAGTCTTACGGATTATACTTTCAGGTTTCAGACACTGCCTCTTATTATTCAATACTGGTTTTTAGATTTCAGACTTAAGTATTCAGAAAAAACAAAAAACCCTAAGAGAACATTTTATATATACTATATAAAACAAACACAACATGTGTTGTCAGATATTATATTGCTTCGTTTATATATATTTCAATTAATTTTATATTAAATGTGTAAAATATATTATGAATATTATAAAGTTTTATTTATAAATATGTGGTTAATTTTGAACTTCCTCTTTAAATCTAACTTTGTTAACAAAGAATGGAGAAAAAGAATATATATATTTTAATTGGTGTTGTCTAAGTAAAGATAAAAAAACTATATAAATTATAGTTGGAATTGAAGGTAAATTTAACCTTAAAAATACAATAGTCGTCAATTTAAAAAACCCAAATATTTCATTAAACTTGTGCCAAATATGGATAAACCGGTAAAGAAAAAAGTAAATTGTAAAAAGTCTGCAATTTTTTTTTTTTTTTTTTATTAAAGTAAACACTCACTCCCTTTTTCAGTTAAATTAAATAAGCATTCCTTTTTTCAGGAAGATTAAACACGCACTCTTTTTATTGTTTGAGAATATTTTTGATTATCTTGAGAAAAAATGGGACTTATATTACTTTCTTAAAAATTTTGTCTATAAATAAATGCAACATACACTACACACATTATACGTCTGACAATTGTTAAGTGCTTTGGAAACCTTGGTAAACCACATGTGTCGAATAATTTCTTTTTTAAAAAGTCAAAAATTTTATTAAACTAAATAAAATACATAGATATTATGTCTCTAAAATCTAAGATACAACTAACTTGATACAAAACCCGAACAACAAGCTAAAAGCAAAACAAACAACAACCAACTAAACTAAAATCGACACAAACTAAGATCGACAAAATCATGACCAAGAATATTAAAGAACCTTAAACAAAACTAAAAACGAAAACCACCACTAGAACGAACAACCAAACGCTTCGAGCTCCACCAATGTTAACGAAAAATACTTCATAGCAAATTCTGAAATTTTCTAAAGCTCGAACCGATCTTAAAGAAGATACCAAAATTAAGTAGAAGAATCTCTACTTTAAAGATGTAATCTCCTTCTAATAATCGTCAAATTTTGTACCTTTAAACTTTTGAAGCAAACCATTAACGCCAAAACAATGATCCAAGTTCCTCTAAATTTATTCCTTCATTCTTAGACTATGGGGTGTGGTAAAAATTTTTGGGTGATGATGTGGAGTGATAGAGGTGATTTGTAGGAAAGAGAGTGTGATTTGTAGGAAAGAGAGTGTGATGATGTGGAGTGATAAAAATGGGTGGTGTGGTTGTGTGATGATGTGGAGTGATAGAGGAAAGAGAGTGTAATTTTAAAAAATTGTATATTTATAATTTTTTTTATATAAATGAAATTTAAAAACTTGTATTTTTATTAAAAAAAAACAAACACTACAATTTATTTAAAAAAAAATACTACAATTTATTTAAAAAAAAAACGCACTACAATTTATTTAAAAAAAAAAATACTACAATTTATTAAAAAAAAAAAAAAACATACTACAATAAAAAAAATTCTACAAATATTGAGGATAATATTTCTCGATAAGCCTTTTCTTTTCATGTTCCGCTATTGATTTGGCAGGCTCCGCGAGATTACTGGTGTCCGTCATGATCACCTTTAACGCTTTTTGTCGCATTTTTTCTTCAGCAGTATCAGCAAATTTCCCGAACTTTTCCCCAATATACTTGCGTGAATCTTCGGCCCCCGAAGAAGAAGCAGCGGCTTTGCCCTTTCCTTTGCGGGCCTTTGCCTTTGCTTGATCTCTACCAATCGGTCTTGGAAGGTCTTCCTCCAAGTGAAGATCATCATCATCATCGTTGAGATCGATTCCAGCAAAAGGCGATACCGGAGTGGCGGGAGTGGCGGGAGTGGAGGGGTTACTAGACTCCGATGTTCTACGCGCTTTTCGGGACCCTCCAGATGTTGGGACATGTTGACAAATCGGGCTATTTCTCAATATTTGCCAAGACGCTAAATGTAGGAAACCCCCTTGCATTATGGTGCGGTAAGTCTGCAGAGCATGTTGGAGCAATTGTTCATCACTATGACCGCTTGGTCTAGTTTGTTGGACTTGTCGAAAAATCCCGTTGAATTTTTTGACCTTTCTTCGTAAGTCTCTCCACTTGCTCGAAAGAGAGTCTTCGGTACGAAAGTAAGATAGATCATCTTTATGCATCTTGGCGAAATATTTTGCACGAACACTTTCCCAGTAAAGTGCTGAATTTTGATCATTTCCCAGCATGGGGTCCTCGGATGTCGATGACCACGCTGAAGCAAGTGCGATCTCCTCCTCTTCGGTCCACTTCTTTCTTTCGGTTTTGCCTCTTAGGGATTCGGTTTCTTTCTTCTTATGTTTCCTCTTCCCACGGGCCGGCATTTTTTGAGCTTGAGTTTCCGGAACCACCTCATCGTCTTCAGAATCGTCAATGTCAAATGGAGGCACTTGCGGAAAATTGGATAAATGGTCTTGGTTAAGCAATTGCGAGAACGACCCGCCTTGGTATAGCGGGTCTAGGGATGGTCGTTGTGGTGGTGGTGTTTGTTGGTAAAAATGGGGAAATTGGTTAGGGTTTGGAAGTTGGGTAAAGTTTTGAAATTGGTTTGGGTGTTGATATTGGTTAGTGTTTGGAAATTGTGGAAATTGGTTTAGGTTTTGATATTGGTTTGGGTTTTGATATTGGTTTGGGTTGAACCATTGGTTGGGGTTGGGGTTGTTTTGATTGTTGTTGTTGTTGGGATCCATTTGAGATTATTGAAAGAATGTATAAAAATATAGAGATTGTTATAAAAATTGAGAGAGAAAGAGAGAGTTTGTGTGGTTTTTGTTATAAAATTGAGTTGGTATTTATAGAAAATGTTTGGGATATTGAAAAATTGGCCGTTGCTTGGTATTTACTCGACCGTTGCATTCTGCTTTCTTCCTTCACCACGGCTTTGTGCAGACAACGCTCGCGCCCAATTTTTGAAGACAACGCCCCCGACGGTGTGGTCAAGGGCGTTGTGGGGCGTTGTCAAGCCTACGTGGCGGCGTTGTGGAGGTGATAAACGCCCCACACCCCACAGTCTTAATCACTTCCAATAAACCCCCAATCTCTATTTTAGATCAAACCTTTTCTTTTTTGTTTTCCTACCCAAATTTTTCGTAAATCCACCATCTTCTTTGGTCATCATTGAAATGTTTTTACCTCTCTTTGTAGACACATCCACAAGTCTCATCAGTGTCCATTTTCCCCCAACTTGCATATTCGAACCAACCGAATTAAGAGTATCTATCGACTCAACTCGATTGCCAAGTACTTTGACACTATTCCTAAGCCACATGAGTCGCAACTCTGTTCGGCTCGGGGCGGGTCGAGATTTATTTATTTAAATATATCGATGTATTTTTTTTTGTTTAAGGTATATTTTTTTATTCATGTTACTTTATTAAAAAGGTCTTGTGTTGGTGTTCAGTTTGTAAAATAAATCAATATTTTATAAACTTTTTATGATTTTCTTTTTCGGGTTTTTGTTTTATTTGTAAGGAGTCTCCGTCCATCACAACGCGCGAGAAATACTTCTCGTTATCTCTTTAGGATAAAAAAAGATGAAAATCACTATCATATATCCTAACAATTTGAAGTTGCGGTAAATAGTGAAACTACCCTGCAGTGGCAGCCTACCTGCTTAAGTTTTAATAATTTTTGTTTTCCATTTTATTTTTTCTTTGGTTACATTTTTTTTTTCAAATTTTATGCTTTATCTTTTCAGCCTATCCAAGTTTTAATATTTTTTATTTTTCATTTTATTTCTCTTGGGTTACATTTTTTTTCAAATTTTATGTTTTATCTTTTTCTTTTAACTTACGCTCTTAAATAGCCTATCTACGTCTATCATTTTTTTTTAAGTTAAGCTATTAAATAAAGTAAACGAACTACATATATATTTTATTTTTACGTTACGCTATTAAATAGATTAGACTAGTTTCAACTATCTTCATTTTTAGGTAGAATAATAAATAAAATAGTTACGTCTATATTTCTTCGATTAATTGTTAATTTTAATGATTTTTATCTTTTACTTTCTTTTTGGGTTAGGTTTCTTTCAATTTTAAGTTTTATCTTTTACTTTTAAGTTACATTAAATAGGGTAACCACATATATAATTCCTTTTTAGATTGTACTATTTAATAGAGTTTACTAAGTGCATCTATATTTTTTTATATTACGCTATTAAATAAAGTGGAGTAACTAAGTCTATTTTTCTTTTTAGTTTACACTATTAAATAGATCAGTAGTTATGTCTATATTTTGATTAATTGTATTTATTGATTTTTAATTTATTTTCCTTTTTGGTTAGGCTATTAAATAAATGATATATCTTTATTTGTTTTTTTCTTTATACAATCAATTGTACATGATCTCCATTTTTATTTTTTTTGTCTTTCTACATTTAATTGTGGAAAAATTTGTTATATATTATGTTATACTAGTTTTGTACACGCGCTACGCTGCGAAGTAATAAACAAATAAAGATGTATTAGAATATGATAGAAAGGAACCTACGTGGCGATGGTAAATAAATATAAAACATTGATGATCAAACCCTTATGGGTTTTTTTTATTTGTTTTTTTTTTTTTTTTTTAAGTTGAAATGTGTTTTGAATAACCAACTTTATTTAAAAACCATTTTAATTAAATTTTATAACTTTGTATAACAACTTAATTTTCTAAAAGTTAATAATTTAAGTGTTTATAATAAAAAGGTTTGAAATTTATTAAGATGTTTATAATAAATCAATTAACTAATAAATATTTTCATCATTTGTTTTTTTTTATATTAAATGGTAATTAAAGACTATGTATTAAATAATATTTAATAGTTTATTAAATTATCTATAAGTTACAAAACCTATTTATTAAATTCAATTATTTTTTTATTTATAATTTAAATGGTTTGGATTAATTTATGAAAATAAATGGCTAAAGATATATATTTTCTTTAAAATTAGTTCTTAAAAGAGTAAATTACATAGATCGTCCCTAAAGTTTATATGTAATTAAGGTTATCGTCCCTAAGTTTGAAAAGTTGCATGGATGGTCCCAAAGTTTAGAGTAATTATGGATTTCGTCCCTATTTTAGACGTCCGTCTAATTTTACCGTTAGGGTTTCCTCACGTGTTAAACACGTGAGGGTATTTTAGTCTTTCTATTACCTAATTATTAATGATGAACAAAATCACTTGAAACTGAAATAGATGAACAAGTGCTGGGAAAAAAAAATTCCCAATTCAATCACGTCACTATGTTCTATTTGATGATGAACAAAATCACGTCACTATATTCTATCATCCTCATCCTCATCCTCATTCCAATTCAAATTCAAACCTGCAAAATCGAAAAACAAATTCCCCAAAACTAATCCTAAATCAAACCCCAAACTTTAACCTTTTTCAAATCCCAACTGAAACCTTTTGCAAAATTGAATTTTTTCCCCCAAACTAAACCCTAAATCAAACCTGCAAATCAATATTCAAAGCCTAAAATTTCACCTTTTTCCTCAATCGAAATCCGAAGGTGGCGACATAAGAGGGTGTAAGCGACTGTGGTGGTGGTGACGGCGTTCGATTTGCAGATCTACGGTGATTTCAGATTCGTTTTTTGCGTTTGAATCGACAGAAGGAGGCGCCCCTGGATGTGTGTTGTTTTCCGGTGAAGGAATGTGTGAATGTGTGTTTAAAGGAATGTGTGAATGTGAAGGGGTGTTTGTGTAAGCTTAGTTTTTAGGGTTTATTTGATTTTGGGGGAGAAGAGTGCAAAAAGACCAAAATACCCCTCACGTGTTTAACACGTGAGGGAACCCTAACGGTGAAATTAGACGGACGTCTAAAATAGGGACGAAAACCGTAATTACTCTAAACTTTGGGACCATCCATGCAACTTTTCAAACTTAGGGACGATAACCGTAATTCCATATAAACCTTAGGGACGATCTATGTAATTTACTCTTCTTAAAATGAAAAGTCTAATATGCTTTATATAGTAGTACATATACGACAACACATGTGTTATACATTATTGTTATAAACGTATCCTCGTGTTTTACCTTCTCTCAATACTTTTAAAACGATACACTGTCACTAATTAACATATACATCTTTGACCCATCACAACGCGCGGCCACTAAAAACTCGTTTAACACAAACTGGTGTATTTATGAAGGATTACGTGAATAAATAGTATGTTTAATATCTTTTTTTTTACTTTTATCTATACTATATTATAATGAATCTCCCCTTAGAGTCTTAATCTCTTAATTTTAAGTAATTGAAATTACCTTAATACCCTTATTTTATATTTATTATTATTTAACTCAAACAACACTCTCTCTCCTAATTAATTTAAAAAAAATTTAACATATAACAAAGTAACTTATAATTCCTATGTAATTAAAAAAAAATTAAAATACTTTCTATTTAATTTAAAAACTTTCAAAATTATGAATTTTATTTTATAACCCCATAAACTTAAAATAATTAAAATATTATGCATTTTTTCTACTAAAATACATATACTACATCTACACTATAATATAATCTATTTCTACTATATTAGAAAACATTTCCTACATAGTCTTAATTCTCTAAAACCTTAGTAATTGAAATTACTTAAATACGGTTTTTATATCTCTCACCACATATCATTATTCAAAATAACTTATAATTAAATAATGTTGGTTAATAAAGTTTTAGCCTTATAGAGTAAATGAACGGAAATATACTTTAAACATGTAGACTTAGAAGTGTTTATTTACCATAATAGCAATAACCAATTTCGTTTATATTGATTAAAGAATTTATGATTGGAAACCAAAACCGACATGTAAGTCCATACCATAATTAACGGTATTTATTTGTTAACAAATTGGTCAAATTCATAAAAAAAGTTCGATTACAAACCATGCAAAAATTGATGGAGAATAGGAAGTCGAAAGAGGTTCATCTTAAAAATGATTCCTAAGTTTGTTTTGTAATTTGTTTGATGTAGAATGGGAAGTCGGGTCAACACATACACACTTATGTCACAAATGTTGGTCCTAATTGTACTTGATGAGGTTTCATATGCTAAAAATGTTTATTTATTTATGTTTAAGTGTAGGGCTGAAAAACATAACTGAACTATCTGAGATCAGACCTTAATAAAGGTTGGGTATTCTCTCAAGAAGAAACCATCATTATGGATATACATGCTCAAATAGGTTTTTACTCATTTTCTTTAAATAATATGAGACCATTTTATACTATCTTTATCTTTTAAAAGCTCTTACTTCTAGGTAGGTTTATTTGTCATTACAATGTTATGTTTTAGATGGTCAACAATTACAAGAAGCTTACCAAGAAGAACCGATAACGAGATATAAAACTATTAGAGAACTCGATTCAAGAAAAAAAGAGTGTAAAGTGAGTTTGAAACAAACAAGAAATAGAAAAAAACGACTATTGATGGGCAAATGTTTTAACAAGTACAAGGACAACAAAAATTGCAACAAACTATATTTTCTATCTTTTAAAAGTTCGTATCTATACGTATCTTCACGTTTTACATTATGATTGGAGTTTAAATACATTTTATGTTTTTATCTTTTTGCGTATTTAATTTCCGTTGTTAAATATTCGTAATATAATTATATCAAATAGTTTATTATCCCCGCTGTACCGTGCGGATACTATACTAGTATCCTTTAACGAGTTATAAATTGGTTAAAATTACAATTTTATTTTAGCCCAGGGAAATAAATAGTCGTTTAAAACCATTTTGTACCCAACTCATACATGTTAAAGTTTGGAATTTTAGATAATTAACGTATATTCCAAAAGGAGATTATCCTCTTTCTTTTGTTTGCTTTCCGAGTACAAGAAATGCTTACCTAGTATTAAGATTGTTGCAAGCTAGTTCACAATAAACAAAAACCCACCAAGATTGGTATTAATGGTTATCGCCGGAAAAAAAAAAAGATACAGTTTAATCTCCTTTTTAGTTAGTTAAGATTTCAAAGCTTTTTTTTCTTTTTGTTTAAACCTTTTTTTCTCTTCCATTTTATTATTGGAAAAGCTTTTTTAAGTTTGTTTACACTGAATGGATGCAAGTTGTGGTCAAGTGCATATATCAATATACTTATCTATCAATAACATAAAACATATACTTCATTTTCTTAAAAAAATGTTAATTTTTCTAGTTTTTTTTTATTCCAAAACTATTATCTTATTTTTAAAAATTAATTGTTAAAGTAAAGTAACTTTCTATTTTACGTTAAATATTTTCAGGTTTCCAAATTTTAAAAGAAATCGATGTCTTTAATGTATTGATATAATTAGTACTTTAACTAAAAATTACTTTATTAATTTGGGAAGAGAGTTTATACGAATGACGATCTTAATAACCTAGTTAAACGGTCATGGAATAGTGAAATTTCGACTTCCTTGCCCGCTATTATTGGATTCAAAAGTAAATTAAAGAAATTGAGAGTGGAGATAAAAGCTTGGAAAAACGAAATAAGTCTAAAAGACAATTCTACTTTCAAAGACATGAAGGCTAGAGTTGATTTCTTAGAGCACCCGGAGTGATAATCACGATTTTGGTGATTCTGAGATTACTTTTGCTAACGTGACAGTAAGAATCATGATTCTGAGATTTTGAGTGGTATGATAATAAGGATTGTGGGTGATTGTGGGACCCACTTAAAAAAAAAAGATTTAAATAAGATTTTAGAAAACATTTTATTAATCATTATACAGTATAAATATTTAAAATATAAGTAAAATGAAAATTAATATTACAAAAAATTATAAATAAATCAAATATTTAGGGTACCTATAAATACAAAAACAAAAATAAGGGTAAAATATGTAAATAGGAGAAACAAAAAGTAAAAACTGAAAAATCTTTGTCTTCCTCCATCTAAAACTTGCAAAAAAGAAAAAAATTAGATAGAAATTTTTTTTTAAGATCTAAGTTATTATACAATATAAATATTTGTCTTCTCCATCTAAAATCTTTGTTTTCTCCATCTAAAATCTTTGTCATTTCTTAATTTAAATCGTTGGTAACAAAAAATATATATATATTTGTTTGACAATGGACCGTTGTCACAACAACGAGCGCTCACAACGACGTGGGGCGGTGTGATAACGATGGGTTACGCTCGTTGTAGGTGTCACAACGAGCCCACAACGAGCCACTTCGGGTGCTCTTAGAAGACAAAGAGACAAAGGCTAAAAGATATGGGTTATGTCCCGAAGATAAATATGATAGGTTGAATTGTATGAAAAATTGTAGGAAACGATAATTATAGGAAACGATAATTATGGGAAACAATATATACCATTTATAATGAATTTTAATTACACATAAAGTAATTTAAATACGGCTTTTGAATAAAAAAATAAATATATAAACAAGAATTAAAATTACTGTAATGAAAAGACAAACGAAAGTAATAAATGAATTGTGGTCAAGGCTCGTGATTTACATGATTCACTTAAAATAGTTACGTGTGCAAACACACACATATATTTCCGAGGGTACAATGACCTAACAGCATAATGCCGGAGAAAAAAATCTAGCCTGAAAACTCGTTCGGGATTATGGTTCTTGCAACAAGATTTCACAACGAGAATAAACACGAGTAGTAAGGGCAGAGATAGTTATCGCTAGTCGTAACGGTTAAGTCACCGAAAGACGATTACCGTTACAACTCGAAAACTCGACTAGTAATGACCCGAGGGCTGTTCCTAGGTCAATCATGAACCATTAAATAAACCACAAATCAGATTTACAAAGACAAGATTTGTAAACGAAGACTAGTAAGGAAATGAAATAAGTTCGATTAGGAGCGTTTACTACGTATACGATCCTTGGGACTTACACGAATCAAACACCAAATCAAGAGACACGTAACGGGGCTTAGATAACACAAATAAAATTCAAAATTCAGAATCATAATAGTAATAGTAATGAATGATAAGAATAATTGAAATTAAAAGCAACTAGTATGTGAATTTGTGAACGATTAAGGATACGAATAACAAACCTTTTAAAGACCACAATGAGAACTCTAACACATTGTCAAAAATCAGATTCTAGTGACGAAATCGATTCACAAAAACAGTCCGCAAATCTTCAATTTCAAACAACAATAATTAGAGTTTTATGATAAGAATTTCAATACGCAATTATATGTAAGTAAACGATTTAAATGTGGAGAATAAAATAACGAAAATAATAGGACATGATCTAAATATGAAGAGAAACAGATCGGATGATGACGGAAATAAAGGATCCGCCTCTTGATGCTAGAATCGACTACGAAGAAGATATACAACTCAAACGAAAACCCTAATTAGAATCCGCTAGTTTTTTCACCACAAGAAAAAGTATCAAACCACGAACATACCTTGCTAGAATTCAATTTGGATTGTGGATAGGTGGCTGCTCGATGATGAGAGTTTGCTGGACAAACACCACATAATCAGAAAGTTACAATTCGAATCTCAAACACCCCAAACTAGGGTTTCAGCTATAGAATGAAAGACTCAAGAAATATACAACACAAACCTGGAATCATGATGATGATGCATACGTTTGTGATGATGAATAACCAGCAAATGATCTATAGATGGTGGTGGTAAAGAATCGGCCAGCAGCAAGGAAAGAAAAAGATGGCGGCTTGGGTTTTCTAGGTGTAGGTTTCGGATTTACCACCACTTCCAAGAACACCCTACAATCCTTGATCAATTTTTTGTTGGAGAAGACGAAAAAAAGAGGGATAGGCTGCTAGATTTCGTGGGGGATTGCCATGGGAGGAAGAAAACCGATTGCATAGGTGGGAAAAGAAAGGTGGCGGATTTTGGGAGCAAAATTAGGGTTAGGGTTGGTTTTGGTTTAGAATGAATTGTTTAGTATGGTTTAGGTTTAGTTTAGGGAGGGTTAGGTCTAGTAAGGAGTGGCTAGGACCCATGTTTAGAAGGCTAGACTCAGCTGGTGGCAAAAAAAAAGGCTTTAACTCGACACAACACCAAACAACAAAAGAATGTGTTTTTTGCTCGGTGTCACGGTGCGTCGCACCTAAGACCTAGTGCGGCGCACCCCCATCAATTTTAGCTTCATGTTTTACGCGTACATAAAACGACGATTATCGGAAACGGAGATCACGAGCCAACCGTACATCAGGACTAGAACATGTATAAAGTTTATGTAACATCGAAACCGGAAATTCTCAAGAGTTAATAATGTATAACTGTATATTTGAATAGGTACTTTATGTATAATTATCGAACCCTAATTCGTAATAGTTGTAACGATCATTAAACATAGTAAAACGGTAAAGTATATAAAGTACGGGATTAACCGATAAGTTATCTAGGAGCTCGTCTAGTGGAACTAACTATTGTGCATCTATCTAATACGATAGCATCACATAAAAAGGTATACACACAAATCATAGTAATCATCATACAAAATAAAATGTAAATATCTTTTTATAAAAAGTTTTTGTAAACACGGTAAGAGCATAGGGCATACTAGACTAACCTAAGTCGGAAAAAATGACGGTTTTCACATTTTACTCTATTTTGGTTTTGGATTAGAATCTGTTACCTTAATTAATATTGTAGGTCTCGGAGTCTAGTTTTCAAAAACGTAAGACTCATTTACAGAACTTCCTAAAATTGAATAATACTAAAAGAGGGTCTAATCTGAAATTTTGGAACTTTTTACTAGGATTTGATAATCGAATTTGTGTAACCACATAGACAAGATTAAACATAAATTAAATGGTTTATTATTGGTTTATAGCATGTCTAAATAGTATTAAAAATTGGTATCTTGTTTACGTATAAAATATACGACTTTGAAAGGTATTATAACTCAACTTATATAAAACTATACTTTTGAACAGATTACTTAGTCAGTTTTGTCTTGACCATATCCTTTTCATAACAAACTCTTTTGTATCAAACTCTTAGTCTAAAACGTAGCTCTCTGAGTCTAGTTTTCAAATATATCTATTTCATCGTCTAAATCTTCCTAGAACTCTAGATATTCCAGTTTGAACGAACATAGGTATTCGCTGAAAATTGTATCGGTTTATCTAAAGTCTATAAATCGTTAATCTCATTCTTAAGAATATTACTACCTTTATCTAGGGGAGCTCTAGGTCTAGTGGGGACATTATTTGTGACCTACATACTTACTTACATATACACACTGTTTGGGTATTATCGCTTTGCTCGATAAGGTGAGTTCATCGCCCCTACTTTACTACGCTGTGTTCTCAAGTTTTATTTTGAGGGTAAAGGAATGTAAAGGAAAGGAAATAAATAAATTGTTGTGTTCTCGAGTTTTTTTTAAGGAAGAAAAGCAAAGTAAAGGAAAGGATTAGGAGGTAAAGTTTATACATTTTATTCAATAAATTAATCCGGCCATATTTGGGGTGATTGTAAAGTAAAATAAGTACTTTCCTTACTTTACTTTCCTTTTCTTTACATTCCTTTCCTTTCCTTTAGTTTTAGACTCGAGAACAGAGCGCTAATGTTTACATTTTAATAAATCGGGGGAAAGTAAAGCTCAACCAAACTATTTTGAGAAAATGATTTACGAGAAACAAACTTTTCTTCCGTACTTACTATTTATGGAAACATTACTATATTCGGAAACTTGCCATAAATATATACTTCTATTTATGGAAACTTACTATGTTTAGAAACCATGAAATGTGTAACAAAACTAATGCAAATTTTCTAAAACTTTACGAGACGGTTGGTTGATGATTATCAGTATACTTTTCCTACTGATACCGCATGCTCATTAGTAGACCTTTCCAACTAATTAGGTGTACTTACGATGCTTACTTATGATGATTATTAGTATACCTTTCCTACTGATATCGCACGCTCATTAGTAGACATTTCCTACTAATGAGGCGTACTTACGATTCTTACTTATGATAATTATCAGCATACCTTTCCTACTCATACCGCACGCTCATTAGTATACCTTTTCTACTAATGAGGTGTATTTACGATGCTAACTTGTGATACATGCTTACGTTGTATGATTGTGGATGATGTTTTCGTACTACTTACATGCATTAGTTACACAATATTTTACTACTGGATTTTTGATATATGATTTCTACCTTACATTTTACTACTTACTCGATGGACTCGCTCAACGTTATGTTGACATTTTAAACTTACTTTCAGGTAATGAGCAGGCATAGGACTTGACTTTAGGAGTCGGATTCTAGCAGACCATTCAGGATTACTTTTTGCATTGTGGCTTAGTATATGACTATACATTTGAGATTGTATTTCGGGCTTGCATGCCTAAGTATTATTTCATTTCGTTGATTATTGGTTGGATATTTACTTGTAGTGTTTGACGGTTTTCGTGTACCAAGGATTATACTTTGAGTATGGCGACGTCATAAAAATACATTATATTCTTTTATCATATAGATATGGCTTTATTTAATTGTGTTATGACGATCTCAATCGGCCACACTCTGCGTTTCCCCCACTGTCGGGGTGTGACATCATCCTCCTATGTAAAAAGCTTTTTAGAAACTTAGTACTTTGCATGTAAGAAAGTATAAGTTTAGGGGAAGATTGTTGGGAATAAAATGTTTTGAAATTAACTAAGTGTTGTTACTACTACAAGTCTACTACAATACAAGACTTGGTTAATACTGCATGAAGAAACTGGTTCCTATTGCATCAACCCATTAGTATTGGTCGTCAATCATTACTATTGCATGAAGATTTTTGAAGAAAAAGATAATTCGAGAATAGATTTGTAATTATCTTTTCTTTGGTTAGAGTTGTTTAACAATTGTAATTATTGAGTCGTTTCCTAGAAAAGCTAGGTTTAGCCTCAGGTTCTATAAATACATAGATTCTTGTATTAAGAAAAACATGTATGTTAGTCATTCGATATTAATTAATATATTGAGGCTTATTGGTGATATTCGTTATTGTCATATACAATATTCGTTTGATCACATAAGTTGTAATATCAACGTGTTTAAATCTGCTGCTAAACTTGTTTGATATATCTAAGTCTATACGTATAAGTGTGGTTGTGTTTACCCAACCTAATCGATCCTGACAGAAATATTTTCTTTTGAAGTGGCTATATAGATGAAAGAAAAATCATTTGGATTGCTTGGAAAAATGTGTTAATGCCCGTTAAAAATGGTGGACTAGGCATTGGGAGTCTTCGATCTAATAATCATGCTGATATCGCATATTTATACATTTATTTCTATGTGATATTTGGTCATTTTTCATAGTAAACATGATGGATAGGATAGGTTTTTGCATTTAATCGTGTGGAAAAGTTGTTTTGTCTATTTTACATGTTTATATGATCGGGAAGTGGAAATGGAGGAAGAAATGAGCTTAAATGACGAGAAATGGTGCATTCTGGCAAAGAGAACGACTCAATAACTACTAAGAACGACGTCCTAGGAGTTTGAATTGGTTTCGAAATATGAAAGTTGCACGGTGCGTCGTTGTTGAGCATTAGGACGGCGCCCTCTTTGTGCTGTTTTGGAGTTGGACTCGAACTCGATTTCCTCTTGATTTATCTCTATAAGTACAGCCCCAAACGTCCATGTTTCATCATCAATTGTTCTTATCAATAACTGGAGCTGGAGAATTCGTTTGGAAGCAAGGAGAAGAGTTAGAGACGGAGTTGGTTTCATATTCGGTCACGAAACGATTTTCGATATTCTTAGTTTGTTTTCTTTTCTTTTCAAGACTATTTTCCAGTATGTTTTATTCAATGTTTGCTGCTGTTTTGAACTTAATAATGCGTAGGTAAACAACTTTTATGCTCGTTTGATTTATGGATCTTGTTTGACGTTTATGTTTCGTTATTGATTGTTTTAGGTGTTTATGTTTAATCGTTGCTCCTTAATTATTTGTGTTTTGATATATTACTATAAGTTGTTTATATAAGTTGTTTATATTCAGATTAGCTAATCAATATTCTAGGTATTCGAGAGGAATCTAGATAGATTAATTAACTTGTATGAAATAATCGGTCGGTCTTTAATCGGTTTAAAATTATTATGATTCGAGAGGACCTAGTAATAACAATTTAGGTAATAAAACGTGAACGAATAAGTCTATTTGTTAAGATTCGAGAGGACTTAATAATTAGAGAAGTTATTCGAGAGAAAACTTCATAAGGTTAAATCATAAAACACCGGCTTGTTGATTAATGCTTGATTATTGATAATCGTAACTGTATTCGAGAGGAACATTATAATTTGAAGTAGTTAAAGTTAGTAAAATATTTGAGAGGAGTTTTGCTATATATAAGAAATTAAATATACATTCAATTTTAGTAAACATAATTAGAAAACAAGTGAAGTGTCAAACGAGTATAATTTTCCAATATTTGATAAACAACAATTCTTTTTCTCAAATCGATTTTATAATCACTATTTAGTTTAAATAGTTAATTAATCGTGACAACACAAAACCCCAAAACAAACTTAGAATCATTAATTCGTTATTTAAAAGCTATATTAGTCCATGTGATCGAACATTTACTTATTTTTGATATATTACATACGAATAGGTCCACTGCCTATAGTGTGTAATTAAGTTAAATAGTAGGTCGAGTTTTTAAGACTAGATTTTACACATCACGACATGCTCTTCTAGCGAAATGGTGGTGGAGATTCAACATAAAGCCTAATGTTTCATGGTGCAAAATTATTAAATCAATTCACGACATTCATGGTGAATCAAGTCCCCATAGCTCACCTACCAAATCATCTTCGGGAGTGTGGAAGAAAATTAGTAACTTAAACAAAGAAATGTCAAAGTTCAACTTAAGTGTGGAATGGGGTAGGAACTAGTTTTTGGCTACATCATTGGGTCGGTAATATTGAATATACAAGATTATTTAACCTGAAAACAAATAAACTGGCTACTATTGTGGAAAGATGTTTCATAATAAATTGTTCTATTTTACACTCTTTGGCTTGGAGGCGTGTTCCTAGACTTGGTCAAGAACTAACTGAAATTAAAGACATGGAGATTGGAATGGGGCTGTTAGATGGGCCTGACTTGTGGTTCTTTTCCTTGGATAATTCTAGTAGGTTTATGGTTAAGGCTATTCGTAAATTGATCATTGAGAAATGCATTAATTTTGAAAGACTCACCCATGAAGCAAAATCTATTAAAACTAATATTTTCTTATGAAGACTCACTAATGGTAGGCTTCCACCAAGGGTCAATCTAGACCACATTTAGCTGTATTTATTTTAACTTTCTTCTCTAATACAACTTTTGTATGAATACATAAAACAATACTAGATTAACAAAATAGTACGAAAAAACATTTTTTGAAACTTCTTAATTTACCCTATAAGACTCTAACCGATGAATAAAGCAAAATTGAATTTAAAATTATCCAAGACCGACTTACACCAACATGATATAACCTAAGACATGACGAGAATTCTAAATTTTGATAGACAAAAATCATCTAAAACATTTAAATGATCCATTTTTAAAATTTAGCAGAATAAAACTTTTTCATTAACATTTAGACACAATCCAACTTCAATATTTAAATACGTTATAATTATTTTATTTTGATAGTCTTTTCTACGTATATGAATTTAAATGTGAAACTAAAAACACATACATATAAACGAAACGGCAATAGCTTGGATCACACTCATATTGTCCTACATTACACAACGTTTTCTCGGTTTTTATTAGTGTTCTTCTATTTTTCTAGATAAGTTTTTTTGTGTAGCGGAAAATAAACTAGTTTTATATGAATATAGATATAATTTTTCCTTAAAAAATAAAATTCCTCTTTAAATATAAACTTGTTTGGTTGTAAAATTTTAAACTTTTTTGTAAAATACAATTATAAAATCCCTTTGTAAATATAAAATCCCTCTTTAAAATGGTTTGATACTTTTAGAAAATACAATTATCAAAATGAAGGATTCATCATTCAGCATGTAGCAACAAATAGTTATACAAATAGACTAAAATAAATATTTTCAATTAATTCATTTTAAGCTAGAATATAAGCCCTGGAGACCTAGCCCAGTTCTTGGGCTACCCATCTTAAGTTGGACAAGTGAGATCCAAATAGTTTTTTTTTATAAGCTATTTAAATGTGACAAGGGAGGATTAAACTAGAATATAAGGTAAAATGCTATTGTTATTTGTCTTCAATATATAATTCTATTGTTCGACGATATCAAGATTTTACACTTGATTGTTATGTTTTCGTAAGATTGAATTAAGATCGAAAGATCTTACCCTTTAAATGTTTTTTATATATTGAAATCTATCTCAAAAACCAAATGGGTAGCAATTTAATCAAATACTTACAGTGTAGACATAATAGCAATAATTAGATACAAACTTTAAAGATTAGATAAGTATAGATGTTATTACGTAATTGTATCTTTAAAGTCTGTTATTTAATGTATTAATTGAAGTTAAGTAATATCGGACCGAATATAAGTTTAAATTCTTATGGTCATAATCGAGATTCTATAAATATCTTATGTTTGAAAAGATAATATAGAAAATCAACACGTTTTCTTGATCAAGGTCGGAAAATTAGATAATTTTAAGATTTATATATAAATCTTAACAACTTGATTTGTTAAGATTTTATTGAATATTATTTGATACAGTCATAAACCAATAATTGAAACCATTAGTTACTTATTTATATTTCTATTAATTTCGCTTCCGATTGTTTCTTTTAGAGCCCAATAATTGTGACAAAGTTTACACTAGATTATCAAGTCTACGACATTTTGTCCCTAGCGAAGAGACCAAAGTTACTTTTTAGTGATTTGATAATTTAAATTTGAAACAAGTAACTTAAAAAGCATGTTAACAAAAATAAAAAGTAAGGTTTGTTCACACGTGATGTAGGAACACACTCATTTGTTATGTTATATGGCTATACATATCCAAGACCCCAATATCTAATTGGTTAAAGGACACCATTAATTAACTCGTTATAACAACCTAACATCAATTCGATAAATAGTGTATGATAAACATGCATGTCACATACTTTATAGTTCCATGGAATGAGTCACTCTTTGAACCATTGTATTTGTCTTTTGTTGCAATCTAAGTACCATTTTTAGTGTGAAATAAAACACAACCAAATTAACCAAATGGTTTATTCTTGCAAAATACTAGCTTTCTTTCCTTTTTGGTATAAATGCAGCACCACGACGACAAAGGATTCAATTAAGATTAACATCAATTTCACAAAAACCTTAACTATTCATATCTACGAACTCTAATGAATATAGATGACGAAAATAAAAATCAAACTCTAACGAACCAAACAAACAAACGAAATCAAAGTCGAACGTTAACGAACATACAAACTAGACAAAAGGTGGGTTGACTTGAATTCTTCGTGAAGGTGTCCGTTTTGTGATTCGGACCTAGAATCTGAAACCCACTTGTTCCTCAATTGTGCGGTTGCTATTAGCGTTTGGAACGGGGTTTTCAAATGGTGGAATTTGCCTATTTCAATCCCACAATCCATCGAAGAGGCCCTCGATTTACATAACTCGTCACTGGTCCAAGTTAAGCTTGAAAAGGCATTCATAGTTGTGATTCACACCATCTTCTCGGTTCTTTGGAAATTTTGAAACTAGACGACTTTCAATCTAAAGAAACAAAGGAAGGACCTGTTGGTTGACGATCTATGTTTATTATCTTTTCTTTTTACAAACCGCATCAAAAATGTATGTGTTAACTGGATGGATTGGATTTCCAATCCGTCCTCTTCTTTGTAAACATTTAGATACTGTCACAAATGTATTAATGGAGACATGTCGATATATGCTAGTAATCTACAACCACAGCAACGAAGTGTGTTAATATATGTTAGTAATCTACAACTTCAACAAAGTGTTGGCCATTTTCCGTAAACCATGTCATACAAATAGCATCTATTATGTTTTAAGGATACAAATCGTAGCTTATGTTTGTTTTTTCCGTAAACCATATGTCATACAAATAGCCAAATATGTGACTTTGAGACCTAAAGCTAAAAACTTTACTAATTTTAAACGTAAACTAAATTCGTGATTAGGAATGCTACTTGTCACTTCTATTTTTGATTAACAATATGTCCAAGTTCTAAGTTCCCAATCATATAAACCATAGATCTTAAAATCTCATATGAAAACAACAACATACGACACTTGATGATTAAGCAAACGATTAAATCCTCAAAGTCAAA
The DNA here is from genome assembly GCA_910822075.1 of Senecio squalidus. Classification (NCBI taxonomy): domain Eukaryota; kingdom Viridiplantae; phylum Streptophyta; class Magnoliopsida; order Asterales; family Asteraceae; genus Senecio; species Senecio squalidus. The sequence goes on from CAJVGC010000065.1 coordinate 42,906,356, forward strand.
ATTGACTTTGGGGTTACAGTTGGTGTGACGGTCGATCGATGATACATCCAGATTGTCAGTCCATAATGTATTAGGGGATTTAAATTTTCTTTGTCGGGACTAAATCTTCGAATCACTACACTAAAAATAGCAAGTCGTAAATTGACCAAGGGTCGACCTATACAATAACTAATTTTGAAGTAATGTTTTAGAAGTATTTTTATTTTAGTTTATTGGTTTTAAAAAGAGTTGGGTTTTTGTTTTGTTTTCTGAAATATTTAAACTATGATAAGCAGATAAAAGTAAATAAGTAAACCTGATAATTAAAAGGTGTTTACCATGATCTAGTAGATAGTGAGTGATAATAGGATGACTTAAATTATTTTAGTAAATCTAATGATTTGTAAATCTAAAAGTGATTGGATAATGTTGTATATGCACTATGACCCCTACGTTGGTATTATCATTGGTCGATGACTCTAACCGGTATGTAACAAAGGTATACGCTCTTCGAATATGATAAGACTGTATCGGTTAATGTCGGTATCTAATCTCCCAACACCTTAACAATTATCCTACTTCTATTCATTTAAGTTTACGTCACTTTGTTTTATAAAATACATTATAATCTTTTGGTTTACCTAGCAAAGCTAAGTACGATTGAGTATGTACCACTTAGAGGACTAGATATTTATGCTTAGGTGTTACTCTAAGATCATTATAGACTGACTTGTATCCTCCGTTTGTTAACTTTGTTTTCTAAGACACAACGGAAGTTATAAAGGCCACAAGCGGTATATTTGCACCTAACGTGACTTGCCTGACATATCACTAGATGGGTCGTCATGAATCGTTAACTACTAGGATTACTTGCAAGTAATTTTATGACATACTTATTCAACTCATATTATCACTATCGAATAACTACTAAACTACTACATCATGGAAAACATTAATACGACTACTCCCTAAGCGTGGCAACTAAACAAACAAATATAATCAAACAATCAAACAAAACATCAATTATATAAGTAAGGAAAAGAAGTAACCCAAATAGAGAAATAAAAAGTGTGATTTTTATAGCTTAGATTACAACAATTTCGCCTCCAAGAAAATTACATGTTACAATCTCCGCTCACACTAATTATGAGTGATGCTAGCTAAACTACTACCGAATCTACTCTAAAAATATTAATAAAATTACGAAGACTAATCTAGTGAGAGAAAAGAGAGAGAAGGAAGAGATATTAATAAAATTACGAAGACTAATCTAGTGAGTTGTTTATAGGAAAAATTGTGTAGCATCCACCCGTACCACCACCACCACCGTCGGCGACCTGACTATGTGGTGGCTGGTCCGGTTGCTGCTATTTGGTGCAATTTCGATCTGTTTCAATTGCGTTTCCGATTACCAAGTGACATGTATTTGGTTTAATTTTGTACGAAATGTATTTTCCTGTTTTCCTTTGTCCTCTAAGGTTTCCCGATAGATGTCGAAAAGTCAGATGTTGGCTCCTGTGATAGTTGGCGGATAAACCGTAATTCTATTATTTTAACAGTTTAGAATCGGGTATAGCTAGGATATGTCGGGGTAAGTGTTATGAAGGGATAAGGTTGAAATATGGGGGATAATTTGGGTAGTGCGAATTTGCGGGATGTAATCGTGTACGTTCGGTTGACGATTTAGGGTTTTAGGGTTTATGTTTGTTTGGGGAGAGTGTAAGTTTTGGTGGAGTTTTAAGTGGATGAAATGTCTTATTCTGGCATTACCGAGACCTTTTAAAGTTTTCTTGACCTAGGGGCTTCCTGTATACTTTTCGGTTATACATCTTTAGTTCTCTAGACTTATTGCTGAGAAACTCGTATCATGCATGACTCTTCATATATTCAAGAAGTCTTCATCCGTGCATGATAGTGTATTGTTGATATCACATATTTACATCTATGTTTATATGCGATATTCGGTCATTTTTGTATTAGAATCATGATGTATAGGATAGGTTTAATATTTAATCGTGTGAAAGTGTTTTATTCAAGTACATGGTTTATTATGATCAAGAAGTGGAAAGTTGGTCAAGGAAACGCAAGAAAATGGTCAAAAGTACGAGATTTAGTGAACTGGTTAAGGAATGTGACGCAGTCAACAGGCAAGAATGTTCGAGAAAACAGAGGAATGTGGCGCAATGATGTCTAACTGTGGCACAACAGGATTATAGTTTTGTTCACAGTTTGGAAACTTTGAACTGATGTGGCGCATTGGAGTTTAATGCGACGCGCCGTGAGACTTTTCGGGTTCCAGATTTTGGCCTATAAATAGAATCGTAAAACACCATAATTAGATATCAGTTTTCGGAGTCAAGGTTAAGAGTTCCATAGTCGAATTTTGAGCAGCAAGAAGAGCAAGGAAGGCAAATTTGAAGATTTGTTTTTATATTTTCATATTCTTGCATACTTTTACTTAACTCTTTCAGTTCGATACTATGGCTTTTATTTCTTTTATGTCTTTTTCCTATTTACTTATGAGTAGCTAAACACACAAAATTCGTTTGGATTAGAGATCTATTAGAATATTGTTTAATTGAATGTTTAGATGTTTAATATTTAATCGAAGACCCATTTTTGTTTTCATATTAAATATTGTTAAAGTTTCTAATATTCTTTTGATTAATTGAAATTTTATGTATTTAAGAAGAATCTAGAACTAGGTTAAAACATTGAATGAAATAATTAATCGGTCTATAATTGATTTAGAGTTGCTAATATTCGAGAGGAATTAGTAATAGAAACTTGAATAATTAGGTTAAAACGAGATCACTAGGTAATAGTTACAAGAGATTGGATTAGAAAACTATTTAAGCTATTCGAAATGAAGCTTTGTAAGATTAAATCATTAACATCGACTTGATTTTTAAAGCTTAGTTATTTAGGACAAATATTGTATTCGAGAGGAACATTACTGTTTTAGGTAATTAAAGTTAACTAGGTATTCGAGAGGAACTTAGTTATAATTTAGAAGTTAAATAAAATTCAATCGCTTAAGTTAATTCATACTAATATTGAACTACCCAAACGAATGCTCTCCTTAAATTGATAAACAATCAAACAAACTTTTCAAACGAATGATTACGTTAAATCACTTTTCTTAATTAGTTTAGCAACGTGACAAATCGGTCACAAAACAACCAAATAACTTGTTTCATTAACTCTTTATTTAAACTAACCATTAGTCCATGCTAACAAATCCGACTTACTTTAACTATATTATACGCGATTAGGTCCACTGCCTAAAAGTGTGTAGTCGAGTAAGGGTTAATTGTTTTGAAATACATCGAACTTTACATCCAAAACTATTGTATGCATCCATCTTCTAAACCATTTATTGTATTCATTTATCTTCATAATTTGTCAAATGTCAGCATAATTTTACCTTTAACCGTCTATATGTTGACTTGTAACAAGTCATGTTTTTTATTAGTCCACATAGGCCTCCACGTCATCTAGATTTCCTTTACAATTATATTAATAATTAATATTAATATATATGAGAAAATACTGAGATTCAAAAACTAGATTAAAACATTATAAAACCATTGTATATCATTATAAAACCATTATTAAGACCATTGTATATCATTATAAATACTGAGATTCGAAAATACTGTATATCATTATAAAACCATTGTATATGTTTGTTTTCAACCTCAAAACTAGATTAAAACATATTATTAAGAATTAAAGAATCAAATCTGAGATTCAAAACCACATAAAAATGAATCAATCGCCGTATTCTCTTTCAATGGCAACCGCCGTATTCTCTTTCAATGAAAACCGCCGTATTCTCTTTCAATGGAAACCGCCGTCGCCGTCGCTATTGTAGTGAGTGGGGAGATGTGAAGTGGGTTTAGGAAAGTGGAGGTGGAGGAACGGAGAGAGGCGGTGGTGGTGGTGGTGTGACGGTGGAGACGGAGAGGGAGGATTGTGGTGGTGGGATTTGGGTCGGATTGTGGTGGTGGGATTTGGGTGTGGTTTTGTTTCATAGTGGAGAAGATGACATTGGTGAAACAGGAAAATAAAGAAATGGGAAAGTCAACATAAATTTGGTCCATTTATTGACATGGCAATTTTATATATTTTGACATGTCATTAAAAAGTAAATTAAAAAAGATAAATATACCGGCTACCTGTATAGAAGGTAAAGAGATAGATACAATAGTTGTGTATAAGAGTTTAATGTATACAAAAGAGCATTTGTAATTTAGATGTATACAATAGTTTCTAGTGTAAAGTTCGATATATTTCAAAACAATTAACCCAGTCGAGTAAAGAGTAATTAGAGTTTTTAAAATTAAACTAGATTTTATACATCAATTGTCTAGCTCTTCAGATGTGGCTAAGTCTTCAAATAGTCTTCTGGAAGTGTGTGTCAAGGCTTTCACGCAAACTTCACCGTTTAACTGTCACTTCTGCTCTTTTTAGGCTATTTTCTGCATCTTTTACGCTTTTGTCCCCTTTCAGCGTTTGATTCCCTAAAACGTTATAAAACAAGTGAAATAGATCAATTCCGTTTAATTAATATGCCATAAAGTCAAGCATGGTATATAAATTACAACTTAAAATGTATGCTATTTTGACGATATCAGTCCGCAGGGAGAGGATAGGGAAAAGTGTTACACATATATCATAAATACATATATTGTATACTCCGGTATTTAAACATTGACATGATCTTACAATCTACAATTCACTAAACAAGGTAATGTTGATCAAATTGAAATGTAGAATCTCCTATTTTTTTTTTTATTGAATCTAAGCATTAATTTGATTGAAAATCTTATCTTAATATATAATAAAAGAGAGACCTACAATGCCACTTGACAAAGTAATAACCATTAGATGGAAATCCAACTCTAATTTGAACCATTAGATCATTCTGATGATGTTATCATTAATAATTTATTTTAACCTATTTACTTTAAATAATTTAAACTTTTTTTAAATAGTAATAATTAAATAAAACTAATTAACCTTTCTACTTTAAATAATATAACATTTGTATTTTAAATTAATTCTAAAAAATACAAAACATATTTTTTCTTAACACACAACATTTTTAGTATAAAAAGAAACCAAAATTATTTTATTGTTTTACATGTGATTTGCATATAAACGGAAAACATATCATATAAAAAAATCTTTTGTTTTTTTTTGTCCTATTTATCAAATATTTTTTAGTTTTTTTATATAGTATAAAAATAAAATAAAATTATTTTCTTGTTTTACGAGTGTTTTGCATATTAACGGAAAACATATCATATAAAAAAACCTTCTGTTTTTTTTTCGTCCTATATAGGCAATATTTTTAGTTTTTTTCTATATTATAATTATTTTAATTTTAATAAGGTTTTTTCCGAATTACATAGTAATTTTTTTTTTAACTTTACAATTGCTAACATAATCATTTTGTCTACATGACTAATAGTTTTCTATTAATCTTTTTATATAAGTTATATGTTCTTTGTTGACGTTATATATTTTTTGATATAATTTCTTCGCGTACTGGGCGAGTCAATAAGCTAGCTGGTTAATACAAGAAGTTTTGTTTATTGATCTTCATAGCTGGTTATGGGGGGGAAATTATGTTACAATCTTGACAACCTAATTCTCTCAGCATTCAAACATACAAAATATCCTAATATCCTCACCGAGTTGATACTTATAGACTTCTAATTATAACAACTAAACATTAGATAAATGTTTAAAAGAAACGTTTGTTGGGGTTGTATGGATCTTAATAGTCAACGTTATATCACTAACCTAACGGAAATAGGCTAACGATTATCTAGCGAATATGTAACCGTCGGAAACGAGATCAAACCAACAATGGTTGATAAGATCGGACCTAAGGAAGACTATTCGGATGATTGTTTATACGTTATAAACACTTTGGAATACCAGAAAACACAGCAGCCGCAATTCGGCACGAATGTAAACCCTAGCAAAAACCTTTTCGAATGCTGAAACCTAGCTGGGTATATATAGGCCCAGCTTTTCATCCGTACGGATGTGAACTCATCCGTACGAATGAGATCCTATTCGTGCGGACATCATCCCCGTCCGTACGAATGTAACTTGTTCATAAACCCTTTGTTTACTGAACTGATTTGTGCGAATGTAATCTTCATGCGCACGGATATCATCCTTATCCGTGCGAATGAGTCTGAATATTATTAAACATCACAAAACACATATTTGATTAATCCATAACAACGTAAACGTTCAAGCATATAATTAATCAAACATTCAATATTAATATTCAATCAAACAATACAAAGACTTATATAAACGTTAATTACATACGAATCTAGTAACCACATAAATGCACCTACAACGTTCCAATTAAAACACTTTGTTCTTCAATCCTTAAGTTGGGTTCATTCTTCAAATCAAAATTCTTCGAAGTCATTTGCTATGATGATTTTCTTCTTCTTTAGAAAATAAAATTCGGCTTAGTAAATTACTTCAACCGAAGTAAATTCTTTGATTCTTCGCTTTACTTTGGTTGTTTAAATTACTTCACCGAAGTATACATTTAGCATATTTCTAGAACTTGTTCCGAGACTTTTGGTACATCATACATTTCTGTTATCCAATATTTATATCATAAATACACATTTACTTATTAATTAATTGATTAATCAAATCAACATTTGATTACAATTAATAATAATTAGAGAATCCCTTGTAATATTGATACTTACGTAACTAATAAAATGTCCTTACATTGGTGATGCATCGATATATATGACCCTGAATTGTCTTATGATTATAATACTATAAGTAGAAACTATGCACAAAAATCTTTTCAGACTCTCACTTATGCTAGTTTTCTACTTAACTATAGTTTCCCTCGTCCTATATGGTTTCTAAAATTACAAATATGCTACCTATCCATAAGGGCTCTTACACCCTGCAAAGCTTGTACATGTTTTAATTTTATTAAAACATCATGGTGTATTATAGAATAGAGCGGACAATCCTTTTAGAACGTGATATTCATTGAGGCTCCCGACATGGACATCCATTATCATATTGAGCGTCTCAAATTGTGTTTCTGGTGTTGACTAAAAACTTACTGAACTTTTGTCTAGAGAGATAGAGCCTACAATTTTCTCAGCGTTCGTCTTAGAGCACCCGAAGTGGGGTGGGTTCTCGCTCCGTTGTCAACTGACAACGAGCGTTGAGCTCGTTATCACTCCGCCTCGGCTCGTTGTGGGCTCGTTGTCAAACGGCCGTTATGCCTACAACGAGCCGTTATCAGCAAATTTTTTTTTTCCCTCCAACGGTTATAATTATTATTATTATTATTATTATTTTTTTTTTTTTTTTTTACCAACCAATTTCACCTATAAATACAACCCCATTTTAACCAAAAAAATCACACCTTTTTTCAACAATCTTATTCTTAATTCAATTCAATCTCATACCCAAACCCAAAAAAATCACGAAATGTCTTCGTCTTCATCAAACGCTCCCCAAACAAACAAAAACAATCCCTCGACGCCACAATCACAAACACCATCCGGTTTCGCCAACTATTTCGGCACAACAAACGCCCTATATCCTCCCCAAATACCAAACTTGTCGCCACAACAATCCCAACATATTCTAAACACTTTTTTAACGCAACAACATCTACCACCACAATACCCACAATACCCACAACAAATGTTCACTCCCGACCAATACGCCATGCATCAACAACTTCTCTCACAATCCCAAACTTTTCTTCCCCAAACTTATCCAACCCAACAAACACAAATCCAACAAACACAAACATTTGTTCTCGAAACCCAAGAAATCGTCCAAGAAACGGACGATGTGGTCGAAGTAACCGCGGCACGACCGTCCACGTCGAAAAAGAAAAAGACGTGCAAAAAGATGCCATGGACGACCCCAGAGGAGGAACTTTTGGCGGAGATGTGGTGCTCGGTCTCGGAAGATGAGGGGGTAGGAAACGCCCAACCCGGACCTCGATTTTGGATACGGATCGTTGAGGGTTAGGCGAAGCTAGGATTGCCGGAGAGAGGCAAGGAGTCCCTCAACTCCAAGTTTACGGCGATGAGTGCCTTGGTCATGGCTTTTATCGGCCACCATTTCGAGGCGGTAAGAAATCGAACAAGCGGGACTCACGACCATGCGGTTTACAAAGCGGCTCGGCAAATGTACTATGAGGCAGAGGGTTCGACGTTTAGGCATGACAAGGCCTGGGAAATCTGGAGGGATCACAGTCGATGGCGCGCATTTGTCAAGATAGACCCTCCACTCGATACCGTCAACCTCGACGACGTTGGTGCCGGGGACGACATATTTGCGGATGATGTAGAACAACGACCTCCAGGGAAAAAGAGAGGTAGTAAAAGAAAGGAATCATCCGACGCCTCCGACAAGGCGCAAACATCTTCGTCCTCGACGCTTTGCGGGCTCATCGCGGCACACCTTAAGAAGATTACGAAGACGAAGAAGCAAACGGCGGAAATAAAGGCGAAAACCCTCCACCGACAAGAACAAGCGGCTATGCGACAAGAACAAGCGGCTATCCGACAAGAAGAAGCGGCTTACTCTAGTGCAAGAAGAGACGATATGATGTTTCTTCAACAAAGCACGGAGGGGATGCCGCCGGCGCAAGCGGTCGAAGCGGAGAAAATAAAAATCCTAGAAAAATACGGGATGAATTAGTTTAGCTTTTATTTGTATTGTTTTAATTATTTGTTTTTGTCTTAATTATTTGTATTTTTATTTATTTATCTTTTATTTAATGTTTTAATTATTATGTTTTAATATTTTATATTCTTTTAATTATTTATTTATCTTTTATTTAATGTTTTAAGAAAAAAAATAAAAAAAATAAAATAATCCCACAACCTCCACAACCCTCCCTATCATAACAACTCACAACCATCATTCTCACTGTCACGTCATCAGCTTTTTCCCCACAACCCACCACAACCCACATTGTCACTCATTATCACTCCGGGTGCTCTTACAAGGGACTATAAACTCTTTTAGTACTGTAAGAATCTAATTGGTTATTGGCCAATACTTATCCAAGGTTTATTTCGTGTATCTAACTTACTTTGTACTATGACTATTTATTGTTAGGGAGAACTCCATTCACGTTTCTACAAACTTCAATATTACATTAGTATCCTTGTAAAAATCAAAATAACTTTAATATTCTTTCAAAACATTAAAAATTCTCATATATATCCAAAATAATAAATTAATAATATCTAAATGATTTTAATACTTAAATTATTCATCTATCTATTAATTAAAGTTTGTACCCAAGTATGTAGGTTTAATCAAATATTAACAATGTATCTTACTTTCATATACTCGCAATACAGAGTTAAAAAAATCAATTTCTATAATTTTAAGCATTAACCGAAATAAAGAGGTGCAAAACTCACTTGTCTGGATTGATTATTGTTTTGTGATATATATGTAAAACCAATTCTTTATTAATTTAATATATTAATTCATTCGGTATTTAATTCTTCATTGGTAGATTTGTTTTAATAAGCATTTGAATTAGTTTTATTGATTTATTCAATAACTTAAAATATTAAAATCATTTAATAATTTATAGATGAATAATTTAAATATTAAAATCATTTAAATATTATTAATTTTTAATTTTGGATATATATGAGAATTCTTCATATTTTGAGAGGATATTAACGTAATTATGATTTTTATATGCATATTGACGTAAAATTGAAGTTTTATAAGAACGTGGGTGTAAATTTCCCTTATTGTTATATTGCCAACCGATTAATCGACATGGTAAATCAGTGGTCTAGCCGATATGTTAGTTGTCCATGGTCTCAACACATTATTGACACAAATTGGAGTTACTAACAGAATTTCGACGAAGTTAATCATCATAAAAACCTGATCGGAAGCTAAACTTTCCGACCAATTAGCAACGGTAAAGTGTACCGACTAGTAATGATAAAGTGTACCGACGAACCTTGTGACTAAGATGTTGGTAATACTTCATCATTCCGTCAAAGTGTTTAAATTTGTTGATGAAACTCTCGGTAATCATTTTGAACTTGCGACAGAATTTGATCGTTGCGATGTTTGTTGCTAATACCTAGTTTCTAGTAGTGTTGACCTAAATTATATACTTATATTCATGTTTAGAACTGTTTATTTTTTAATACCTTTATAGTTAGAGAATCTTGTTAATGCACTTTCATATATATAAAAGAAAACATGCATTCATATTTTCAAACACAGCGGTGTTGTTATATATTGTTCCCACACTTTACTATTATACTTTGTTACAAGATAATGAAAAGATTAATGGTATCTTATATCTCTATTATCCATTTTGTAGTGAGGCAATTAATAAGTTAAAAAAAGATCTAGAAGTAGGACATAGTTTCTTTAATAGACGTGTAGCTTTTGTAGTTGATGGCCTACAAAACTAGGTTTCAAAAATTCCATGACTTGATGTAATGTATCATTATAACTTACTAAACTATATATTTATATAATAATAAAAAAGTTAGTGGAACCAATTATTCACACCTCACGAGCACAATAACTTAAGTGAAATACAGTACCTTCAATTATGCAAATATATTGCATATAATATAAATATTGACAATATAACTAAAACATAATTATAAATAAACTTTAAAGAATATTAATTATTCAAGCAACAAATTCTTTTATTATTTAAATTTTTACTTAGAATATAGATGATAACAATAGGCCAACTTCGACACCAAAAGCTAGTAAGAGAACCATTTTTATAATATAGCTTATAAATAATTACAGATGTATTAACTCTAAACAAAATAATTTATGGCTTTCATAAATGATTTATTTCGAAATGGATGATGCAAAATAAAGGAAAACTAGTTGAGATTAAGAAAAGAAATGAACAAATCGACCTATGCTTTTTCTTTCTTTAAAATTTAAAAAATATCAAATACATTTATTCTGAGAAATACGGATTACATTTTCAATATTGGCATATGATACTAAAGCCACCCATAATAAAAAAAAAAAAAGAAAAACGTGGTCTATCTTTTTTTTTATTATGAAAATCGATAAACAAATCGAAATCTCTTTGCAATTTAACTTCCTACACTAATAATGTGTCTCTAAACTCAATTAAATAATTGTGTTTTTCGTCACATAATGTTGAATTGTTGTTCCAGAAATAAAAAGTCATCAGCATTCCACAAACTGTCCAAAGAGTACCCGCCATTGTTGCCCGGCCATTGGCTGTTTTCCCCTACCATTACATTAAAACCCATATCTCGGTTAAAGTAACCCGCGGGGCTAATTAGGGGACCATCGAATCTGCCACTAATTGGGTTGTTGGATTGAAAGAACTCTTGGTTTTGGCTATGGCCGGTTGGATAGTAACAATCAGTCAAGTCAGACATTGGTGAAACCGCAGTGTTGCTCGAATTATCTTGTGTATTTGGGTTAATTTGGTTATTTTCATAGCTAGGATAATAGTTCGACATAACCATTTGGCTTGTAGAAATATTATCCATTTGATTTGGGTTGGCTGGGTAGGTCTTGGTGCTCGATGTTAATGATGAAGAATCATCGGTGTTAGTTGTTGTGGTTGACGCTGCTTGAATCCGCTCAGCTAATCGTGGCATCCAAAGATAACGCATCGTGTCCTTAAATTGCTTGCTATTAACGTCACATTTCAATTGTTTAGCATGTTTTTGAACTCTTGTTCTCCAATAATTCTTGATCTCATTATCAGTTCTTCCTGGTAAGTGTTGTGCTATTTTTGACCACCTATGATTAATACATAAAAATTTAGTTAAACATAATATTCATTGAAAATAAATTAAGTAAAACAACAAAATTAGGGGTTAGCAAAAAAATATAAAAATATATATATAACATGTGATATTAATTCTGCATACCGATTGCCCCAACGTGAATGAAGTTCAAGAATCAAGAGTTGTTCTTCAAGTGTAATATTTCCACGACGAACATCGGGTCGAAGATAATTAAGCCACCGCAATCTACAGCTTTTTCCGGTTCTCTTGAGTCCTGTTATTAATTTTGTTAAATAAAACTAAAGTAAGAAAAAGAAAAAAAAGGATAAGTGTTGGTAAAGTTTATGGATGTCTATAGTAACCAGAAAAGGACATTTTTGATCTTTTTTATTAGAAACTTTTTAGATTATATTCAAAAATGCTTTTGGGAAGATGAATGCACTTGAATATGCATGCGCATAGCTTAATTGTTTTCTAGAAACAATAACATTAATAGAAAATAATACATTCCAAGAAAAAAAACCCCATATTTAAAAAGCTAATAATAACTTATTTTGATTAATACAATTTTAAAATAATATCTTCATAGAATTTTAAGCTAATATAGAAATGATTATCTATTTTTAGTGCACGACTTCTTTTGACACTAACAAGATATATATTTTTGTCTTTGTTCTTAATGCTCAAACATGAATGTCTTTCATTTATGGGAACAAATTAAACCATATTTAAAAGATATAGAGTATAACTTTGCAAGTATATATACATACCAGCACAACGAGCAAGAGAATTCCATCGGCCTTCGCCATGATGAGCGATGTAATTTATGAGAGCGAAATCTTCTTCAACTGTCCACGGGCCTCTTCGAAGATCATCGGTCATCATATTCATCTGATCATCTTCTTCACCACCACTCATATCGGTACAACTATTGTTGCTGTTATTCATCTTATATTCGATGCTCTTTCTTGATGTGTATGTGTATATGTGTATATGTGTATGAGAGAGAGAGAGAGAGAGAGAGAGAGAGAGAGAGAGAGAGAGAGAGAGAGAGAGAGAGAGAGAGAGAGAGAGAGAGAGAGATGAATAGTTTGGAAGGTGGTGGTATTTTAAGTTAGAGTAGGAAGATTGAGGGTTTATATAGCAAAAGGTCGGACATGAGAGCCGCAATAGTATACTTGGAAACCTATAAAGAATTAACACTTGTGGGCTGTAATTATAGTGCAAAAGTCGGCCTTGGGAAGTTTGACACTTTGACTTTTTCTCATTGTGGTGAGAAAATTGAAGAGTGTTTGTGGCATTACACCTTGGATATTTTGATTTTATATTTTTCTTTTCCAGGAACAACTTGTCATTTTGCTTCCTTTTTGGAGTACGTTCCCATTTGTTCAAAAGTACTCTCTCTCTCTCTCTCTCTCTCTCTCTCTCTCTCTCTCTCTCTCTCTCTCTCTCTCTCTCTCTCTCTCTCTCTCTCTCTCTCTCTCTCTCTCTCTCTCTCTCTCTCTCTCTCTCTCTCTCTCACACACACACACACACACACACACACACACACACACACACAAGGCTAAAAATAAAATTAAAATTTATTCCATATAACTCATACAGTAGAAAGAATTTTAGAAATATATTTGAAAAATAAAGAGCATATATTGGACCTAATCCATTTAGGAAGTAGATAGCATTAATATATGGTGACTTCATTATTCGATAATCCTCTACGTAGAGCCTTTATATGAATGCTAAAACACTTGTTACCAAAGATGATGTTGCCAAGGGATATACTTGCTAAGTGTGGAACCATATCCATTTCCCGCAAGCTGAAAAATCAATCAATTTTGGCATCCGAAATAAGTTCATTAAAATCTATTTGGATAAAACGCGACCTTCTGGAATATTCCCCGACTGATGGAGTCGTCTCTAGTTGCGACATAAAAACAAACGTAACAAAATAAGGACGGAGATTCATCCGAATGTATGAATCGAGGAAGATCTTCGTCCTAGTATCTCTTCAAGCCTAATTCTCGATCTGCAGTTTGAAAACTAATCGAGTAAATAGGACAAGGAAAGTTCCACTGATTTATCTCGAGTGTAAGAGTAAGTAATCATTTGTAGGGAAGATTAAAGTAAATAAATTTTAGAGAATGGAAATATGTATTTTGTGATTACCTTTTAAAATGACCATGATACACGTTATTTATAAGGGTAGACATTCGGATAATAGTGTGCATATGTGGTCATAGCATTTTATCCTATGGTTAATGGGTTGTTCATTTGTCGGGTTAATTGTTTTAAAATGCATTAAATTTTACATCAAAAACTATTGTATGCATTCACTTTGTAAAATCTCTATTGTATTTATTAAACTTTTATTTACGTCTATTATATGTATTACATGACCTATTATACAAGTTACCGGTAATTTATATATTTTGATATATATTTTAAAGAAATGGAAAAACACACAAGGATGACATGTCATCGAATTTTGTCATGTCAGGTTTGACAACTCATCTTCATTGTTTTGTTGACTTTTGTTTTTATAACATTAAAATTAGAAAATCTCTATCCCTGTTCATCTTAATTGTTCATATTCCACCAATGAAAACCCAATTTGCAACAAAACAGTTTCAAAATTAATCAATTCAAAACAAAAATTGATACTAACCTAAAAAAACAATCCAACACAAAATTCAAAACAGATGGATAAATATATTTCTTTTATTCATCACAAAATTGTTACAATCTGTTACAAGATGATAAATCTTTTTCTTTTAAGAAATTTCCAGAAATTAGCAACCCAAACAAACAAATTAATCAATTCAAAACAAAATTCAAAACAGATGGATTCAAGCTTTCGGGATTAAAAACTCCGATTTCGAAAACCGTGGTCCGACCAAAACTCCGATGGCGTAGGCGTCTGAGCAACGGTGGTCGGTGGCGTAGGCGTCTGCGCAACGAGCGATGGTGGCGGCGGCGAACGGTGGTCCGACCAAAACTCCGATTTCGAAAACCCAACAACGTTGTTTGTTATTCCAAGATGTTGAGTGCCAGTTTTGTTCAAACCCTAACCCTAGAAATTGTGTTTGAAAAGAGGGGAAACATATGTATCGATTATATTTGTTGATTTTAGGGAAGGGGAATAGAGATTTATGTTTTGATTTTTGGGGAGGATTGATGTAGATTTGAAGTTGTGAATGAGATCTGGGTAGATGATAGGGGTAATTGGGTTTTTATTTAAAATTTGTATCATTAATGTTATAAAATATATTTATTATTAATTATATTCCATGTAGATAAAAACCTATTCCACATGTGCATACAACAAGTTACAAGTTAAATAATACATACAATAATGATTTACAAAAGTTTATTATATACATTAGATGATTTGAAATTTGGATACATACAATAGTTTTCGATGACAAGTTCAATGTATTTTCAAACAATTAACCCTTCATTTGTCCATGTTCACTCCATCTTTCGGTCTCAAGTCCATATAATGTAGTTTGGTTGGATTGTCTTCTTACTCACCTTTGGAATCCATCTTTCGGCTTGATGGTCCCTCCCGGTGTGGTATGGTAATTAAGTTGTTCTCCTACGTTTTTCGTACCAAGGTTCCGATCATATAAACCGATGGTACTTCAATAGCCCCTTAATCTAAGATTGTATAAATAAGTTATATAATGCTAGACTAATAAATTATTTTCTTTGGGATTTACTTTACCATTTTTGAAAGGGAAAATACTTATGCGGTTTTGGCGGGCTCTTAGGTGGCGTATTCTAATTGGTTGCTAGTGGTTAGAGTTGACGAGACGCGCGTCCCATTGGTTTCCGCTCACCCTCCCTATAATTATCCGTTTTAATTTTTTCATTTATACTTTTTTACTATGTTTTTCGTTCAATTTTTTGTCTCAGTTTCTTTTGTTCCTCCTTTACTACGAAAGACGAACCGAACCAATAATTGATGTAAGAGAGCTAAAGGCGAATGAAAAGATCCCAGTAGCTCATAAAACCAAGCTACCTAAAATCCTATGGATGACGCCAAATGTTGTGTCACATAACAGTCGTAACACAATAACGAAGATTCGGATCCGAAGGTATGATCCAAGGAAGATCTTCATCCCACGATATCCTCAAGCTGAACTCTTGATCTGGAATATGAAAACTAACCAAGTAAATCGGGTGGGCAAAGTTCCCATAATATACCTCGATTGTGAGAGTAAATAATTGTTTCAAGATAACATTACAAGAAATAAGTTAAAAAGTAGAAACACATTTTTTGTGATTACCTTTTGAAATGACCATGATGGTTCGTTAACATCCATGTTGCAAGCAACTTACCCCCCCCCCCCCCCCCCCCCCCTCCCTACCAAACACACACACACACTTAGTTGCGCTACATCTTCATCACCTTTTCCCTTTTACATTTCTCTATGCACTCACCATCCCTAGTTCACTAGCATTTTCCTTCTCCACTCCACCATCTTCAATTTTATAAAAACTTTTCATCACGCAACAATAGAATTAAGAAATAATCCAAAACACCAAATAATTTCATTGGAAAATCCATAAGGACCGTCTTCGTTGGGTGACATTTTCCGTCTTCATTGGACCCGTAGGTAGGTTTTTCGAAGTGGCTTGTGGTGGAGCTTCCTACGGGTTCATCCATTCTCATTCTGGAATTACTATGTTTTTAAGCTCCGTAGAGTCTGTAGCCACAAAACACATCATGTCATTTGTAACATTTTGCCTTTCCATGACCATGATATTGTTTGCTTTTCCAATTAGGCTCATGAATATGCTTTTAATGGATCTTCCCAATGAATAATCTTTCATAGAATTATTATAACCGATAAACGTTTGACTTCAGAGTTTATAAGTTGTGCAATGCATGAAGTCTCAAAACGGATCATGTCATGAGAAGTCAAGATTTTTCCTCTTATAATTAACATCACTCTTTTCCATAATAGATGTGAAATTTGCCTAAGATGCTACAACTTTTGTGATTAGGATGCTTGCGGGGAAATTTAGTGGTACTGAAAAAAAATTACGCTTAGTTTAGATATGTTTTTTCGTTTTGAAAATTTAAACTATGTCTTTTCGTTTAATGTGGTAACATTCTATTAATTTTGTCCGCACTTATTGATATAGACAATTTGTATACATTTATAAGTGTGAAGATATTGAAAATTGACTATGTATTTTCAAAAAATGCGAAAATATAAAATGCATATGATTAACCATATTGTTGTAATTCGCATCCAAAATTAAAGCTCAATTCGAATATACGAAAAATAATTATTGCTTATTTTAGAAAAGAGTCTCTTTACAAAGTAAATGCATTCACCTCGTGCTTTTCATTGTTACCAAATTACCTTTCTTCGGATTTTAGGAATAAAAGGTTTCATCTTAATGATTCTCCTATTTTATTTTACTACTTATAGAAATTGATGGAGGTATATTACAAAATGTCTTTAGATCATATCCGGAATAATCTAAATTCAAATATATCTATTCTAGGATATTGTAATATGAGCACATGTCATAATGAAGCCAAACATGCGCTACATCAACTATATATTTTTGATTATTTTGTACTCATTCTGTTGAGGTGTTTACGTAAAAACTTAAATATACATTATAAGATAATTTCTATATACATGTGAAGACAAAAAATAATTCAAAATGCGGACATTTTGTTTACAGTTACGATCATGTATGATGTATACATGGTTTTTACTTTAAGTATATTTGATGTACAGTTTCGTACAAAATTAAAGTAATGGTGATTAAAAGAAATACAAGAAAGGTTAAGTAAACTAAAGGAGTTTTTCCGAGTAACACCTCGATCCACTGTCACAATCATAAATTTGGTTATGGATAAAATAAGAGTACGGTATGTAGCTCTTTCTAGGAGGCTCAAAACCGTTCACCATACCCTAAGGGGATTATTTCAGGCACCGTGATCTCAACAACGAGCCAATGTCACTACAACAATCAACACCTTTAGCGACGAAAAAAAATCGTCGCTAAAGGCCAAAAATCTTCGCGAAAGGGCTTTGGCGACGACAAATCGTCGTTGAATAGTCGTCGCAAGCGTTCCGTCGCGAAAAGTGTTTGGCGACGACTCAGTTTCGGAACATCGACGATCCGCGGGTCCCACTTTGACTTTTTCAAACCAATTTTTTTAATTATTTAATTATTTATTGATTTATTTAATTATTTATTGATTTATTTATTGATTGATATATTTATTTAATTAATTATTATTTATTTCATTATTTAATTATTATTTATTTAATTAAATAAATTATTATTATTAAATAACACCTTTAACGACGACCGGCGACGATAAATTGTCGCTAAAAGTCTACCAGCTAAAACAATACAACAGCTTTTTTTGTGCTTATTTCCAAGCTTTCTGCTTATTACGATCCAAACAGCATATTCCTAACAAAATTTTAAAAAGAAATGAATAATCAAATAATCCAAAGTCTTACAACCATAAAACATTCAACAATAAAAATAATCTAAATGTCGATAACATACATAATCAAAGATAAAACGTTCGAAATTGTTCCAATTTATTCAAACACACACATTATTCATCATCTTCATTGTTGTCCTCCGACACCTCTTCCTCCTCGTCCTCCTCGTTTTTTTATTGGTTGGAAATCCGGAAATAACAAATCTCGGGTTTGCGGCTTTTATTGCGTGCATATATTTTGTGAAATCATTCATACTCACCATATTTTCTTCTTGCATTTTCGTTTTCCCTTTTCCTCTTGATAATAAAGACATCAAGGATCCCGTGATTGAACTTGGTAATTTTCGTCCCCGACCTCGATTGTGTCCATTACGAGTTTTCAAAACCTCCTCCAATATATCCTCTTCGCTCGTACCCGACGGTGAGTTAGTTTTCAAATTCACCATTTTTTCATAAAAGAAACCAAATAAGAATAATTATAAGTTACTAGTATTTGGTTAGTAATATATCACCCATTTCGCCCACCTTAACCCATTTGACTCAAATGACCCATTTGACTCAAATGACCCATTTTAACCATCTTTATTCTCATTTTAACCATTTCGCCCACATTGACCCGTTATATCCATTTAATCCATTTTGTCCACTTTGACCCATTTTACCCATCTTTATCATTTTTTCCATTTAACCCATCTACGGGATCGATTAATTTCGGACCTAAGGTATCAGTATACTGAAATAAATCATTAAACCTACATTATACAAACTTATTTACATACAAATCATACAAATTCATACAATGTACATAAAAATTCATACAACTCTTTGAAACAAAAATCATACAAATCTATACATACCAATTCATATAGTTCTAAACATACAAATTATACAAATTAATTTATACAATTCTATACAAACTTATATACATACAAAAGGTCTAAATTTTAATTAACCTATACTATTTCATACAATATACATAAAAATTCATACAACTCTTTCAAACAAAAATCATACAAATCTATGCATACCAATTAATACAATTCTAAACATACAAATTATACAAATTAATTTATACAATTCTATCAAATAAAAGTATTCACTTTATCAAATAAACCTATATTATGCAAACTTTTATACATACTAACTATACAAATTCTAATTATACAAAATAATAACCAAATTAAATTTTGATACTAACCTTTAGTGGAGATGGTAGATAAAGACAATAGTCGCATAAATCACAAATCTAACACAATTATACCTAAATTAATAATCGGAAAAATTACATTAATTAAGTTTATGAAAAAAGAAAAGAAACAAACCTAGATGTTGTGATGGTGGTGGTAGCGGTTTGGTGATGGTGGTGGTGGTTTGGAGGTGATGGTGGTGACGGATTGGAGTTGATGGTGGTGGGCGATTGGTGTGATGGTGGTGGTGGTGGTTATAGTTTGGTGGAGTGGAGTTTGAGATGGGTGACCCAAATTCAAGATTTTACCCGATTGTGTGTGTTTTGAGAGTTGAAAGTAGATTATAATGGTGTTTGTGGTTGTTGTGGGGATAAGGCAAACATAGATAGCGGCCTTAGGAAGCAACTTTTCTTGTGGTAATCTGGAATAGTACATTCCGCGACGACTTTTACTTTTCGCGACGATAAATCGTCGCTGTACCTCTTGCCCGAGAAAAGTGAAATGTTTGGCGGGCTAACCCAAATAGGTTGAATTTCCTTGACCCAATCTACCGATACGATAAGTCGTCGCTAAAGGTCAAACGATTTTTTTTTAAGTATAATATTAATATTAGGTTTATATATAATCATGAAAATATAAATTAATAGTGATGAATATATAAATTAGTTTAAATTATGTTTGGTATAAGTTAATAATGTATATATAAATTAATTTAAAAACGTTATCGACTTGCTTTTGTAATTCTTGATGAAATGTAATACTTTATGTATATTGTGCTATAACCCAATTTAATAATTGATGAAAATGTATTTATCGATTCAATAATTCCCTATTAACCACGTTCAATAGCTAGCGACACACGTACAGTAACTTGAATATTCGATGTTTAATTAATGGTGAGTAGACGATTGAATAGCTTTAAATATGTGATAAGATACATTGAAATTGTTACTTATGATATTTGATCGATCGATTCTTTGATAATTCCACATTAAAACATACGCAGTGAATAACTTCGGATGTCATGTTTATAAGTCTAGTACTATTTAGGGTTTGGGTTCAGGGTTTAGGATTATATGGTTTAGCTAGGGTTTTAGGTTTAGGTTTTGGGTTTATAAGTGTTATTGTTTTTAAAAGCTTCAGATTCGATGTGTAGCGTTAGTTTAGTGTTTACATTTAACTTTTAGGGTTATGAGTTTAGGATTTATATAAGGTCTAACATTAGGGGTTTAGTGTTTAGGGGTTTGAGATTTAGGTTTAAGGTTTTATAAGTGTTATCATTTTAAGTATTATCGACTTAAATCATAGGTAGTTAGGGGTTTAGGGTTTACGATCCTACGATTCTAATACGTACCCAATGCATATACTTATAGTTAATATCACGACATGTCTTATTATAAATTTCCGCTATGATAGTATACGATTATTAAACATATTAATTAACTACCATTTCAGATATATAAAAATATGTTTTTACATTAAACTTAAGAATATTATTTTTAATAATCTAATTACTTTTAATTTCTTATTATCAAGTAATTATATTATAAACAAAAATTATTTTTTAAAATACATTATATATTATAAAATTTGATATTATAAATATAAGTTCCATTTATTAAATATATATGATTTCATATATTTTAATAATATTTTAAATATTTAAATAATTAATTACATTTAATTTTAAGATTATTATTTTTAATAATTTAACTACTTTTAATTTCTTATTATCAAGTAATTATATTTTAATCAAAAATTATTTTTTTTAAATGACATTATATATATTAAATTTTGGTATGTTATAAATATAATTTAATATATTTTAATAATATTTTAAATCATTAAATATTTCTTGTTAAAATTAAAAAATATTTTAATACACATTTGGCGACGATACATCGTTGATAAAGAGTATTTTATTATTTTAAAAAATTAAATATTATTTAAATAATCATTTAATTATTTATTAATAATTACTAAATTTCGTTAGACATTTTGCGACGATTTTTTCGTCACTGTATTTATGAATAATTTAAATATATATATATATATATATATATATATATATATATATATATATATATATATATATATATATATAGGTGGATTCATTTAGGAACCACTAAATATTTAGGAACCATTAGGAACCAATATTCACCAGTGTATATATATGATATTCACCAATGTATATAAAGCATATGTATATATATATATACACTGGTGAATATTATATGTATATACACTGGTGAATATTATATGTATATACACTGGTGAATATCATATTAAATATACACTGGTGAATATCATATATATACACTGGTGAATATTGGTTCCTAATGGTTCCTAAATATTTAAATGGTTCTTAAATGAAACCAACTCTATATATATATATATATATATATATATATATATATATATATATATATATATATATATATATATATATATATATATATATATATATATATATATATATATATATATATATATATGTATATATATATATATGTGTATATATATGTAATAATTTAAAATAATTAATTAAATTCGTTAGAAATATTAAGATTTATCGTTATGAAAGGTTTTGGCGGTATTTGACGGGAATATAAATATTAATCGTTAAATAATTTAAATAATATCGTTGCTAAATAGTATATGTCGTCGCTAACAAATCGTCGCTAAAGAGGTGACCGTAGAAAGTCAAAATGTTCCAAAAGTTTGTCGTTTAGTGACATTTTAGCGACGACTTTAAGTCGTCGCGAAAAATATCGTATAGTGTGTGGGGTTTCATTTATTTGTTCTTTTTTCAAAATGTAAATCCTTTTAAACGAATATTTTCTTTTAATACCTCCCAATCCCAATTTCTTAAAAATAAAAAAATAAAAAAGTTTTTGTTGTAGGTGCTACATGGAGGAATAAAACAACCCAATTTTTTTTTAACCTTTTTTTCTTTTCATTTTTGGTTTAACCCTTTTTAGTTTACATTTTTACTCTAAATTTTTTCATATTTAAGTTTTTAATTTATTTCAATGTTTATCAATAAAATTGCTAATTTTGTTTTAAGATTTTTTAAAATATGAAATTTTGATTATTGAATATCTTTTAATCAATGTATTGTTTTCTCTTTTATTTTAAATAAATGTATTGGAGTTTTAATTTAAGAAAAAACGTATCGGATAACTTGAATTATCATTTCGAATGTTAAGTTAATTATGGTTTAACTGAGACAGTAGATTGGCATGGCCCCAATAACTTGATGCTCTAAGTATCGAAGGGAGATTAGCCTTTTCACCATACGTGAAGATGTGGTCATTTATTTATCATGCTTTACTTTTTGATTTCTCTCTTTTTCTATATTTTCACATACTACCATATACACATAAACATACACATTTATAAGGGTATTCATTTGGATGGATCGGTTCAATCCGATCCAATTAGATGAATCCGATTGGATTTCGTTTCCTAAAATATGAAGCCGAACCATTCAAACAGACTTACAGTCCGAACCGAACCGAACCAAATTACTATTCGGCTGGACCGGTTTTTAAATTCACTACAAGAAACGGACACTACGGCGACGACAAAAAATCGTGCCTAAAGGGAAAAAATCGTGCCTAAAGGCCTTTGGCAACGATTTGTCGTCGCCGAATGGTCGTCGCCGTAGGTTAGTCGAGGAAAGTGTTTGGCGACGATTTAGTTTAGAAACAGCGACGACTGAGTGGGACCCACTTTGACTTTTTCAACCCCTTTTATTTAATTATTTAATTATTATTTATTTAAAGATTTATGTTACTGAATTTTATTTATTTAATTATTAATTATTTTATTTAAATAATATATTTGATAAATCATTTTAAAATATATTTAGTAAATATAATTTTATTTTAATTAATATATTTAATTATCTTATTTAATTAAAAACATTTATTTTTGATTGCAATATACCCATTATAACTATATAAATACGAAAATAAAAATCAATCAATATATATATATATATATATATATATATATATATATATATATATATATATATATATATATATATATATATATAACCATTATCTATACATAATCACAAATAAATAAAATCCATAAATCTTCAATAATCAATCAAACTTAACATAAATAACAATTTATTATATATTACAAACTTTTAAAAACTAAATAGCACAAAAATAAAAATCATGGCGGCAGGTGGTGGCGGTGGTGGCTGGAGGGGGTGGTAGCAGCAGGCGACGGGTGATGGCAGCAGGTGGTGGTGGTGTGTGATGGCAGCAGTTGGTGGTGGCGTGAGGGGGCAGCGGGTCACGGTGGCAGCAGGCGGCAGCAAGCGGTGTTGGCAGCAGCGACAACAGGCGGTCGAGGCAGCAGACGGTGGTGGCAGCAGCGGCATGAGGCGGTGGTGGCAGCCAAAGATATGTGGTGGTGGTGGTGGCGGTGAGGGGAAGATAAAGGGATGTTTTGTATGTTAGAGAGAGGGTGAAATGGTGGTTTGGTGTTTGTAAAAAATATAAAAAAAAGGGTGAAATGGTGGTTTAAGTATTGTAAAATTTTGGAAAAATAATGGGAGGAAAACTTTGGGGGGGGGGGGGGGGGGGGGGGGGGGGGGGGGGGGACTTTTTGTTAAAAATCTAGATTAAAAATTATTTATAAAATATATTGTTATTATTGATAATATTAATATTAGGTTTATATGTAATAATGAAAATATATATAATAATCAATATATAGATTAACTTATATTATGTTTGGTATAAGTTGATTTTTTACATTTGAATAACAAAATGTTTATTTAATGCAAATTTTTTTTTAAATTTAGTATGTAATTAGATTAGTAACGAAAACGTTTAAATAATATTAGTAATGAAAATGAATTTAAATTATATTAAGTATAAGTTATTAATTTAAATTATATTAGGTATAAGTTATTAAACTATGAAAAAACGATATCGACTGGTTTTGCGATTGTCGATGATCAAGAGTGAGTAGTCGATTGAATACCTCCATGTGTGATAGTATACATTGACATTGTTACAAGTTATGTAATGATCGATCAAATCATTGATAATTGGATGTCATGTATGTCTGGTACTATATATTGAGGGTTTAGGGTTATGGTGTTCGGGTTTAGGTATGGGTGTACGTAGTCGATGAATGTTGTTCAGGTTAACTCTAATAGTCGATGAACGGTGTTCTAATATAGTCGATGAATGGTGTTCTAATAGTCGTTGAATGGTCGATAGATGAATGGTCTATACAACTTTGCCTTACTAATGTTAACTTTAATAGTCGATAAATGGTGAATAGTCGATGAATGTTGTTCGGGTTTAAGTTTCTAGGGTTACGATGGTTTAGGTTTCTAGGGTTACGATGGTTTAATGATATTAGTTTAGGATTTAAGGTCTAGCAAGGGGGTTATGGTGTTCAAATAGTCGATGAATGGTCGATACATGAATGGTAACTTTGCCTTATGTTAGCTTTAATAGTCGATAGTCGATGAATGTTGTTTGGGGTTTACGTTTATGATGGTTTAGGGATATGAGTTTAAGATATAAGGTCTAGCATTACGTGGTTATGGTTAAAAGTTATACTTATACCACAACATGTCGTATTACAACTTTTCATTATAACAGTAAACAATTATTAATCGTATTAATTATTTAATTACGATATTAGATCTTTAAAAATATGTATATACATTTATTTGAAGTATATTAACATTAATAATATAATTACTTTTAATTTCTTATTATCAAATAATTTTATTTCAAACAAAAATTATTATATAAAATTAACATTATATATTATTTAATTTGATATATTATATTTTCATTTTTTAAATATAATTTAATTAAAAAAAATTATATATATTAAACATTATATAATTTTAATATATTAACATTATATATTATTTAATTTAATATATACAGTTTAATTATTATTTAGATTATTTAAATAATTTATTAATTGAGTAAGACCTACGGCGACGATTTGTCGTCCCTAAATGTCTACCTAAATTAATTAATTATTTTAATGTTTTATAAACTATTTAAATAAACATTTAATTATTTATTAATTGAATAAATATGTGGGAGGGACCTACGGCGAAGACAAATCGTCGCCGTAGCTTTTGGCGGGATTTGGCGGAAATTATTAATATTTTTAGTTAAAGGCCTATGTGTGACAAAGTTAAAAAGTTGATTTTTTTTGTCTTTTAGCGGGCCTTTAGGGAAAAATTTTTGTCGTCGCCGTAGGTGTCGTCGCCAAAGGTTATTATTCTTGTAGTGATTTCGGTTTTCTATTGCTATTTTAATGTATATTCCATTGATTACAACAACACTTATGTGCATATGTATCGAAAGAAAGTGTTCATAAAATAGGTGAAAAGTTGAGATCAATGTCAAAGACCACTAATTCATGAATACATAATAAGAAATATACTAAAATTATAGGTTTGAAACCATTATAGTTGAACACACAAATAAAATATTAATGTATTCTGGAATATTAAGTAAATTATATTGTTATTCGGTTTTTTTGGATTATACGGTAGTTATATATGAACCAAAAACCAACCAAAAATCCAAAATTTTAATTCAGTTTTGATCTAATTTGAAAAAACACTGAAAAACCAAACCATGTGGTCTAATCCAAATTATCCAAATGAATAATTCGATTTTATTCAAATAGTAAACACATTCACATTTACATCCACACACCTCTCAATAACTATTTTGGCTCCGCCCCCTATGTTAATTATTTATGAAAACGTTAACCAATCTTTAAACAAAACATGGTGTAACTAATAAATTATGTTTTCAATTAATAATATTTTACTCAAATAAGATTTGTTTCAATCAAACTTCAGTTCATCTTAAACTGTCAGCTTCGTTAATGTTTTGGTGATATGAAAACATAGAAAACCGATAAGTATAAGGTTAGTTCATAAAACGTTAACTAATTCTATAACAGCACACAATGTATATAAAAGAGTGTTTTTAACCTATTTTTGGTTGACTATGTTAACGATTGTGACATGACATGATGGATACAAACTTTGAATTTGAGTCATCGTTTAAAATCAATCCAATTTCATTTAGATTATGTGTCTGCATAATGAAGTGGATAATTGGTCCCCCCCTCAAAAAAAAATTATCTCGTTCATATATATATCATTAAATCCTATATGACGATATGTTTCAAACATAATATTTCTCCTACTATACTTATACACCACAACAATGACGACGATGACACTAAAATCATTAATTAGAGTCGTATCTACAATGAGGAACAATGGTTGGAATAAATATGGAAATTGTCCTTAGTTGTTAAGAGATATCGAGTAAGGTGTGAGCCGGTATTTAGTTGGTTAGAACTATTTGTGTGATGAAATGAATTTAATTCATAGATTCATATGAGTTACTAAGACTTAAATTAGTTTTTATTAATCTAATTTTAATATTAAAAGTAGGTTGAATAGTATATAAAACGTCCATTGCAAATTTTGGTTTGGGTGTTCTTTTAAACTTTTTGGTATAATTCCGTACCTTTACAAATATGTATATATAATGTTTCATGCTTTAAACCCCTTAATACTTGTTAAAACATAGAACTTGGGTAATATTTATGTTTTTAATGAGATAACTTATAACCAAAAGATATTGTAAGTATTTTAATGTACTTTTAAATGTAATTTTCTCATTTGATTTTGTGAAAAAAATTTTGTTTACTGATCACAGCCCTACTACTAATTATGGAGCAACATCACTAATTACCTAAAACCGCAAGCTCATCGTAATCCAGCATGGAACGTCATCGGGAAACTAGTGTTGGGGGCTACAGCCTATTTTATTTGGCATGAGAGAAACATCCGGTTATTCAAGAAAGGGCCGTAGATCGGTTGAGCAGCTAGTTAGAATTATCATTGACATGGTTCGATTAAAGATTACAACCACTTGATTCAGAAGCATGTCTAGGAAATAATGGAAATATTTACGGCTTAAAAGATTGGCCTAGATTAACTAAAAGTGGTGTGGTTTAGGTGCCTGGTTGTGGTGTGATAGTTTGAGCATGCCTCTTACCTTCCGGGTGGTCGTTTAGACTAGCTTTGTTCTGTAATTATTTGTTTTATGAAAATTTTTTAGGGTATCGTCCCATTTACCTAAAGAAAAACTTATAACCATAAGATTTTTTTTTCTCGAATATTTACCTATAACATGCTTTAACATGTGGAAGGCATTTGTCCACCCGGCATTTTACAAGCCCTTGCGAATTGTCTACTGATTTATATCTTGTAATTCATAAACTAGTAAATTAATATGTTAACAAAAAAGAGCTTTTTAGTTGGTATCCACAAATGGCATACCTCCACGATCTTCAATAGTCAAATCTATTTCACAATGCTAATAACCACGATAGTTGCTTAGAAATACTTTATCAAAGATGTCGTGATTATTAATTACAAGTAATCATCATATCATTTAAGGTTGGCAAAACCCGGTAGCATAGAATGTTTATATTAAATATCTTATTATTCATTGAGTCTCTTGTAGATCTAGCGAAAGATAATTTAATACACAGATATATCAGGAAAATTTGAAGCGTATAATTTACGAAATACATTAACAACTCGATGAGTTGAGAGAATATATAATACTCATATTATGACTAAACGCACTTTCAACATGTCTATTGTAGCTTGTGAAAGAGTGAACTTGATAGTTTAGGGAAACCTTGAAGCCTAGTGGATTAAGAAATTGTGTTAAAGACCTCCATTCTTCAAGCCGAAACAAAATCGGGAGAAAATATGTTGATATTAAGAGACCAAAAACCAATGCTATCACCAAGAAAAATGCAATAACCACATGCCAACTAGTTAGTCTTAACGAACCCGACCTAGTAAGTATTCGTTGACACTAAAACTAGCATGTAGATTCCATTTATAAGAGTCCCTTTGAGGTAACCATTAATGCTTTTGACAACTTGAAAATAAGTTTCAAAACGGTCATTTATATAGGAAAACACTTCTTATAGAAGAGCTTGTATGTGTCGAAAAATTGGTCATATGATTAGGATTTCTTCTTGGGTCATCTGCTTCATAGTTTAATTAAGAATTGCGATTGGATATAACACTACAAGAAGAAGAGGTCTTGGTGATAAAAAATTTTAGCAATGAATATTTTTGTTCACTAATAGCTTTATTTAGTCACCATAACAAAAGTGGTCACTAAATTTGGTCTCTAAACAATATTACTGACCAAAAAATAACCTTATTTGATCTCTAATAAAATTAGTGACAAACCTATAGTAAAAAAAGTGATCACTCAAAATTGGTCAATAATATCATTATTGGCCAAATATTTGGTCACTAAGTATTCGATAACACTGAAACAAGCATGTAGATTGCATGTATAAAGAGTCCCTTTGATGTAAGCATTAATGCTTTTGACAACTTGAAAAATAAGTTTCAAAATGGTCTTTTTATATAGGGAAACACTTCTTAGAGAAGAGCTTGTATGTGCTGAAAAATTGGTCATGTTATTAGGATTTCTTCTAGGGCATCTGCTTCATAGTTTAATTAAGAATTGTGATTGGATATAGTAAAAGCACTACAAGAAAAATAGGTATTAGTGACGAAATTTTTTAGTGATGAAATTTTTTAGTCATGAATATTTTTGGTCACTAATAACTTAATTTATTCATCATAAAAAAAGTGGTTACTAAATTTGGTCACTAAACAAAATTAGTAACAAAAAAATAACCTTAATTCAGTCTATAATAAAATTAGTGATGAGTCTATAGTGACAAAAAGTGACCACTCAAAATTAATCATTAATATCATTATTGACCAAATATTAGGTCACTAAGTATTCGTTAACACTCAAACAAACATGTAGATTGCATGTATAAGAGTCCTTCTGAGGTAACCATTAATGCTTTTGACAACTTGAAAAATAAGTTTCAAAACGGTCATTTATATAGGGAAACACTTCTGGGAGAAGAGCTTGTATGTGCTGAAAAATTGATCATGTTATTAGGATTTCTTCTAGGGTCATGTGCTTCATAGTTTAATTAAGAATTGTGATTGGATATAGTAAGAGCACTACAAGAAAAATAGGTATTAGTGACGAAATTTTTTAGCAACAAATATTTTTGGTCACTAATAGCTTTATTTAGTCACCATAAAAAATACGGTCACTAAACAAAATTTGTGATTAAAAAATAACATTATATGGTTTCTAATAATATTAGTGACGAACCTATAGTGAAGAAAAGTGATCACTCAAAATTGGTCATTAATATCATTATTGACCAAATATTTGGTCACTAATGATGTTTGTGACCAAATATTTAGTCACTAATAATATTATTGACCAAATTTGACTTGTCACTAAAAACCTTTTTTCTTGTAGTGAAGTTAACCGCTCCAGTGAATTCAATATGAAACTTACTAAAGCGATATTGCTAGATGACCATGTATACTTAATACTTGAATGTGTTGTGTCGTAATCACTAACTTAGGTGAATCATATCTTTAATGAAATAAAACTCGATTAAAACACACATCAACTTTTTATGAATTTGCATTGTTGGTTAACTGTAGATGTAGAATGTTGTCGATTATGTCTTATGTATATTAAAGAGTCACAGTTGAAATTTTAGCGAGTACTTCAATTGCTTCTTCCCCCACCCGTTTTGACAACAGATACTCGTCAAACTTATACATTTACTCTCATACAAACTGAAAAATCTTCTCTCCTTCAAATGGAATTCCCTCCTATCGCTCAAACCGAAGAACCACATCACCAGTATATATGTACCTTTTCCGCAAAAGGGTCTCGTTCTGTTGAAAGTGTTCGTAGCGCTGTTGGTTTAGTTCCCCACTCGGATTGTCACAATATTTTCTACACATAGTGCTGATGTATCAGATTAGTGAGTTTTACAAACTTATATTAGTCGGCCTAAATCTACGAACCACTAAACTAGAATTAGAAAGTGGTAAGTTAACCGGGGGTCATTGTGTCATAGTCGAATTTGAAACAAAAGCTCTTTCCGGAGACGCGTAACTCTTTTTTAATCTTGTCCTATAGTTTTTTCTTTTAAGTTTTTGGTTTATATTTAAAAAACTACTAGCATGCAATGAAATAAAGAAAACAAACACGGAAATAATAAAGTAAAACACAATCAATTTAACGGGAAAAGTGTTTGTCGTGATTTCATAGCTAGAATTTTGGAGTAACACTAATAATAAGATCTAGTTGATATCAGTCTAGTCGTGTCATTGATGATTTGTAATCAATAAACCCTAATAATGTGGCTTATGCACTAGATTCTTAGAGCACCCGGAGTGGGGGCGTTCTCGGGCCGTTCTCGAACTCACAACGACCGTTGTGGTCGTTATCACTCCGGGTGTCTCGTTGTCAGCCTCGTTGTGAGGCCATCGTTCTCCCAACAACGGTTCGTTGTTGATTTTTTTTTTTTTTCTTTTCTTCTTTCTCTGCTTTTTCTTTTCTTCTTTCACTTCTTCTTTTTTCTTGGTTTCAAATCGATTGTTTTTTTTTTCTTTGTTTGCAGGGAGGGAGGAGGGAGGCTGAGGGAAGGGAAGAGGTGTTTTTAGGGTTTGTTTTTTTTTATATATGTTTTTAAAAATTTTAATTTTGGGGCCTAATGTTTTTAGGGTTTGTATTTTTTATCCTCAATTTTTCAATTTTGCCATAATGTTTTAGTTATTTACGTTTAGATTTATTTTTAATTATTGTATTGTATTTTTTTTAATTATTGTATTGTGTTTTTTTTAATTATTGTATTGTATTTTTATTTTAATAAAATGTATTATTTATTTTATTTAAATCTTTTAAGAAAATAAAAATAAAAATTAAAGTGGGTCCCACAACTCCCACAACCTCCAGAACCCTCCCTATCATAACAACCCCACAATCTCACAACCATCATTCTCACTGCCACGTCATCACCTTTTTCCCCACAACCACCCACAACCCTCATTGTCACTCATTATCACTCCGGGTGCTCTTACAATGTTATAATCATTGACATCGATTTGTAACTAGTATGTCAGAAAGAACTAAACTCATAAAGTATGACTAGACAATCGGTTAATATTGATATCTAATCTCCTAACACCTAAACCTTTATCTAATTATAGTCATTTAAGTTTGGGATCACCTAAATTTATGAAATCCTATAGTCATTTAATTTACCTAGTTGTTATAAGCAAAGTTTCATGTATTTACAAAACTTGGGTTGCTATATAGTAATCACTATGGATTCAAAATCATTCATACTTGACTACGTAAACCTACCTTTTATCATTCCTGATTTCCCCACTCACATACACACTAACAAGGGGCCATAATTGTAGACACTACACGAAAAACATTGATAGCTGATGACAACATAGATCGCATGTATGTTACAAATCATTGATTAGAAGGAAGGTGCAAGTAAGTTTTCATGTAAGCATCGTAGCAGTTTATTATCACCCCTAATATTCTAATCTACTATATCACAACAAACACTAATCCGACTTGTCATAGCTTGTGTGCATGGTGTTGTTAATTAGTTCGGGATCCTTTTTGCTTGAAAATCATGTGCATTAACTCATTTCCACCAAGATACCATCTAAAACCTTCACTACAAGAAATAGTGCTTTTGCTGACAGACAAAAAGTGTCAGGAAAAGTATAAGAAGTGTCAGGAAAAGATAAATTACCTTCTCCTTCACTTATTATAAGTGTTGGCAGAAGCTCCGACGGTAAAGGTTATGGTGACACACCTATCCTGACACATCATATGTCTACATAGGTTAGATCTTTTGCCTACACCAACTTTTGTGTCAAGAATTGACAATTTCCAGAAAACTTTCATACAGAACTTTTGCAACCACATATTAGAACTTTCAGAAATACCAAATAATAATTTTCAATCTAGTCATAATATAAACATCGCACGCAAATCATAATCCATACAAATCATAATCCATAAAAATCATAATCCATACGGAACTCTTTATCCGACATGAGCATTACATGTACTTAATACCAAATGTCGTTGTCGTAGCAGTGTAGCACTAGTAAAACGAGATAATCAGTTTGTCTTCTATAACTCTTGAATACTTTGCCTTCATTTCCTGCCGTCGAAATAAATAAGTTAAAACCTTTTCGAATGTTTGCACACCAATATGACAATATCACATGTCTGAAATGGTAAAAAAATATATATATATATGGTATATTGAATTAGTGCATATCCTCTGGAAAAGTTTGTTATGACGAAATGGTAAGTTTGTTATTAGCATAACAAGATCTATTTACCATTTTGTTCTAAAATATCAAATATGGGCGAACACAAATTCCCCTCGACCTGTTTATATCTACAGGGCACTAAAGATTTCTTATTGACTAGCTTATAAGACCTAAAGACCAATGTTTAAACTAACCACAAGTATATTCACATTCAGTATGCTATGCACATGAGAATCACAAGTATATTCACATTCAGTATATTCACATTTAGTATGTTATGCACATTCAGTTCATTAGAAGCAAAGTGTATTTGTTTACAGATTTGCAAGTAGTAAGACGACTAAATGTATGAAAAGAAATGAAAAATATTTAAATGTTTTTCCAAACGCATACCTCGTAGCAGATGTGGGATTCTTTCCAGATGTGGGATTCTTTGGATGAGAACTCGTACTATATGTAGGATTCTTTGGATGAGGACTTGTAGCAGTTGACCTTTGATTTTTTGGATGAGAACTTGTAGCGGTTGATGCTAAATTCTTTGGATGATGACTTGCACCAGTTGATCTTGCATTCTTCGGATTATGAGTATTATCACGAACATTGCATGCATTGTCACCCTAATAAAGAGACAGGAAAATTTTTATCAGGATGGAAGAAAAACATCTTTTTCACACATTCACGTAGAGTTTAAATGAGAAGTCAACAAAGTGATGTTACCTCCATGTTAGTGTTGGCGCGACTTGTGATAGTGGACAAATTCAGTCGAGGTATATGTTCTTTCACATCATCAACCAAACTCATTATAACCTCACGAAGATCTTTCACTTCAGCCTTTAGTATAGGAACTTGAGGATCCTGAACTCTTCTTTTCTTTGCAGTCGGGAACTTGCCCATACAACGAACATTCCCTCCCCTTTCAGGTCCTTTGACTTTAGCTAAGTCATCATCTATCCAGTAAGGAGACCCATCTCTCATTGTCTCTTGAGCAGTGCTAGAGTCACCAATGGCTTTTATCGCTTCCTGTAATTTGTACAATGATTTAGTGTTTTTATCGCTTCCTGTAATTTGTACAATCATTTAGAGATAATTAAAAAACAGCTAAAGTGACTCCATATATTGTATTACTCTACCTGATCTAACATACAAACAAGTATTCACAAACCTTATCATTACATTATCATACCATACCATGAATTAGGTGATATTCTAATTAAAGATCATACCACAACTTTGGCGGCTTTAGCATTCACAATGCTCCCGTCTTGATAAGTACGAGTCAAACAGTACATTTTCCCACGTGATGGCGGAACACCATCGTTCTTTTGGGTCTGCAACAAAAAAGTACATGTCTGATTAGAATTTCCGAAATTGCAATGGCTTTATTAATTTTAAAAATGACGATATATAATATAGAAAAGACGTGACCTCCTCATCACATAGACGTGCAAATGATTTGCTCCCTGTAATGTGAGGCTCATCTGACTTTAAGCGATTTGTTTTCTTGATCTCCGCTTCCACCTGTAAAGTTACAAATTCAAGAAAGATATATGCATATAACAAGACATAGACTATTTACAGATATTATAGCAACTTAGCGCAATTCATGTTTTATATTTGACTTCTAAGAAAAGAATCCTAAAAACATAAGCAACTTTATGAGAAAAGCATCCCATGTTAAAAGCATCGCTGACTTTAACATGTCAAACAGCAAACCAGCCTTCTAAAGTTGGATCTTGAGCATAGAAAACTTTATCAGCTTGGGACGCGAGTACAAATGGGTCATCATGTAGATTAACACCCGTATGAGTCGCATAAGAAAAGTTCACAAGTGTAATACCAAATTCATCTCGTTTGCAACCTTGATTGATATCGACCCAGTCACATCTGAATAACACAACCCGTATTTTACCCGAATAGTTCAATTCTACAATCTCCTTCAATTTCCCGTAGAAGTTCACCATTCCTTGACCAGGACTTGTACCCATTACGGTCACAACTACTCCACTGTTTTGAGACTTTAAAGAACATACCCGTTTTTGAATTTATTGTTCTTCTAAACGTTCAACCTATAAATTGAATTTATTGTTACATTAAGATATTAATTTATTTACTCATCATATAAAGAACATACCCGATTTTGAAACCATGCACTGAATTTCTCGCAGTGAATCTTTTCAAGGTCAAACTCAGGTAGGCGACGTTTACGGTTTTGTCCTTTGATGAGATCCTTATGTTCCCTTAAATCAGAAGCTTAATATAAGTTATTTAGCTTATGAGAACCATATTAAATACAACAAGGATAAACAATCCTCTTACTTTCGAAAATGTGTGATTGATTTGACATTAAACAACACGTAACGGTGTGCTTGCTTAAGAGACTTCTCGTCAATTTCAGAGTTAAAGGATGACTTCCTTTTATGAGCCGGCAAGTTTGAATGCATATGTAGTCCTAATGGTCGTCCGGGGCAAAGTGAATGTGATGCTTCAATCTCATTTTGATTGTCATCATCATCATTCCTTAGTGGTCGCGTAAACAAGGTTTCTACTCCAGAAAAGTATCGAGAGAAAAAAGTCAAGTTTCAACACCCTTTTCCCACAAATCCTCCAACTCTTTTATCATGGGTTGCATATAAACATCGAACTTGTTTCCAGGGGATTTTGGACCAGGAATAAGTAAAGAAAGAATGAAGTTAGATTGCTTCATAACGTACCATGGAGGTAGGTTATACGGAATGACAAAGACTGGCCAAATACTATATTTTGTATTCATTGTCCCGAAGGGGTTGAAACCATCACTTGCAATACCTAACCGTAAATTTCGTGGGTCGCTTGAAAATTCAGGATACCTTTGATCGAAGTCTTTCCATGCTAATCCATCAGCCGGATGTCGCAGTTTTCCATCTTTCTTTCTTTCTTGTTGATGCCAACTCATAAGGCTAGCGGTCTTGGAAGACATAAACAACCTTTGAAATCTTGGTTTTAAGGGAAACCAACGTAAAACATTTGTTGCCTTCTTCTTTTGTGGACCCGCTACTTCATCTGGATCATTTTGGGCTACTTCATCGGGATCATTTGAGGCTACTTCAGGGGCTTTCCATCTTGAAGCTCCACAAATTGAACATACTTCTTCTTTCTCATTTTTATCCCAAAATAACATGCACCCATTGATGTGTGGTTTTTGGCATCAGATTCCCGATAGGCAACAAATCTTGTAAGAACTCTAGCAACATTGAGAATGATTTATTGCTCCAACCATTCAAGCTCTTTAAATGATATAGATGAACCAAGCAGCATAACTTGGTGTACTTAGCATCCATGTAGATTTTTTGCTCACCTTCCTTAAGTAAATCATCAAATTTCTTTTTCTCACTTTTATCCATGGGCTTACTGTTTATTGGACATGCGGGTATTTTACTTTCACCCATATGTACGTGACTTTCCAACGGGGCTGCCGGGAATAGGTCACCCAATAAACCATCCATGTCGTGTGAAAATTCTCCTTCATCCTCAATCATCATTCTAGATGATGATGCCTTACAAACTTCCCCGTGATCTTTCCAACTTGAGTAATTTTTTTTGAAACCCGAACATATGAGGTGATCATACACTACTGCTCTTGTAAGGAATGCACGGACACAAAATCTTCTCATGATTTCTTGTTTTCTCAAAAGCAAAGTCTAAAAAAGATTCTACGCCTTCTACATATTGTGCACTTGCTCCCGGTGCAAGATACATCCAAGATCTATCCATCAGAGCTTAAGCAACCATCAAAAAATATCAATCCATCAGTGATAATAGCATCACTCTAAGATGCTTAGTGAAACTGCAACAGCCTAAGATCTATTAGCAACTATAACTCCTAAAATAAGTCTATTCCAAACACTCCATTATGACAGAAATCAACATTTTAAACAACTGAATTTGAACATTCAACCTATTCTATCAAAAGGAATGGTACAGAGCAATTCATGAGCAACTAATAAGCAAGACTAAACAGCAATAACCATAGCAATCAATATAGAATCAATTCAGCAACAATTAAGCAAATACAGAGCTATTACCTTAAAATAACTAACATATTCGCCAATACCACTACGAACTTCACATCACTCACTCACTAACATCACAAACACTAAACGCTCCTTATATTTCGTTTCGTTATGTTTTAGTTAAAATGGTTGTACAATTAACACAACAATTTAAGTCAAGCATATTATCAAACACCTTATAAGCAGCAATTAACACAACAATTATACCTAGCGAGTGACGGCGATTATACCTAGCGAGTGACGGCGATTGGCGGAGATCGGTGACGGCGATGACGGCGGAGGTCGGTGACGGCGATGACGGCGGAGATCAGTGACGGCGATGACGGCGGAGATCAGTGACGGAGATCGGATTATGAAGTTGGTGTGTGAAATTTGATGTCAAATAGTAAGAGGATTAATGTCGATTATGAAGTTGGTGTGTGACGGTAATGTTCAATCTTGGGATTTACATATTATTTGTATAATAAAATGATTAAAGGTGATTTATTGTTAAAAAATTTAAACATTTAAACATAATATATATTTAGTAATATAATTTATATTTTTTTTAAATGTAGTAAAATAGAGTTGATCATCGGGTTAAAATAAAGCAGAAGTGAAAACTGATTTTATAAGGAACCTGTAATGAATCGGTTCGGATCGGTTTTCGGTTAGATTTCGATTGGACCGATTTGGCTAGGTTTTTAGGCTCGGTTTGAGTTGGGCCGGCACAACTTAGTTTTTAGGTTCGATTTGTGTTGGACCAATCCGATTCGGTTTTCGAGTTCGGTCCAATAGATTTTGATTTCCTCTAAGTAAACTATACATCTCACTACACTTATTGGAAAATGTATATAAGTGTAAGGATATGCGTCCTTTTGCTAACACTTTTTTAAAAGTATAAGCAAAACACTAGACTTTTACTCATACTTTATAAAATGTGTAGATAAAATTTTACATCTCCCTACACTTATCGATCGGAAAATGTAGATAAGTGTAAGGATATGCGTACTTTTGCTAACATTTTTTTAAAAGTATAAGCAAAACACTAGACTTTTACTAATAATTTATAAAATGTGTAGATAAAATTGTACATCTCCTTACACTTATTGTAAAATTTATATAAGTGTAAGGATATACGTACTGGGGTGTAATAGGGTAGTATATGTTATTCAGGGAGATAGGGTTTTGGAAATTGGAGTTTAGTGTGGCGTAGGTGGATGAAATGGATCTTCCTAGTATTTCTCATCACTACTACATTTATGGTTATCTAGACCTATACATTTAGACCGGTAAAAATGTAATAGGTCTATATAATAAGTTCCACCAAAACTAAAAGTGATAACAGGTCTTAATATGTCATGGGAACCGGTCTAAATGTGTTAAGAGGTCTAAAAAAGAAATGAGAGCACATTTATGGTTATCTAGACCCATACATTTAGACCGGTAAAAATGTAATAGGTCTATATAATAAGTTTCGCCAAAACCAAAAGTGATAACAGGTCTTAATATGTCATGAGAACCGGTCTAAATGTTTTAATTAATAATCTTTTTAAATATTAATTTTCTATTTAATTGAAAATATTTGGTTTTGATTTTAATATACCAATACATAACTATAAATATATAAATGTAAATACAAAAATCAATCAATATATATATAAACATTATCTATATACAATAAAATTTAATGAAAATAACAATAAATTATATAATTATCAAATAACTTATACAATTATCATCAGTTACAAATCTTTATAATAAAACAAAATAATTAATCAAAATAAAAGTCATGGTGGTTGTGGTGGCTGCAGATGGTGGCGGCATCAGGTGGTTGCAGCAGGTGGAGGTGGTGGCTGCAGCGGTGGCGGCGGCGGTTGGTGGCTGCAGTGGTGGCGCGGCGGTTGGTGACTGCAGTGGTGACGACGGCGGTTGGTGGCAGCAATGGTGTCAACGGCAGTTGGTGGCAGCGGAGGTTGGTTGCAGTCATGGTGGCAGCGGCGGTTGGTGGCTGGCGGTGTTGATATGGGTGTGGTGATGATATAGGTTTTAGAGAAATTTAAGGGTGGTGGTGGTTAAAAAAAGAGAGAAAAGAAAATGGTGGTGGTGGTGTTTGTAAGTAAAGGAGATAGTGAATAAATGAAATAGAAAAGAGATAGTGATATATATTTAGGATAAAATTCTAAATTTTGGGAGGGAAATTTGGGGGGGGGGGGGGGGGGGGGGGGGGGAAATTTTGATGAAAAGTTTAGGTGAAAAGTTTAGATTAAATATATTATTATTATTATTATTATTATAATTATTATTATTATTATTATTATTATTATTATTTATTATTATTATTAATATATGTTAGTTTTTTAAATGAGATATTTTAAATGAGATATTTTAAACGAAAATAATAAACACAAAAAAATATATTATTTATAAAATATTAAACTTTATGATAAACTTATGACTTTTATTTATTAAATTACAAATTAATGATTATTTACATTTGAATAACACAATGTTTATTTAATACACACCTATAAATGAGGCGATCAATATGTAAGAAGGTTCGATAGTTAGCTACACACGTGACACGTACTAGCTCGTATATTCAATGATTAATGGTGACTATTAAACTGTGGAAAAACGATATCGACTTGTTTTACGGTTGTCGATGATCAACGGTGAGTAGTCGATTGACTACCTCTATGTGTGATAGTATACATTGACATTGTTACAAGTTATGTAATGATCGATCAAATCATTGATAATTGGATGTCATGTATGGTGTACGTAGTCGGTGAATGTTGTTCGGGTTAATTAGCTCTAATTATCGATGAATGGTGTTCTAATAGTCGATGAATGGTGTTTTAATAGTCGATGAATGGTCGATAGATGAATGGTGTATACAACTTTGCCTTACGATGGTTTAGGTTTCTAGGGTTACGATGGTTTAGGTTTCTAGGGATACGATGGTTTAGGGATATGGGTTTAGGATTTAAGGTCTAGCATTACGTGGTTATGATGTTCTAATAGTCGATAGATGAATTGTCTATACAACTTTGCCTTAACTCATGTTACCTTTAATAGTCGATAGTCGATGAATGTTGTTCGGGTTTACCGTTACGATGGTTTAGGGATATGATTTTAGAATTTAAGGTCTAGCATTACGTGCTTATGGTTTAAAGTTATACTTATACCACAACATGTCGTATTACAACTTTTCGTTATAACAGTAAACGATTATTAATCGTATTAATTATTTAATTACGATATTAGATATTTAAAAATATGTATATACATTTATTTAAAGTATATTAACATTAATAATATAATTACTTTTAATTTCTTATTATCAAATAATTTTATTTTAAACAAAAATTATTATTTAAAATTAACATTATATATTATTTAATTTGATATATTATATTTTCATTTTTTAAATATAATTTAATTAAAAAAAATTATATATATTAACATTATATAATTTTAATATATTAACATTATATATTATTTAATTTAATACATATAGTTTAATTATTATTTGGATTATTTAAACAATATAAT
Source organism: Senecio squalidus (assembly GCA_910822075.1). Lineage (NCBI taxonomy): Eukaryota > Viridiplantae > Streptophyta > Magnoliopsida > Asterales > Asteraceae > Senecio > Senecio squalidus. The sequence goes on from CAJVGC010000065.1 coordinate 42,946,693, forward strand.
ATATATAGTTTAATTATTATTTAGATTATTTAAATAATTAATTAATTTAGATTAATTAATTATTTTAATGTTTTATAAATTATTTAAATAAGTATTTAATTATTTATTTAATTATTTATTAATTTAGTAAGGCCTACGGCGACGATAAGTCGTCGCTATAGGCTTATCTAAATTAATTAATTATTTTAATGTTTTATAGATTATTTAAATAAATATTTAATTATTTATTAATTAAATAAATAAGTCAGACAGACCTACGGCGACGAAAAATCGTCGCCAAAGACTTTTAGGCACGATTTTTTCCTTTTTGGCGGGAATTTTTAATGTTTTTGTTAATTAATTAAAATAGTGTCGTCGCTAAAGGTGAAAGTCGTCGCCAAAGGGTCGTCGCTAAAGGCATGTGTCTGAAAAAGTCAAAAAGTTGATTTTTTTTATCGTCGTTGTAGGTGTCGTCGCCAAAGGTCATTATTCTTGTAGTGGGGGTGCTTTCGAAAGCCTCTCATGGATGTAATAATTCATCTGATGGGTATTCTTTCTTTTGACACATTTTAGCATAACCTATGAAATTAATCAAACATAAATAAATAATACATAACCATATGGTTTGGTGTTATGTTTGGTCAAAACAAGATCCCCTACTTAAATTTTTATTCCAAAGGAGATCTCATACTTATCATAAACTGAATTATGTATATCGAATGAATTATATTGTCGAAATGGACTCTTTGAGAGTTATTTTCAAGAAACCGTTAAGTGAAATATCCGATCATTGAACTATTACATATTCACCACGATTTCGATGTTGGAGGTTATAATTCACAAGAATAAAAACACGATTGAATCAAACCAAATTCTTTAATTAATTGAGAAAGTATACATTGAATTTGTTTACATTAAGCCCTATTTATTCTAAACGAAAGGTTTCCATCCGAACCATTGATATGGTTCGATGTTTCTTGGAGGGTCGTGGTGGTTTGAATGAACGACACACCCTTTCATAATTACAATTTTGGTACATAAACTAATTACATATCCATAACACTAATTACTTTTTTTGTCATTAATTTCCAACATTTCCCCCTAATGAGAAAAATATTAATTTGTTGTTCTTCAATCGTCTTGAGTATTCAATCATGTTGTGGTAGAATCTTGAAATTTGATCTTGTCATCTTGCAATACTACTTGCTGATTTTCTTCTTCTTTGAATTTCGGTCTCAAATCTTTCTCATAAACTTTTTTTTCTTTGATATTGTCTCCATGAGTTGTAGTATAAGCTTTATCTTTGTCTTTCATCTTTTCATCCAAAACTTCCAAAGTTGATTGTTAGTTGATCAACAAAACGGTTGCTTGAACTTAAATTTTGTTAGTCTTCGGGCTAACATTAGTACGTAGTTCTTTGGTGTACTTTAAAACTTTTGACAACTTTAAAAACACTTTATATTTTAAAAACTTAATAATCTTCAAAAACTTTAAACACTTTTTAACTTAAAACCTATTAAACCTTAAACAAAACTTAAATCACTTAAAAACTTTATAAATCTACCAGAAAAAAAACTTACAACACTGAATATTTAAAACTTTATAATAAGAAATTATTAAAACATTGTATTTATCATAAACCAAATAAAAAAGTTTTAAAAACTTTATATTTCTTATCATAAACCAAATAAGAAATTATTAAAAACTTTGTATTTCTTATTATAAACCAAATAAGAAATAATTAACAACCTCAAATTTCTTATCATATACCAAATAAGAAATAATAAAAAACTTTTTTCTTTAAAACTTTCTCTAAAATTTTAAAAAACTTCAAACACATCTTTAATAATAAAAGATTATATGTATCATATATTATATTAATATATTATATTAATATATATATATATATATATATATATATAGATTGGGGTTCAAATGAGATCCCTAATTTTCTAAAGATCTAGGGATCCACTTTTTAACCACCCATTTTTCCTTATATCTTTGTTTTTTTTTTTTTTTTTTGCTTTTTCCTAATTTTTTTTTTACTTTTTTCTTTTACCTTTTTATTTACTTTTTTTTTTTTTTTTCTTCCGAAAATCACATTTGATTTTCAATCTTACTTTTAAAAAATCACATGTGATTTTCAATCTACAAATCTTTTTGGGTAAAATCACATGTGATTTTTAACCTACAAACTATTTTGCTTATAAAATCACATGTGATTTTCGAGAAACAAATATTTCAAGTGTGACTTTAAAATTTATAAATTTTGGTTTTTGAAAATCACATGTGATTTTCCAAAAAAAAAATTCCCGTGTGATTTTAAAATTTATAAATTTTGGTTTTTGAAAATCATATGTAATTTCAATTTTTTACAAAAAAATCACATGTGATTTTGAAAAAAAAAAGTTAAGTAAAACATAGCAAAAAAAAAAAGTATTAAGGGGAAAATGTGTGGCTGAAAAGTGGATCCATGGATCCCTAGCAAATTGAAGATCTCATTTGAACCTCACCCTATATATATATATATATATATATATATATATATATATATATATATATATATATATATATATATTACTATTAATTAATGTTAGGGGATTTTAAGGAAAAAACAAACCTGAAACAAACACTTTTAACCGTTGCTTTCAATCGTTTCGGTGGATAATTATGGTTTCTTCTTCTTCGTTATGCTTTCCTTTCTGTATATTCAATCGACGCCTGTTAAAATCGAGGCTTCCTTTGTAATCGTGTTTGACGGTATCCTAACCGTTCGTGATTTAATTCTCATGTTCAACTTAAGGTATGTAAACCTATTTTCGGTATCGTGACTTCCTCCGGTTTGATTTTGGTAGATGATAAGAACTTTTATTTGATTTTAACCAAAGTTCTAATACCAATTGTTGGGGGTTATAATTCACAGGAATAAAAACATGATTGAATCAAACCAAATTCTTTAATAAAATGAGAAAGTACACATTGAATTTGTTTACATTGAGTCCTATCTTATTATATCTTAATATATAATAAAATAGAGGCTTAAAACGTCAAATTACAAAGTAATAGCTATTAGATAAAAATCAAATTTTAATTTTGTTATCAAATTTTAATTTTGACCATTAGATCATCTTAATGATGTTATCATTACTAATTTCATTTTAAACCTTTTACTTTAACTAATTTAACCATTTATTTAATACAATGCAAATAACAAATTAACTAATATAACACTTCTACATTAAACTAATATCTAAAAATATACGAAACATATCTCTTTTTAAAATATTAGACTTATTTCTCCTTCATATAAATACCAATTATTAGTATAAAGAAAATATAATTATTTTTGAATGCTTTGCGAATAAACATAAAAAAGTTAATGAACATATATATTGACTATTAAGTGTATATTTATTTCTCTTTAGTTTGGTTTTCTTGACTTCGAATCTATCTTGACAACATTTACGAATTGCATTATAAGAATCCTCAATAGTATATGATATTTTGAGGATTAAATAATAATCTCATCTTTAACTCCGCATTTATTTGTTAGAAACAAATGACATAAAGTCGTTTATGTATAAACGAAACGTCTTAGAAACAAATGAGATAAATTTGGAGATAAAATCGTTTACGTATAAACGAAACAATTAAGAAACAAAATATTTAAATTTGGAGATAAAGTCATTTACGTATAAACGAAACATCATAATATTTGCTAAAATATCATTTTGTCTAGACGATAAATAGTTCTATTAATATTTCTATATAGATTATGTTTATTGTTTAACAATATATTGTTTTTGATATAGTTATTCGCGCATTAAGCGGATCAATAAACTAGTTTATACTAAACGAAAGGTTGTCACCCGAACCATTGCAATGGTTCGGTGTTTCCTCGAGGGTTGTCGTGGTTTGAATGAACCGACACACCCTTTCATAATTACAATTTTGGTACATAAACTATTACTAATTACATATCTATAACAGTAATTACTTTTTTGTCATTAATTTCTAACATTCGAAGAGTGCTAAATGGTCAATAGTGTGTACGAGTTCATTATTTGAAATATCCGATCATTGAACTATTACATGCACGGAAAAATATACTATATATCGATACACATGGTTATAAACAAAATGCTACGTCTTTGATAAAGGACATCAACACGATTTTCTTTTATATATATTATATGCATATTATATATATTATATGCATACGTGAGGTGCATGAACGGACGCTATGATAAAGAACATCCAGAAACAATTATGTATGTAAAATATGAACCAAACCAGCATATATGTATTAATTTTTTTATATTATGGTCTTTTAGTACTCATTATATTAATTCGCAGAAAGATAAAATTTTCATGTACAATATGAACTGAACCAGCACATATATATAATTCCAACTTAGGGGACATGAGGTTTGTTAAAGTCACAACAAATTAAATTTTTTAATTAAAGCTCGCCTCCAAAAAGCCATTAAATCTTGATTACTTAATTCTTTTGCAGCCATAAACTGCTTTTAGCTTAGCATTAAAAATGTAGCCTTTTGGCCATTATTTGTTTCTGGGGTACTCTTATAACGTCGGCCAATTTTGATCTTTTTATAACTAAATGGGTCTTATGTTCGAGTTTAAACATATCTTAATCGTCTTAAACTTGATAGAAAGCTAATAGAAGTGATTCAGCACCCATAAATATCCTTAACTAAATTAAGACATAGATGAACTTATTTGGTAAAGAGAATATTGCTTCTTAATTAATCAACTTTGTTTCGAATGGGCGTATTAGGTTATCCCATTAGTGGCTAGCACTTTACTCTAAACTATTATAAAACCCGTGCGATGTATCAACAAAAAAAATTATATTGATCAAAATTATGGTAACGATTTATGATAGTTTCTCATTCATTTCAAAATAAGTAATAGTTATTGTTTGGTCCGTTCAGACACTCAGAGCATAAAAATAATTATATGGAGTTTCTTATTCGATATTTCTAACCAAAAAATGAATTATGTGGTAACCGTGGTGCGCCCATTCGGGCCATCATTTTATTTATTTATATGCGGTAACGATTTTTTTTAGAGTCTCACTTCACCATTAATATTGAGTGTAATGGTTCATGATCATATCCACCGAGCATCAAAATTATCTCCATATATTTTCACATAATGTGGTGATATAGTAAGCTCATTTGATTTTTTTTTTTTAATTTCTTCTTCGATCGTTCGAACTATAAAATACTATTTATATGTTGTGTCTAATAGTTTTCGTTTGAATCGTGTTCTATTAAAGGAAAACATTTATTCGATCCAAAAAAGATTCCCATTAAAAATTAGTAGTAATATATAGCCGAATGACCATAATCATATTGAATTTAATAATTTATGATTCTAGTGTTGCGACTATACTTCAAGTATAATAGTGTTTTGTGGCATTTTCCCCATATATCATTTGCGCAGTAAAAGCTTTAGGTCATCCATCCCGTTTGAGTTATAAAAACAATTACTAGATAACGGTTTCAAATCCAGATCTTTTGATATAACAAGTTATCATATGCGACGCTTAATAAAAAAAAATTACATATTGAAATTAGATGTAAGAAATTATTTGTGTTGAAAGCTTTTGAAAAAAATTATTAGTCAAATTAATTGTAATTTAATTTTGTTGATGGTGAAGAATGAAAAGTAAAGAAAGTGAGTTGAAAAAGAAGAAAGTATTAAAGTGTTAAATGAGGGGCATTACAGTATTTCCCTTCTTAAATTTCAATTTTAAGATTTTAAAGTCAAATGATTTATAGATAATTAGATTAGATTAGATTAGATACCATTCTAACTTTCAAAATAGTACACCAACACATGAGGTATTCCTCTTAACTTTATGTAATAACCATAAAATATATAGGGCTAAATGCACGAGAATGCAATAAATTTTGACCGTTTTGCTATTGTGTGTATCCATCTTTCAAAAATTGTATTGTGTGTATTCAACTTTTATTTTTATACTAATGATGTAAGAACCGAGTTTTTTTGAGAAATTTAAACCGGTTATACGTCAGCAAAAATCCGGTCCGTTATATCATTTGTGAAAAGATAAGAGTTTAATACATACAATAGAGGTTTTGAAATTTGAATAAACAAAATAGCAAATCGGTCAAAATTTGTTATATTCTTATTCACTTTTCCCAAATATGTATACCGTTAACAATCCATCGATCATTTACTAGTAATTCTTAACGAATACAAACGTTAGGTTATAATTCTATGATCTAGGTTTTTATATTATTTGTAAAAAGAGAAGGTAATTTTTCAAACGCTAAATTATTTGAAAGCTTAAATAGTAATTTATTGCTCGATTAATATGTTTATTATTCAAAATATTTATTGATTAATAATTTAATCAATCCATCTCCACTCATTAGAGGTATTAGTAGAGTATCCGAGTGCTACCGCAATGTCAAAAAAAAATCATGTTTAATATAATTACGGCAAAGCTTTATATGTCATTTTGAGAATTCGATTGATGGTTATCAAATCTATAATCTCCTGAATTAGATCGACAAAATGAATTATTAATTTAACGTTAAATCTCTTAATAATATGTTGAGATATTTACTATACGTATGATTTAATTTATATTTAAAATTATTGTTTTAAAATTTAAATTGTAATATTTTAATATTAGCATAAAATAAATGCAAATTGATAGGTATTGAAAAGATTAATAGATGGGCTTCATTCAACCGAAGATTTTAGTTATTTACAAGATAATATTGGAAAACTGTTTTGAAATGTATTCTATATTTCTTCGTTACACAAAATATTATAGATTATAGGTATACTGTACTTCCACTTTATATTATTTGTATCGGATTAAATCGGATGTTATTGTATTTATATAACTTCTTATGTGATAATTTATGTGGTTATTTACCTGCTATATATCGAAGAACGTACAGTTCGTTCTAGTACCACATAAATTTAAACATGATTAATGAAATTATAATTTAACAAATGTCAAATACATTAATGAATAAAGGTAATTAAAGTACTAATTAGTAACATTGAAAACGGGTTACGCGGCTTGGACATCATTTAGAAGGTTTTCAAAAGTTAAAACACACTCACAAATGCTTTAATAAAATAAGGGTATATTATTTTAATAAAAAAAAGATTATATCTAAAGATGATTCTAATAAAGAGTAAAAGACAAACGAGCGTGTACATGTGATCTACGTGTGCTACTTGTCACACCATCTTTAATAGTTCCTTCTTATAAAGAGATTGTAAAATATGTGTTTATAAGATTGATTGGTAGGGGACAAATGACTTTTAATAAATAATCGTGTCATGCTATATTTAATAATAATATTTATTTTACAAAATCTCTTAAAATAACTTTTTACTTCACGAAAGTATTGAAGTTTTGCTATATCCCGTTTTTAAGTTAGAGACGAATTTAAAAAATAAAAGTTTTTCAAAGAGGAGAAATTTAGTTTGGATCCGTGACTCTTTTTAACGACTTTCAAGTGTCTGGAAATAATAAAATCTATATTCTGGAATCGACATTGAAAAGCAACTTCAACGGTGTTGTTTGAACAAAGATTAGCACGCTAAGTAACTTGGGTTTTTGGGGTTCAACCTTTTGACCTCCTTCTAAGCAATGCAAACCTATCGAGCTATTGGCGAGCCTAAGGTGATCAAGTGGTTGGTTGAAGAATGTGATCGGAATATGTTTACTAGGGGAAGTGTATGAATATTCCGGCTAGGTGGTACCGTGTGTAAGTATGATGAGAATAGTGTGTGTACTCTCTATGAGAGATATGTGAAGTGTTAGCGTGTCCCTGAACTGTATCTGGGTAGGGGTATCTATACCCAACAATCCCAGATATAGGAAACGGTTGGCTATGAATAACCATTATGATGCTTTAATGGTATTTATGAGGTTTCAACGTCTATGGCATTATGGCGGTCATAATGAAGAGACAAAGAATAACGTTCTATCATGAAAGCCTGGACTCCAATGATGGTAGGGCCTTAGGAGGTAGGACCTCAAGTGGTAAGACCTTAGGAGCCGGGGAACGGATCCGGGAGGGAGTCGGGAGCTGGGAACCCGGGATCCGGAGTCGGGAGCAGGGACACTCGGGAGCTGGAGTTGGGGGTCGGCGGTTGAAAGTTGACAGGGACTGAGAGCCTGCATAATGTGGAAGGGACTAAGAGCCTTCCCTGGATGAAGGCACTAAGAGCTCCCTGGATGAAGGCACTAAGAGCTCCCTGGATGTGGAAGGAATTGAGAGCCTTCCCTAGATCTGGAAGGGATTGGGAGCCTTCTCTGGATCTGAAGGGACTGAGCCTTCATCTTGCGTTGTGTTAGGTTTTTAGGGTTTATAGGCTATATGTATCTAGCCTATTCCCTACTAACACTATCATGCCCCTCAGTTAGGTTTGAAAAAAGTTTGCATTTTTTTGAAGCCTAACTTCATGCATTTCAAGGCCTTTCCCTGACTTTGGCCTTGCCTTTTCCAGCCTTGGACTTGCCTTGTGTGGGTTTACCTAAGCTTTCTATATATTTGCCCAGGCTTTGGCTTTGCCTTGCGTGCCTTTCCTTGTGAGGCTTTTCCTTGGTATGTCTTTGCCTAGTCTTTGTGTATGTCATGATACTTTTTAGTATCTGCACAAGTATGTCTTTCATGAAGTGGGTGAAAGAGGATGATGCTAACTTGCTAAGTGCATAAATCTGGACTTCAAACTGTTGGGGAGGTGAACCTTCGGAGTTAGTCCATCACAAGTATTCTTTCCATTATATCACGACATTTGATAAGTAATGTGTCCACGACACTTTTGACTATGTATTGTGCCCATGATACTTTTAGATTTGTATTGTGTCCATGACACTTGGCTGTTCAAAGGTAGATTGACTAAGAAGAATGATCATCTCACTCGATGTAAGGAAGAGCTTGAGGTGGAGAGACAGACTGTGGTTGCCATGCGTGGATTATGCCACTCCTTCTAAGAGGGATTTATTAGTTGTCTTTCCGACTGTGCTTAATCATGTACTTAGTCACCCTAACGTGATATATATGTCTCGAGATGTCAATAGGTTTTTCTTGTGCATGAGAGACATCTTGCAGACTCTTTACCATGATGTTGGGATTGTAGTGTTGTCTTATTTCGATCCATTGGGTCACGGGGATATGTTGTGTGACAATGGTGTGTTTAAGACTCGAGCTTTTCCATTCCGAGTTGACTCGAGGAGGGTTTTGATATGTCTGCGCCAGACATCCTTACTCTCATTTCACCAAAGCCTTAGTATTTTCTCTTTGTGTTTGTAACACAATTTCATTGTATGACTTAGCCATTTTCTATCATATGTTTAGACTACCATTTGTAGTATTTACTATGGGTGTACGTTGCTATAGATTTTGTATGTGTTGGTTTTACATTGTGTAACCTTGAAATGAAAAAATAATGTGTTATTGGATAATCAGTCCAATAACGTTTATGTGGCTTCATGGATTTGTCATATTTCTATGTTACATATCGATGTCCAAGACATTTTAGAAGTTTATATTGGTTCCTATGACACCTTTTGAATATCGCGATATGTCACACCCCGCTAAAGCAGAAACACGAGATGTGAAGAGCTGGAAGATCATTACACAGGTCATAACAAACATAACAGTTTTCAAGTCATAGATTAAAATAAAATTGTTTACAAATTCAGACAACCAAGTCAACCGTACACAAATACATTAATTAAAGTTCCCATTAAAAATTCCCAAAAGAAGTGAACAAGTCTTTTCCCAATTTGGTTCTCACGCGACCGCCTTGACCCGTCCATGCCATGCACCTCAAGCTTACACTAAATTTCCTGAAACATAAGATAAAATGTCAACTACGAAAGTAGTGAGTGAGTTACAGTTTAAGTTGTTCGGCAAAAAGTTTCGATTAAGTACATAAAAGTAAAAGTTTTCCATAAAGGAGGTTAGCGGAGAAATTCGCTTAAAATTTATATACTTTTAAAGTTTCAAGTATTGGGCGCATCAATGCCCTAAAGTTCGTATAGACCAAGTAGATTCAGGTTTAGTAAAATCATAGCTGCGGAAACAATCACTAAAGAGTGTTGCGGAATTAATCGCTAAAAAGCTCATAAATTTATGCGTATAAGTAACTAATTAGATTCTTGTATCAACCTCTTGGCATTCTATAACTTAAGTGTTCACACTAAACCGATTGTTCAACCGTGAGGCCCCTTACCCCGCCTATCCTACGGGGAGTTGTCAAGTTCTTAGTAATATGTACTTAGACTGCCATCTAAGCAAGGAACGTTTCTTTCCTAAGTATCGATACCCATTATTACTAAACGGCTCTGAAGTTAATAGTGTGTAAAGTCTAAAAAGCAGTTGGGCACTAAGTAGTTTTGTTTCAAAAAAAAGATAGTCGTCACTTAAGAGTCATGTTATAGTCTCATCAAGGGTCGGTCTCGCATACAAGCATCAATAATTAGTTTAGCCGAAAAGGGGACAAGCCGGTAAGTTCAAGTAAGCCAGTAGAGCAAAAGTGTTTACGTATAAGAGTTTCAAAGAGTTTGTCCAAAATAGTTCAAAAGTTCCAAAGTTCATAATATTTCATAAGTTCGTAAAGTTTTCAAAGTACAATAAGTCTTATGTTTCCCCCAAAAATCATGCAAAAATATACATTAAGTAAGAGGGGTTGTAACTCACGGATTGCGAAGAGTAAGAACGCGAAAGTCGGTCGGAATGGAAGCCGGAAATCACGGATCGCCTATTTACCAAGATAGTTCAATTAGTTAATATCTTATTATGTTCTTTATATAATATAATAGATAAAATTTTAATTAAACTTTAAGTATCAAGGTTAAGTATTGTCCAAAATAGTCCGAAATGGTAATTGTCACGTTTTTGTCCAAAAGGTCCGATTTAAGTTTATTATTGTCGCGTCACAAGTGCTTTTGCTCGCTGAAGTGGTTTACATTTTTCTAAGGAAATTTGGGCAGCGCTTCCGCGCCCAAATTTCATATCCAAAAATGCAAATACCATTTCTGCTCACAAATCACCTATAACACGATAATACATTAAACTAGTTCATTTTAAGTCCAATTAGTCCATGCATGTCTCAAATATTATTACTTTTATGTTTCTCAGTCCCAAACATCATACATTAAAAAGTCAGCGGGTCAAAGTTGCTTAAAACGATCAAAATGGCAAATTTTCGAGAAAAAAAGCAGGCCTGTGCGCCGCTGTGAAGACTGGGACGACGCACAGAACACGTTTTTGTGTCCCGCTGCGTCGTCCTGGCTTCTAGTACGGCGCACAGCCTCGTGTTTCTTGGTTATTCTTGCAAAATGTTCATTTTGGCCATAGATCTCGACATGCATTCGGTTTAAACTTACTAAAACATCATTTTAACCGTTTCTAAAGTATTTTAAGTCACAAATTCGTAGATTCAAAGGTTAATTCGGTTAAAAACGTTTTTGACCATAGAAAGTCATAGATCTTTATAAAAACTTGTTTTTAGACTTTAGATCATACATGCAAGTAATAAAATCAGTAAATAATGAAAACGGAGTGATTTCTACCGAAGGGATTAGCTTGGATGATGATTTGGCCGGATTTTAGCTTCAAAAACCTTTACGAAAATGGTCCTTTACCAAAATATTTGGCTTCGTCTTGCTTATCTTGATGTTTCAAACGTTTTGTATGGATAAAAATGGTGTTTTACGTGCTGGAAATCACTGGAACTTGTGGTTTTTGAGAGAGAGTTTGAGAGAAAAATGTTTATGTGTGTGTTTTTGTTTAAGAAAAATGATAAAATGAAAAAAGAAGTAAAGAAAATGTAAGTGTGAGTCTAGGTACTGCCAAAAGCAGTAATTGAGTGTAATAGTCCGAGATTGATTGGTGGTTGGGTGTAGGAATCAAGACATGCAAGTTTTTCAAATAATTTACAAAATCCGTCCTGCCAGGACGGCGCACAAGGCTTGTGTGCGTCGTCCTAGATCAAATTTGTAATAAATTTTGTGTTTTGGTTGTTTTTGTATTATTGTTTCGTTAGACCTTTTCGTTAACTAAAGTTTTAAAGTATGTTACGGTATGAACTTAGGAAAGTTCATTAGGAGTTTTCTTGGTATTAGGACATATATAAATTGATTTCGGGTGTGATTCTGACACTGTCGCGTTTCCGGTTATTGAACAGTTAAAGACTAGATAGACCAAAAGAGACAGAGTATAAAATGCACCTGGAATTGGACGGTTGTCACACAATATCATTGTGCTTATGACACTTATCGAATATGTGTTATGCCCATGTGGTTTACCACAAATTACTTTGATATTATTGTCACACAAACCCTAATTTATCAAATCCAAATCAAAAACTCAAATTTATCAAATCCAAATCAAAAACCCAAATTTATCAAATCCAAATCAAAAACACAAATTGAAATCAAAAACCCAAATTGAAATCGATATTGAACGTATATATCCCCATTCCCCGGCAACATCTCCATCATCATCATCTTCGTTTTCATCAAATAAAAGAGCTTCTCTCTCGTCTTCTTCGTCTTCTGGTTCTAAAGGTAACCATAAGATTCGCATTCATCATTAACATTGTTTCCATCATTTTCGTCGTCTTTTTTCTCAAGCTGTGGAACATCTTGAAAAGAACTGCTACTCACACTTTTTGCATCAGCACCTTGTTCATCTGGGTCCGCTTTATGAGAATCATTGTCGTTATCCATATCATCCATATGTTAATCATCGTAATATTCATTATCAATCTGTAGAATATGTGTTCCGCCAGTAGCTAGCTGATAAGCAAATTCTTCGTCAAAGTCATCACCCATTTGGTCGATAAAAGAAATGGACTATTAGGAGATGGTTGATTATAGAGATTAAATATATACACTCGATTTTAATTTGGGTTTTCGATTTGGATTTGATAAATTTGAGTTTTGATTTGATTTGATAAATTTGGGTTTTTGATTTGGATTTGGTAAATTAGGGTTTGTTTGTTAGTGTGAAAGGAAGAAAATGTAGGTGGATATTTGAGAAATTAAAATAATAGTAAAATGACACATATACCCTAATGTGCATAGCACATGAGTCCCACTAACTGTGGATTTAACGGGACATCCAAAATATTGACTATCCGGGCAACAAAGACAAACTTAGGGACGAGTGGTGCAATTAAAAAGTTATAGGGATGAGCGGTGCAAATAGTACAAACCATAGGGACGACCTATGTAATTAACTCCACAATATAACATTTCGTTCAACCCGAAATCTCCACCGCCATTTAGAAACTAAGGCTTGATTGCACGGTTCGAGACTATTGATGCTTAACTCACTACTTTTTAGGTGGCGTGAGAACTTTTCTCCAAACAATCAAAGCAATTTTCTTTTGACAAAGGGAGGCCACTCCTCTATGGTTGTTGCACGAAAACGTTGTGTCGCAAGCTCCCAAAAAGGGAAGCCCGACTAATATTAGAGGAAGGAATCATGAATTCTTCAAATCAAAGAATATGGTGGAATTTAACACATTATAGTTCCCATCCAACGAATCATGAAATAAAAGGAATTCTGAACCCCACTTTTCTTCAATTCCTTTAGATTCAGTTAATTAAATAACAAATTAGGGCGTAGGTGTTTTTTGTTTAACTTATTTTAGTACTTACTACATTAAACCACAGCCTTTTATGTTTAACCAAGTTTATTAACTTAATCACTCGTTTACTAATGGTGAAACGAAAATCTAGTTGATATATTGATGAAACTGTAATAAAACTTTGTATAATGCTTCCATGACAATGACCACTAACGTGTGAACTTTCATTTAATTAATTACCAAATCTCAATTTTCAGGTTATGGATTGACTTTATATGTGCAATTGTGCATGTTTCTTTATAATGTTTCTAAAGAAAATTTAGAATCTGTTAGAAAATTAGAACTTTATAGAAATTTGATATCTCTCTTTAGTTATTTTCTGGAAAAAAAAACAACTTCATATTCATCATAAATAACTATTCAATCCAAACTTTCAAAATATTGAAATTTTGATAACCTATAATATAAAGGCGTTGAATCTGATAATGATTCGAATATTGAAAATAAATCATGTTTGGTTAACAGAAATACGATGATGCTTATTACTATTACAAAGAGATAAACTAGATAAATAACTTCTTGAAGACCAACATCTTTACTTTTTAAATTTTTGAGACAGTGTTTCCATTTTTAAAGTCATGTATAAATTTACGTACATCAAAGAATTAGCTTTTAGATAACTAAGATATACTCCGTTTGTCTCGAAAAAAGTGTATGAAAATAACAAACGGTCGAAATAAGATATGTGCCGTTAATGAAGTGATTTTTCATTAGATTAGTCATTTTGTCCTTGCACTAAAGACATTGGTTATTTTTTCAATTTAAAAAATTAAAACTTTTTAAGGATAAAATCGGAAAGTTACTACATTTTAATTATCTATATTTAAAAACATGACAATAATTTTGGAAAACAAACATAAATAAGTTCTTTTTGGAACGGAATGAGTAATTTTATTGGTTATACTATAAAACTAATATAACTTTCTTTAGCAATTAATTTTTATCTACAAAGAATCATTTAGAACGAAGAAAGTACATCTTTAATTCTTTAATATATAATAAAAGAGGGGTCTTAAATGACACATGACGAATTAAGGTCCCTTGGATTAGTTAAATTTTTTGATAGCAGCCGTTAGATCAGATTGATGATTTCATCAAACATTATTTTCATTTTTAACCCACTTACAATACATAATTACATTATCTTTTTCATTCTATCTTTACTAAAATAAAAAGCATAACTATAATTTAGTTATAGAATCGTTCAATTTGGACTATGATTTAACTTATTATTATTCTAAAATCTCCTAATACAAAATATCAAAACATGTGTATAAACGTAAAAGTGAGTATGTTATTATAACTATAAACAACATGTGTATAATCGTAAAACTGTTTATATTATTATACATATACCATTATTTTTTCATAATAAATTAAAATCTATATAAACATAAAACTTACGATTCAATTTTTATTTTTTTCCGCATTATTGCGGGACAATAATCTAGTAAAATATAAAATAACTACACACAAAGATTAAGATATTTTCCGGTCCATAATTTGGTATCTCATATCAGGCATATGTTCAAATCCGGCCATGTAGATATATACATAGACAAACGTGAATTATAAGACATAAAAATAATAAAGAACGATTTGGTTAGATTCAGATAATAATGTAATACCACATAAAATGGTCATAGATATATCTATCCCTGTCTCAATAAATTAGTTATAGAAGTGCACAAGTGGCATTTTCTTAAATTATCAACTACATCTAATTCCAAGTAAATCAGTGGTTAATAGCTTTATGGAGGATTTATATAATGTGTAACTTGTAACAACTTGCGCATAATGCCGGATTAATTTAGTTAAAATGTTGAATTTTAACAATATTTTATGTGAAATGTTGAAGACCAAAATATGCATTAGTAAAACATTGTAGAAGATATAAAGTAATAATAAATTAATACTTAAAGCTTAAATAATAGAAGCAATTTAAGTCAACCAAGTCACTCTTCAATTCCTTTCATTCTATAGGTTTCAAACTAATATTTATATATATATTTTTTAGTCAACAAAAGAAGCCTCTAGAAACAAATTCCACGCGCAATATTAAAATAGTTTTAGTTAATTGAAAGATAAAAGTGAAAAAAAAAAAAAAAAACATACATAATTTTTTATTTGTAACATCGTAATAAATGTATTTTGGAAAATACTAGTATGATATATATGTAATCTGTGTTTCTTTTTTTTATGTAATAAACAATTTTAAATTTTTATTGACTTTTTACTTATTACCGTTGACTTTTATTAACTGGTTTTATTTCTTTTTATATATTTATAACTTTTACTTTTTTATATATAATTATCTTAAATTTTGGGGTAAAGTTGTCATAAAGGTTAAATAGAAGGACTATAATGTAACTTAATAAATTTTCTTCGAATGTAATTATTCGTCGATCTATGTTTATCTTAATCTCTGATATCTTAGGGGGTTTTTGTTTCGACTTATGTAATGGGCTTATAAGCTTATTTAAATTTTGATAAGCTCATAAGCCCAATTTTTTCGGCTTATGAACTTATCAAGTTGAGCTTGTGAGTTTAAATAAACCATAAGCTCAATTTGATAATCTCATAAGCCGGAAAAATTGGGCTTATAAGCTTATCGGAATTTTCATAATCTAATAAGCCCGTTACATAAGCCGAAACAAACACCACCTTAATCTCCCATTCGTATGACGATGATGACTGTGTTTGTTGTTAATGTGTTCGTGTTTTTTTTTTCTTTTGTCTGAAAAAATGGTGATCGCCCGAAAAAACAGTCATCACCGGAGAAGATGATTTGTAGTTAAATGTTATCCGTTTATCACTTTGACAGGTAAACACGAAATATATTTATCATACTAGTATTTTTCGAAGTTCGTTTATTACAATGCTACAAATCTAATAGTATTTATGATTTTTTTAACTTTTACCCTTAATTAAAAGTGTGTTTTATATTGAAAAATTAAGATATTTTTATATATTATTTAACATTATTCAAAATATTTACTAATGTTGTTGCGTAATTAGCGGATTACTAACCTGGTATTATAATTATATTTAAATATAATAATGATAATAAAGTTTATATATCAAAATGAATACGGTTATCGAGTTTTTATGTCCTGCAGCGGATTCAAAAACTTTCATTTTAATCCTTAACATTATATAATCTTAAGAGGCTAGAAAGGGCTAAAAAAATATCGGAACAAATAAGTGGCGTTGCCCCACCGAGTTCTCGATAACGAGTGTGTTTTTCGAAATTTTAATTCCTTTAAATAAGATATTATATATGTGTTATGCATAAATAATGAAAGAAGATGACTTAGCCCACTAGGTAAGGTGTTTATTGCTTTTGTTATCCCATTTAAGGTCGTATGTTCAAAGTCTATAGATGCCCTTTTATTTTCATTCTTCACCTTTTGTTTCGCTTGCTTCTTTATATCTTTTATATATTTTCTTATTTCTTTTAAAAGAAAATTTACATTTATGTTTTTATAAAACTTTAATATTATTTTAATGTTATTGTAAAAATTAAAATTACTTTAATATTTTTCTAAAACATTAAAAATTATCATATTTATCCAAAATAATAAATTAATAATATTTAAATGATTTAAATATTAAAATCATTTAAATATTATTAATTTATTATTTTGGATATATATGAGAATTTTTCATGTTTGGGAAAGATATCAACGTAATTTTGATTTTTACAAGAAAATTGACGTAATATTGAAGTTTTGTAAAGACGTAGATGTACATCTCTCTTCTTTTAATTATTAGATTAAATATTTTTATTTTCATTCTTCATTTGTTTCTTTTCTTTCACCTTTTTTTCTTCTTCTTTTGATTCGCTTGCTTCTTTAATTTTTTGAATATTTTCTTATTTCTTTTAATTATGGATTAAATATTTATCATAGTTAATATTATATATTTCGTTTATGATTCACAGTAATGCTTAATTTGGTTTCAAGGTAAATCATAAAGAAAAAAAAAAAAAAAAACTCAAACTAAAACCCAAAAACATAACCCAATAAGAACCAAAACTTTATCCCCTCAAATACTTTTTCTTGGCTCCGCCCATGAAACCATAAAAAAAAGCAAGAGAATGTTAGCGAAAACATAGTTAATATAAGATATAATAATTATATGCACATCTTTAATATAATATAAAAGAGGGGCCTTAAATGCCACATGGCGAAGCAAGATCCGTTGGATGGATTAACCTCTTTGATGTCAGCCGTTAGATCAGATTGATGATGTCATCAAATATTATTTTCATTTTACACCCTCTTACAATACATAATTACATTCTCTATTTTATTCAATCTATACTCAAATAAAAAACATAATTATAATTTATTTATAGAATCATTTAATTTAGACTATAATTTACCTTATTATTATTCTAAAATCTCCATACACAAAATATCAAACCATGTGTATAAAAATAAAGGTGTATATGTTATTATAATTATAAACAATATGTGTATAAACGTAAAAGTATATATATATATTTATGTATTCTACGTACAACACTATTTTCTCATAATAAATTAAAATCTACATAAAAATAAAATTTATGATTCAATTTTTATTTTTTTCCACGTTATCGCGGGACAATAATCTAGTTTAACTATAAATGTAAAGTTTATATATCTATTGTATAAAACAAAAACCAAAACCGATATATTTAATAGTTGAACATAAAAATAGAAGTTAAAACATAAAAATAACAATTAATCAAAATAAAGATGTGACTACTTTATTTAATATAGTAATAAATAAAGTAACTAAAAAATTAAAACTAAAATCTAAAATTAACAATTAATTAAAATAAAGTCATAGCTATTTTATTTAATAACATTCCTAATAAACAAAATTAAAATATAAAAATACAAAAAAACAAAACCCAAAAATAATAAAAATAATTATTATTATTCTTAAGCAGCCTGAATCAGTATTGAATGACCTATATATTGTATCTCATTAAGAGATAAACATCAACAACTTCTATAGCTATTCATCATTTCTATACTTAATTTATTTTGGTATTAAACAAGTGTAGAAAAGAATTGTTACATTTCCATGACAGGATGGAGATTTTGATTTTAAATATATAAAATTTAAATTTTAAAACCATACTAATTTACATTACATAAAAATGTATATATACGTTATAGAAACATGATAAATATTTTATTTTGTAAATATTTATAGGGTTTCTTATAGTAAAAGTTTATTATTCAAAGTATATTATATATTAATTAGTTTACTTATGTGTAAGTGTGAAGTAGCATTAACAAGTAACAATAATAATGGTAATTAGTCAAATACAAATTCAAACCTAAATACATTGTTGAAAACTTGGTCAGTTCGTTCCAAAACAAAGTCAACCCAAGGCAACTTATATAGTATTTGATATTTGAAAATAAATTTGTTACAGTTCATTGATTACCATAGAATTCGATGTTCCTTTCAATTAATCTATTTTTCAATCCAATTTTTAAAAACCCTAAGTTAGGATTTCTTTTTCATTTTTATTTTTCCAAATGGAAAACGTTCTATAAATTGGAATCAAAGTAAATATGTATACTTAAAATTAAAATTTTGAAACATCAAACAATATATATTAAACATAAAAAGTTATATAAGATTTACGAAAACTAATTATACATGTGAAAAAATTTAGCCATTCCTGACTAACTAGTTTATTTTATGTGTATATGCGAAGAATTTTATCGAAAATAATACAAATATGATATATAGAAGTAAGAGAACATTATATTATCAAAATTATAATTACCAATATATGACAGTATGATTTGTTGTTTCGTTTATATGTACGTGTCTTTACCTTAACTTTTAAATCCGTATACGTGGATAACTCTATAGAAAATAATTCAAGTATAACCTATTAAAAGATTGAGGTATGTTTTTTATAAAGTCAATGAGAGAGTTGCACAGTATTTTGATAATTTAATTTAAATTATATCTTAGGTTGGTCATGTTTTTGGTACGTAAGAGTATATTCAATTTTGTTTTATGTAAAGACAGTGTCTTATAAGTCAGATTATATAGTTTAATAATATAAATTTTTTATAGTTTTTCGTTAATGTAGTATGATTTATATTAATAGATAAGATGTCTTAATTTCTTTTATATTGATATTCACTTTTATTATTTGATATAGTAAGTTTATTATGTCGGTTAGTTTATATCTTTTAGTGCTATCTCAACATTTTCTTTTTTTCTAGTCTTTACATAATATATATGAAATAACCAAATATGGTTATAAAATATAAGATACAAAGTGGTATACGATTGCTTTAAGCAAATAAGAGTCAAATAAGAGTCTCGTACTTAGTTGTATTCAACAGAATTTTATTCTTCATTAATATATTTTCTTCGATTTTGACATTTTAAAAGTGGAGGCATATCCACTTCGTTTACGTGTATTTCAATTCCATTGCGATATAATATTTAATTATTAATTAGTATATAAAACTTTGAATGACAAACAAATTTTCAAATGGCAACTCCCAAACTACTTATAAATTTACTTTCTACACTACGGTCAACTTATGTTATATTGCTATTTTTAAAATGCAAGTCTTGTAAGTTATTCACTAGTGGCAAATTCTAAACTTATGAATTAACCCCTTTTTTATAAATAAAGTTATGCACGGTCAAATCATGTTATATATAATTAACTCTAGATTTGAATATTTTGAAGAAAGTTTATCTAATTTTCACATAAATGATGATATATGAATTTAAAATATAAGTCTAAAATATGTCGAATCCATGATAATATATGTGACTAGTGGACAGATAATAGAAATCCTAATTAAAAACATGTCTTTGATTTATCGGTATATGATAACCATCAACTTAGATCATAGGTCAAAGTCTTGTTTATAGCAAAATGTCACAAATGTGTATGTTTGGTTCTTTCTAAAACGGAAAAATTGTATAAAAATATAACGAATTTTGATTAAATTATTATCATATGTAACTGGTTTTTATAATAAAAAAAAATTCATAAAATCTTATTTCTTTAAAATTGTATATAAAAGTTAATTTGAAATTTTGTTCCGTATTGAGAATATATTATTTTGGTTTTGAAATCAAAAGGTGTGAATATATATTCAAAATCAAGTTGAACTCGGCTTACATTGTATTGTCTAATAGCCTAAAAATATTTTATAGGACTGCCAACATGTTATAAGTGGGCTTTTAACACATTTCTTATTTCTTCATATCCCCATTTGCTATTGAATATTTGAAAAGGTTCCAAGGTTATCTACTATGTTTTTTATTTATTGCAGAAATCGGTTTCTACATATAATATGCTATATTGAATGTAAAATGTGATTTAGATCGAAAACCGCATACACATTGGTTAAAACCGTCTACATGTCAGCTAAAAACCGGTTTTATATTGTATTATAACATTGGAAATTTGTATTATTATTAGATAAATTTGAAAGTTGATTATATTTGGGGGTGTTTGTGTTGCATATTTTATGTATTTATGCATATTTGCATATTACATATTTTAAACGCATAACGCAGTTTTGAGTATTTAGATAAAATTGTTTGACTTATTTATTGGTAAATACACACTTATTTTAAGTACTAAAGTTATTTTAAACGCGCTCATTTTAAAACACGCTATTAAAATTTATAACCCTAAAAACTCCTATAGTTACAATTCGTTGTAAGTCGTTACAATTTTCTGCAATTTTTTAAATCCCAAATATGATTGACATGATTGAAAAACTTAATACATAATGTGTTCTACATAAGTTTTTCTTTAAAGTCTTCAAAAAAAATTATAACACTGTATCTATTTATTTTCTATTATCTATTATATCAATTAGCAAAATATTTTTTCAAATAAATAGTGTTTTAAGGGTAATATAGTCCTTTTATACAAAAACAAATAATATAGAAAAACAAAAAAATAAAAAGGACATCGTGTTTAAATATAAGTCTTAAAAAAGATTTTGTTTTTTTAATATTTGTTGAAATTTTTTATCAAGGAAAAGAGAAATTGTATTATATACTAAATGTTTAACATGATTATAGTTTGATTTTATCCGGACGCAACACACGGGAAATTATCGTCTCATTATTGTTCAAAATGCATGAATTTGCAGATTTAATTGGGATTGTTTTTACTACTACAACTAAATAATTATTTTTCATTTGCGTTTTTTGTTCATTAAACTTATCTGAAAATATCAAAGCCAGTTCGCCATTTTTAGATTTGACAAAATTAATAAGATTGCTCCATGTGCTCTCTGAGACGTTTTGTGGATTCAGACTAAGGAACACTACCAAAGTGTTTGTTATCTTGACCTATTAACGCAAGGCTCAAAAATTAAATCTAAAACTTCACACACCTTAAAGATGATAGAACGAAATAGATTTTTCTTTTAGGTTCTGCTACTCGATCAAGTATTGAATAGAGTGGGCATTCACCTTAAAACTCACATCTTATAGCCTTGGCTACTTTAAAGCAACATTGCAAATTTAATATATTAATCAATACTAAGATTAAGGAGACACGATACGAAACCCGACCTGAAAATAACACGAAAATTAACAGGTTAGGTTGTATAATCTCGATCCGTAAACCCAATAACCCATCAACCCGAATTATTTTTAGGTTAGATTTACATTAATCATTTGGTTAAATAGATTAACCTAACAACCCAAAAAAAATTATTAAGTATTTTTTATAAATAATAATATATATAAATTAATATTTATTCTACCATATTTTACTAAAATAACTCTTTATTGTAATCTTAAATGGTAATTTTTTTTCCTCTAAAAGTTGTATTTTATTTTTTCAACATTAGTAGATGTAAAAATAGAATATAAAAAGCTTAAATTATTCATAAAATAAACTCATTTTGACTTTATTGACACAACCAACTTGTATTGCTGAAATGAGCTCATCAACCCACTAACATTTATAATAAACAGGTTACACGGATTAGGTTCGGATCAAGTAATTTCAATCCGAAAACCTGCTAACCCGACCTGAATTGTATCCCTATCCAAGATTATAGCATATCCCAAAAAACAGAAAGCGGATCAATTCTGGGTTTTTAAAAGCATCATAATTCATACACTATATCAGGGAAGAAAGAAAATAACTTAAATGTCTACCACTGAAAGTACCAAAACTATTGAGTGTCGACAAAAAAACAAAAACATGATATAATCCAACACAAACTCCATACGACAATCCACTTGGAAATGCAGCTGGGTATGATGAGATCAGAGCCTTCTTCCCCTTCTACCACTCTTTCTACGGGTGCTGTCAGTTGGAATAGGGGTAACATCCTCTGAAATAAAAACCAAATGAAACTATGAGCGAAAATGAGTCACCCAAAAAAATAACATAAATCCAGTATCCAAGGGATAGTTTTTCACAAAACACAGTGCGTAACATAAACATAGTAGCTTTCAGCATTCGAAAAATAATGCCAAGATCTATAGCAAGGAGAATAAAGTATACAAATAAAGAAGTTGAAAGGTTACCTATGCGGCCAATTTTCATTCCAGAACGAGCAAGAGCTCTGAGAGCTGACTGAGCACCTGGACCAGGTGACTTGGTCTTGTTACCTCCAGTAGCTCGCAACTTTATGTGAAGAGCATTGATGCCAAGTTCCTGTCCATTGAAACAAAAATCATCAAGACACGGCTTCAACAAACAAAAATATGAAAACCATAAATTATTTTAAATAATTAATCCCTTCATATCTTTTAATTTGGGAAGATACAAAACTGCATAGATAGAGGGATCACAAAAAAACCTTGCAACGAGTGGAAACGTCTTGGGCAGCAAGCATAGCAGCATAGGGAGAAGATTCATCCCTGTCAGCCTTCACCTTCATCCCACCTATAGTAGCAAACAAAATATGTAAGTAAACCGAGAAGCAAACTTCTATTTTAAAAACCTAGATAGATTAAAAGAAAATAAAACACATCCCACTTAATAAGTAAAATGAAAATTCCTAACAAAAATCATTTAATATAAAGCTTATGTACTTTGTTATTCTAACTATTATAGGTAATAAGAGTACACAAATTCACTAAAAAACATATATCATTACATCGACATGGCAACTTTTTCTTTTACAAAGCCATCATTATAAAGGAAAACGAAACCCAAGCAGAGCGTAACAGACGTCAACTTAAAAAAGTAATGCGATTAAAAGGGCACTTGATTTACGATTAGCTCTTAGGAAGTATGCCTTCCTAACCATTTTAATTACACACTATGAAATATGAACTTCAGAAAAACCAAAAACACAAAATTATATTTCTGGTTAGAAATCAAAAATACCTGTGATACGGACCATGGTTTCTCGACCAGAGATATCAGTGACATGCTGTAACAAAAACACATAAAAAGATTAGACATTAACGAATAACGAATAACGATAAACAACGAGAGGATATAATTGAACTTACAATGAAAGTGTCATTGAATGATGCAAAGATGTGTGCAACACCAAAAACAAGCTCTCCCTCACGGGTAGCTGGTCCGAGGGTCACATTGTCTTCCTTTGGCTCTCGAACCTTTCTCTTCGACTATACGAAAACAAACAAACAAATATACATAATCAATACTTAAATACTTTTTCACCTAATGTAACATAGCATATCAAAATTCATAGCAAAATCAAAACAAATAAAACTAAAATTAATATAAATGTCATAAATTTGACATTACCAAACTAAAATTAAAAAAAAAAATCTAAAGATATACAAATTTAATACCACGAATTAATGTTTTATACTAATTGAAAAGTAAACAAGAAATAATTGATGATTACCATGGTTGCTTTTTTCACTCAGAAATGGTGTCCAATTGCAGCGGCGATCAGAGAGCTTGTATGGCAGTGAGAGAAAGAATTCGAGGATTAGGGTTTGAGACCTTATTTATTTAATATACAAACCCTTTTTGGGCCATGAGATAGCCCAGACTCGATCAAAGACCATCTTTTCAGAAGTGAGCCCACTACGATGTAAATTCTAGTCATAATTATTATTTTATGGAGTAAATTGCAATTTTAGTCTATCGACTCATGTGGGGGTAATTTCGTCTTCATAGTCTTGAATTTAAATAAAATGACAGTCAAACCATTTGACTCCCCAAATCAACCACAAATTACTTCGTTCCCCTTTTTTACTCTACCAGTTCACTCAAAAACCATAGCATTATGAAATCAAATATATGAGTATAGCAAAAATGAATCAACCTTTATGGATCGTTCGATTTGAAGTATGTGATGATGAAACACTCGACGGAATATATAAAAGATATGGTACGCAATTTTGAATTTTAATCGTGAAAAAAAAATTCAAAATTTTTCGAAAAAAATTCAAAATTTTTGATTGAACCTCCGATTAATGTATATTTATGTATTGCAGTGCAAAATTCAAAACTTTTCTCCATTAAGATTCATCACGGTGGTGCATTTTCAAAGTATCCAGAAAGGAATTATGTAGGTGGTACATCAAACTTCGTTGATTTGGGTAAATGTTGATTACTTTTCAGTTCATGAGCTTAATAAGATGATAAGAGAGATAGGTTATGATATGAAGGACAAAATATATTATCCTTTTAAGAAATTGGGGTACTATTTAGATTATGGCTTGCTAGCTCTTGGAAATGATCAGGATGTATTGAACATGATAGGATATATAGGGAAAATTAGGCTTATCCACATATACATTGAACATGGAATCACAACTATTGTATCATATTGGAGATCACCATAACAGAGTAAGGTTGTGATTGAAGAATTAGAAGATGATGTTGATGTTAAACTCATAAGCCTGTGAAAAGGAGGTTAAGTTTGAAATTGATAGAAGGGGAGAAGGGGGTAAATGTAGTAATAGTAATGAATGTTGGCTACATAGTATACATGAAAATGTGAATGAAATTGGGAAAGAAAATGTAAATGCAAATGAGGATGATAATCCATTTAGTGATCCTATTTTTACTGATGAATGTCCCATTTTGAATGAAACTGTTGATACAAAATCAGATAGCAAATGAGGATTCAGAAAATGATGATCATTTTTTGATGATTTTGAATTTAATGTTAGAGTAAAGGAGAATGGGGAATGGATAAATGCTAGTGAGTATGACCCAAATGAAGCACAAGAACTTGATGTTGGAGGTGTCCCAAATGAGAATGCAAATGAAGAATAGGAAGCTGATGTGTTAAGGTGTCCCAACTGAGAATGCAAATGCAAATGAAGAACATGAAGTTGATGAAGAAGAAAAAGAAGTAGATTATGATTTTGTTGAGCTTTGATGATGATGATGATGTCAGAAGGATATATTTTGATGACTTTGATAGTGGTGATTATTCAGATGAGTCTGACAAAGATAGAAGGGTAGAGATAAGGAAATTAAGAAGACAAGAATCACAAAAGCCATCAACTACAGTTGTTGTGATATGGAATACGGTTAAGAACAAACAGATGGTTGATTGTGTGTCAGAAGAACATGTTCATGTAGCTTATTGGTTGCAAACATGGAGGGAGTTTATGCACATAAAATTGAACCAACAAATGGCATTGAATATTGGCCAAGGAGTGGTTGTTCAACCAAGTTTTCCCCTCCATTTAATCGCACACAATCCGGTAGAACTAAAAAGTTGAGGATAAGAGGTGTAATTGAAAAGAAATCAGGTGTGAAAGGGGGAAAATTATCAAAAACTGGGAAGATTGTTAAATGTTCAAAGTGGGGTATTAGAGGGCATAATGCTAAATCATGTGACAGGAGAGCACAAAGTGGTGGTGCAGGTGCAAGTCAAGGTGGTGAAACTAGTGTTGCAGGTGGCAGTCAAGGTGGTGGCAGGAGAGGTAGAAGCAGGATATGTGACAATCAAGGTGGTGGCAATCAAGGTGGAAGTGAAGATGGAGGCAGTCAAGGTGCAGGCAAGAGAGGTGGTGGCAATCAAGGCGGAATCAAGATAGGTGGTGGCAATCAAGGTGCAAGTAGAATGAGAAAAAAAGATGGGCAAGTCAAGATGGTGGTGGTGCAAAGAGAAGAAAGGGATGAGGTGGCAGTTAAGTAGTGTAACTTGTGTATGTTTGTAGTCTTTTGGCAGTTAAGAAGGTAATGGTAGTCTTTTGGTAGGTTTGTAGCTTTTGACACAAAATGGTTGATATTGTTGTCTTTTGGTAGGTTGATAATGTTGGTAGGGACTATGGTTGATAATGTTGTCTTTAGGTAGGTTAAACTGGTATTGTATAAATGTGGAATTGGTAGTGACTATGGTTGATAATGCTAATGAGCAATTGGTATTGTTCCATTTATGTTTTATTTTTTTGTTCAATATGTGCTATATATTTGTGCATTTTACTCCATATTGTTTCAACTAAATACTGGAATTGGTCAAAAATAGTCTTTTCATCCATTCTTCAAAATTGACCATTACAAACTACATACATAAACCACAAATACCTAACCTAAACTAATAACACATAAACCACAAACAAAATCCAACTGATTAACAAATACATCTTCAATCGACGACACTCTTCTTCTCTAACTCTTACTATTTTTTCAATGTTGTTTCGAGCCATTAACAAGCCAGGGATAATAGCAACTGCTCTAGCGCAATTGGTGGATCAAACCAGCGAACAAATCCACAATTCCATGTCTGTTACAGGTAAGACAAATTTTCAGATCTACTAATTATAAAAAAAGGAAACAAGCTTTCAATTAACTTACCGTTTGGACACAACTGTAATAACGATGACTTGGGTTTGCATTTGTCCAAGATGTTCGAATACCTGCAGGTTTCCCACATGCGCAAAATTCCATGCTTTAATTCAATCGAGCGATTTTGGGAAACAAACTAGGGTTTGTTGATTTGGGGAAAATAATTTAGAACGTGGTTGATTTGGGGAGTCAAGTGGTTTGAGTGTCATTTTATATCAATTCAAGAGTAAAAAGACGAAATTACCCCCACGTGAGTTGCATGTGTCAGGACTTAACGACATAAACTAACAAAAATGTATCGGAAAGACAAAAAAATGAAAATTAACAACTTCGCGACCGAAAAAATTAAAAAAAGAAGTTTAAGGACGAAATAAGGGAATTGGCTAGTCATGAGGGACTGAAATTGCAATTCACTCTATTTTATGTTTCCAAAATATAAGTTAGGAAAAATCCCTCCAAATATGACATTAACAAAAACTTATTAGTATGTTCATGAGGATGTCATAACATTTTTGCCACAATGGATCGACAATGTGTGGAGTAATTGCTAGAATGCATGCCACAAAGGTCCGGTTCGAATAGTGTACGGGAGTAGCAATCGTACATAGCTTATTTTAAAGTTGCTCAAATTTAAATTAATAACCAAATAACAATAGTAAATTACATCGTTAGTCCCTTAGTTTGTATCATAATCACTAGTTTTGATATTTTTTTTAAAATAGTTATGTCATTAGTCCCCATTATTGTAGTTTTCTTATCCCGGAGATCCAATTTTTTAACAATCGTTAACTTTTAATGATTTCATAGTCATGTGCTATTCACATGAGGGTTTTTTTGTCTTTTGCTTACCATTTACTTTTTAATATATATGTTATTGTTTAAATGAGTCTCTCTCTCTCTCTCTCTCTCTCTCTCTCTCTCTCTCTCTCTCTCTCTCTCTCTCTCTCTCTCTCTCTCTCTCTCTCTCTCTCTCTCTCTCTCTCTCTCTCTCTCTCTCTCTCTCTCTCTTCTCTCTCTCTCTCTCTCTCTCTCTCTCTCTCTCTCTCTCTCTCTCTCTCAATTTCAAGAACATTCATCACCATTAATAAACCCCACCATACAGTGGCATCTAAGACTAAATCTTAAGGGTATCCAAATTTATTTATTTTTGTTGTAACATTCCCTAACAATACCATCACCCACCATGCGTGTTAAGTACATTTTTTGGAAATAATATATATATATCCTATAAATTTTCATTCTTTAAAATTGCTAACTTTTTATTTAACTTGTAAAAGAAACGATATTTTTTATATAAAAGAAGCTATGGTTCAATTTTGCTAACAATAAACTTACGGGTCTTAACAACAATTTATTCTAAAAAATGTGAATTTTAAAACAGGATTAAATTTTCTTATAGTCATTTAACCAATTTAGAAATTAAATACTATTATTTTTGTGAAAAAAGAAAATATAATTTTTTTATTTGAAGCTCGTAATATTTGGGCTAACCACATATGTAAAAATAATTTTAAAACTTAACGAAGTCTATAAAACTATTACTAGTAAAATCCAAAATAGTATCATACATTTGAAACAAATATACAGGGACCATTAAAGCAATATTTACTAGTTAAAGTAATACATACTATAAAAGATAAAGAATATGTTTACAAATTATTAAGGTATATCATATAATAAAAGCCAAAATATTATCTTTATAGTTATTTATTATAGTTACATACATTATACAGATGTATAGTTATTAATATTCTAAATCCAAATATTCAAGTTTACCAATGTTAGCTGATTAATTAATAAAGAACATCAATTAGTATATAAATAAGTTATTTTGACGTAATTAATAGTTCAAATTGTCCAAAAGTGTGAAACAATATATAGGGTTATTTATTCAATTTTTAGAAAGTTTTAGGGTAAGAATGTAACTCTAATACAAATCCTCGATTGAAGAAAACCTCCATTGATGAAAATTTCTTAGAACATAGAGTACATAAAGAGATATATCATTTTTTCAACAAAGATGTTAGTTTGTTTCTTTTAGAAGTATCCACATATTTATTGAGGGGTATCTGGAGAATAAAATAAAATAAAAATCAAATTTTTTTTACACTTCACAGGATACACATAGATCCGCCCCTGCCAGCATACCCATCACCATTAAACCACCATCGCCACCACCATCAATAATTTAAGTTTCTCTCACACACATACATAACCCAAAACCCACCACCATAAAACCACCCTTCTAAATCAACCCAAGCACTTACCATCGCCACCCCTCTGCCGCCCACCACCACTACCGCTGTCACCATAACAACCCTCCTCAACCACTACCACCTACCGCCGCCCGCCACCACAGCTACCCAACTCCACTTCCACCATTGCCAACCCGATCTCGATTAGTAGTTGAGTTTCGATTTGTATGTTTGGTGTTTTTTAAGATGTTTTTGGTTTTTGGATAGATGTAGGTTTTATATATGTATGTATGGTGTTTATTATGGGATTATGATAAGGTGGGTCAATTTGTAAAAAAATAACAAATATAATAAAAATTAATATGTTTTAAAAAGGTAAATGACAAGGAAAAAAGACAAAAATACCTTCGTGTGGATGACACATGACTATGAGATCGTTAAAAGTTAACTGTCGTTAGAAAATTGGTTCTTCGGGGTAAAAGAATTACAACAATGGGGAATGAGGTAATTATTAAAAAAAAAAAAACCCAAAACTAATGATTCTGATACAAATATAGGAACCAACGGTGTAATTTACTTAAAAAAACAACTATGAATGTACATGTAGCCAAAGTGTTTATAGCTCAACTGTTACTGCATGTTAGTTTGTTTTGTCTTAAGTTCGAGGCCAGTAGTAAGAATTTTTTCAATTTCTTATACAAGTGGCCTTGTTTTTATTTTTCGTTCATGACGTTTAAATTCTCGAGACCGTCCATAAAATTAGCTATTTTTTTGCTAATATTCTAAAAATGTTCGATTTAATATTGTTTAAACAAGCATACTATATTATTATCCATTAGCTATTTTAATTTAATTTTTTATATAAACAATATCACTTGTACTCCTATCGCTTTTGTATAATTACAAAATTCGTACCATTTTTTATATTTTACAGATCTCGTCTCTCACTTAAATGTTTTTCTACGGTTTCAATCACTCGTAATTCACAAATTACTATTTTCTCCTTATTATAAACACTATCAACAAACATATCACTCTATTTCCTGTTACTTATTAGATTCCGTAGTCTTCAAAGTTGTGCTTTATCATTCTTCTTCATGCTTGCAGCATGGAAACGTGGTTCTGTCTCAGCCATAGTGTCTTTACCAAGTAGGGAATGGCATTCAAGGTGATTTGGAATGTTCCGACTCCACCTCCCCAGGTTAGCCAATGCAACAATAAGATTTTTCTTACATATATTCACAGATGTTTTTTTATAGATAGAGAACAATTAGGATTATGGGTCAAACAGGATCGAGTTGTTAAAATAACGTTCATATTCAGTCCTAACTTAATATAATCCGTTCACTAACTTAGTTGGGTTTTATGCAGTGATATGTTGAGGGACTTAAAGTAACATTTGGTTGAAGTATGGTGCTGTTCTATTGATAAAGTGAAGATTGTAAAAGCTGAAGGACTGATTTGTAAAAGTGGAAAGTGTGAGGACCTTAGTCAAAATATTGGTATATAAAACACTTAGAGATGGCAGCTAGGTTTATTATTACTGCATAACTTTCTCTCTCTACAACATAACTTTCTCTCTCTATTTGTTAACCGATGGTAGTAGTTGGTGTATTAAAATTAGAGTTACATGTTGTAACTATAATTTGTTAGTCTTATAGTCTTATTGTTATCTTCATTGAGAGGTTAGTTTTCTTTGTTGTGATTGTATCAGTTTTATTGATTTCTTAATAATAATCAGTGAGTTCTTTGAGGCTATTAAGTTCATATTATCAGTTTGTACATGGTATCAGAGCACCGAGGTGCTCTGGATATCGTTGGTTGAGATTACGATCTAGAGGTGGCGTTTTAGATCTAGGAATCTCTGGATCCGGTTGGTTTTTTGGTTATTTCTGGTATAGATCTGTTGGATCTAGACGATTGTTGTTCTTTTCGGTTTAGATCTGGTTAGATCCGAGTGATTTTTGGTTGTTTCTGGTGTAGATCTGTTGGATCTAGCCGTTGGTTGTTGTTTGCGGTATAGATCGGGTTATATCCGGTTGATTAGTGGCTGGAACATTTAGATCTAGTGGTTGATTTCTTGGATCTAGGGTTTCACGGCTGTTTACGGTATAAATCGGTTGGATCTAGGGGTTCGTGGTGGTGTATGGTATAGATCTGTTGCCGCTGTCTCCGATTGTGGTCTTGATTGATTCTGTTCAGGCTAGATCTGGGCTGTTCGTTGGTATTAGGGTTGTAAACCCTAATCGGTTGATTGCTGGCTTTCGGGTTCCTTGGCTGTTCCAGGAGTGTTGGCTAGCTGTTGCTCTTGGTTACCTTCTATTCTTCCGCTGCTATTTTTTTCCTTTTTCATGTTTTTGTTGTTTTATTCATTCATTCATTGGTCTGTATTATTCTTTTATTTCTTTTTTGTTTATTATCTGTAATATTGCTGCTGGTGCTCCTTGCTCCCACTGTAAGTCTTCTCTCCCTTCCTCTTAATTACTTTACTGTTTTTTTGTTGGTTGGTTGATTGTGGTTGCTTGTGGTGCCAGAGGTTTATGCCTGGTGTTTGTTGTTTGTGATCTGTTGGTTTTTTGTTGGTTGGTGATTTTTTTTTTTATTGTTCTAACTTTTTCTTGGTAGAAGAGAAGCATACTGTTGAGCCCCTGCTTAGTAGACCTCTGAATCGAACAGTATAGGGAGCAATACACAGTGTGTCTTTTATGATTTTTTTTCCAGTTTTCTTATTCTTGTGGTGGTTGCTGTTTTTTCTTCTCGTGTTTGTTAGTCTGTTTGCTTGTCTGTTATAATGAGTGCTGATAAATCTGGTGCTAGTAGTGATATTAAAATGACCCAAGTTAATAATTTGGACTTTAGTGACCCTTTATTTCTTCATGCTAGTGACGCTAACACTACTTCTTTGATCACCTTTAAACTAAAAGGAACGGAAAACTATAATGTGTGGAGTTGTGCTATGTTACTTGCTTTACAGACTAAAAATAAAACTGGATTTATTGATGGTAGTTTAAAAAGAGATGAGGTTGATGATGTCCTAGGTAGACAATATGATAGATGTAATTCTGTTGTTCTTACTTGGATTCTTAGCTCTATTTCTGATGAACTGTATTTGGGTCAAGTCTTTTATAAGTCTGCTTGTGTTGTTTGGAATGAATTAAAAGAAACTTATGATAAAGTAGATGGTTCTGTCACTTTTAATCTGCATCTCAAAATTAATAGTTTAACTCAAAGTGGTAGTTCTGTGTCTGATTATTATCATAAGTTGAACTCTTTGTGGAAACAATTTGACTCTCTTGTTAAACTGCCTGTCTGTACTTGTGCTGGTGCTAAATTGTTCAGTGACCATAATAATCTGATTAAATTGATGCAATTTTTGATGGGCCTGGATGATAACTACTCTCTTATACGTAGTAATATTTTAACTACGGACCCTCTTCCTTCTGTTAAAACTGCATTTGCTATTGTGTCTAGAGAAGAATCCCATAGAGGTTCTTCTCAATCCTCTTCAAACAAAGGTCAAAACACTGTTTTCATGGCAAAAACTTTTGAACCTAATAAGAACTTTAATGGCAATAATAATTTCAATAAAAAATTTGAGAAGAGAGGTCCTAATCCTAACCTTACTTGTACAAAATGTGGTATGAT
>CAJVGC010000065.1:42980062-42998729 GCA_910822075.1 Senecio squalidus
CATCAATTAGTATGTAAATAAGTTATTTTGATGTAATTAATAGTTCAAATTGTTCAAAAGTGTGAAACACTATATAGGGTTATTTATGCAAGTTTTAGAAAGTCTTAGGGCAAGAATGTAACTCTAAGGTTTGATATGTAATTTCATTATAAACCTAGGATTAATATTGTAACTTTCATACTCTTTCTTCCTCAATTGAAGAGAACCTCCATTGATGAAAATTTCTTAGACTACTCGGTATGGAGCGTGCTTAACCAAGACAACGCCGCCACGTCGGCTTGAAAACGCCCCGACAACGCCCAGCCCACACCGCTAGGGGCGTTGTCGCTCTGAAAATCGCTCGGGCGTTGTCTGAACAACGCAGTGGTGAGGCAACGGAAACAATGCAACGTTCGAATTTTAAAGAAACCAACGGGTTTTTTTTTTAAAAACCTAAACTTTCTCTATAAATACCACACAATTTTATAACAAAAACCACACCTAAACTCTCTCTTTCTCTCTCAATTTTTATAAAAATCTCTATATTTTTATACATCTCAAATGGATCCCAACAACAACAACAATCAAAACAACCCCAACCCCAACCAATGGAACCAATGGTTCAACCCAAACCTAAACCAATACCAAAACCCAAACCAATACCAAAACCTAAACCAATTTCCACAATTTCCAAACCTTAACCAATACCAACACCCAAACCAATTTCAAAACTATACCCAACTTCCAAACCCTAACCAATTTCCCCATTTTTACCAACAAACACCATCACCACAACGACCATCCGTAGACCCGATATACCAAGGCGGGTCGTTCACGCAAATGCTTAACGAAGACCATTTAACCAATTTTCCGCGTGTGCCTCCATATGACATTAACGATTCTGAAGACGATGAGGTGGTTCCGGAAACACAAATGGCGGCCCGTGGGAAGAGGAAACACAAGAAGAAAGAAACCGAATCCCTAAGAGGCAAAACCGAAAGGAAGAAGTGGGAAGAAGCGGAGGAGGTCGCACTTGCTTCAGCGTGGTCGTCGACATCCGAGGACCCCGTTATAGGAAATGATATACATGGGGGCCCATTTTGGGAAAGTGTTCGTCGAAAATTTTTCGCCAAGATGCTTAAAGATGATCCATCTTACCACCGTACCGAAGACTCTCTTTCGAGCAAGTGGAGAGACTTACGAAGAAAGGTGAAAAAATTCAACGGTATTTTTCGACAAGCCCAACAAAGTAGACCAAGCGGTCATAGTGATCAACAAGTGCTCGAACATGCTATGGCGACTTACCGCGACATGATGCAAGCGGGTTTCCTACATTTAGCGGCTTGGCAAAAATTGAGAAATAGCCCGATTTGTCAACATGTCCCAACATCTGGAGGGTCCCGAAAAGCGCGTAGAACATCGGAGTCTAGTAACCCCTCCACTCCCGCCACTCCCGCCACTCCGGTATCGCCTTTTGCTTCATTCGATCTCAACGATGATGATGATGATGATCTTCACTTGGAGGAAGACCTTCCAAGACCGATGGGTAGAGATCAAGCAAAGGCAAAAGCGCGCAAAGGAAAGGGCAAAGCCGCTGCTTCTTCTTCGGGGAACGAAGATTCACTCAAGTATATTGGGGAAAAGTTAGGGAAATTTGCTGATACTGAGGAAGAAAAAATGCGACAAAAAGCGTTAAATTTTATCCTGAAGGAAACCGATCATCTCCGGGAGCCTGCCAAATCAATAGCGGAACATGAAAAGAGAAGGCTTATCGAGAAATTTTATCCTGAATTTTTGTAGTATGTTTTTTATTGTAGTATGTTTTTTTTTTTGTAGTATGTTTTTTTTTTTAAATAAATTGTAGTATTTTTTTTTTAATAAATTGTAGTGTTTGTTTTTTTTAATAAAAATACAAGTTTTAAAATTTCATTTATATAAAAATAATTATAAATATACAACTTTTTAAAATAACACTCTCTTTCCTCTATCACTCCACATCATCACACAACCACACCACCCATTTTCATCACTCCACATCATCACACTCTCTTTCCTACAAATCACACTCTCTTTCCTACATATCACCTCTATCACTCCACATCATCAGTTTATAAAGCCCCCCACACCGTATAGTCTTAGAATACACATAACAGAAAACGAAAAAACATTTTTTTTCTTCATAGTTTTACAACAGAGATGTTAGTTTGTTTCTTTTAGGGGTATTCACATATTTATTGAGTGATATTTGGAGTATAGAATAAAAAAAAAAAATTAATTTTCTTTACACTTTACGGGATAAGTTGATGGCTACCCCTGCCTCCATATCCATCACGATTAAATCATCACCACTAATAAACCCCACCATTAAACCACCACCACCATTACCATCAAAAATTTATGTTTCTCTCACACACATACATAACCGAAAACCCACCACCATAAAACCACTCTTCTAAATCGACTAAAGCACTTACCACCGCCACCCCTCTACTGCCCACCGGCCACCACCACACCACTACCGTCGTCACCATAACAACCCTCCTCAACCACCACCCCCTGCCACCGCCGTCGCCACAACAAGCCTCTTCCACCGCCACCACGGCTACCCAACTCCACTTCCACCATTGCAAACCCGATCTCGATTAGTAGTTGAGTTTCGATTTGTATGTTTGGTGTTTTTTAAGATGTTTTTGATTTTGGGATAGATCTAGGTTTTATATATGTATGTATGGTGTTTATTATGGGAGATATATGATGTGGTGACCGGTATGTATGTTAGTTAGAGAAGATGAAAAAAAAAGGTGGTGGTCGATAGGTATGGAGTTTGAAGATTATGAAGAAAGATGTATCGTGGTGGTGGTCGTTCAAGTGAGATAAAAGGATAAGAAGATGGAAAGAGAGATAAAAAGAATTGTTGTAGCCTTGTTGGGATTATGATAGGGTGGGTCCATTTGTAAAAAAATAACAAATATAATGAAAATTAATATGTTTTTAAAAGATAAATGACAAGTGAAACACAAAAATACCCTTATGTATATGGCACATGACTATGAGATTGTTAAAAGTTAACTGTCGTTAGAAAATTGGATCTCCGTGGTAAGAGAATTACAACAATGGGGACCAATGGGGTAATTATTTTTAAAAAAACCCCAAACTAGTGATTCCCGTACAAACATAGGGACCAACGGTGTAATTTACTTAAAAAACAACTATGCATGTAGATCTAGCCAAAGTGTTTATAGCTCAACTGTTACTGCATGTTAATTAGTTTTTTTTTTGTCTTAAGTTCGAGGCCAGTAACAAGAATATTTTCAATTTCTTATACTAAGGGGCCTTATTTTTATTTTTCGCTCATGACATTTAAATTTTCAGGACCGTCCCTTCTGACGTCACATAAAATTAGCTATTTTTTGCTAACATTCTAAAAATGTTATTGTTTTAACAAGCATACTAAATTATTATCCATCAACTATTTTAATTTAATTTTTATATATAAACAATATCACTTTTACAAATAAAAATAAATACATTGTCAACTTCTATAGCTTTTGTATAATTACAAAGTGCATACCATTTTTTATATATTTACTGATCTTGTCTCTCATTTAAATGTTTTCTTACGGTTTCAATCACTCGTAATTCACAAATTACTATTTTCTCCTTATTATAAACATTATCAACAAACATATCACTCCATTACTTATTAGAGCACCCAGAGTGTGGGGGGGGGGGGGGGGGGGGGGGGGGAGGGGGGGGGGGGGGTTGTGGGCTCGTTGTGGAGCTCACAACGAGCAGGAGGCTCGTTATCACTCCGGGTCTCCTCGTTGTGGGCTCGTTGTGGAGCGACCGTTGTGAGCACAACGGCTCGTTGCCAGATTTTCGCTTTTTTTTTTTTTAATCAAACGGTAATAATACCGTTATTATTAATTAATTAATTAATTAATTTTTTTTTTTTTACCAAATTTCACCTATAAATACAACCTCATTTTAACCAAAATAATCACACCTTCTTTCAACAATTTTATTCTTAATCTCATACAATCTCATACCAATCCCAATCTTAACCAAAATGTCTTCATCTTCCTCAAACGCTCCCCAAACAAACACAAACAATCCTTCGACGCCACAATCACAAACACCATCCGGTTTCGCTAACTACTACGGCACAACAAACGCCCTATTTTAACCCCAAATACCAAACTTTAACCCACAACAACAACAACAAATTCTAAACACTTATTTAGCGCAACAACCTCAACAACAACAACAAATGTTCACTCCTGAACAATTTGCAATGCATCAACAACTTATGATGCAACAACAATCACAGTTTTTTACCCAACAATCCCAAACTTTTTATCCCCAACAAACCCAATTTCCAACCGATCAAACACAAAGCCGAGTTCAAGAAACTCAATAAATCGTCCAAGAAACCGACGATGTGGTCGAAGAAACGCCACGACCGTCCACGTCTAATCCGAAAAGGAAAAAGATGTGCAAAAAAGTTTTATGGTCGGAAAAAGAGGAGGTCCTTTTGGCAAAGATGTGGTGCCACATTTCCGAAGATGCCGACAATGGAAACGCCTAACCCGAAGCGGCATTTTGGAAACGGATCGTTTCGGGTTACAACAAAGAAGCGAGGGCGCTAGAATTGGGGGAGAGAGGCAAGGAGTTCATCAACAGCAAGTTTACGGCGATGAGTGCCTTGGTTAAGAATTTTACCGGCCACCATGCGGTGGCTTTAAGAAATCGGCAAAGCGGGACCGACGACTCGGCGGTTATCCAAGCGGCTCGTCAAATGTACTATGAGGCGGAGGGTTCTGTGACAACCGCAAATTTCGAGGTACTAATTCCGAGTTCAACTTCCTTTATTTATCGTTATTTCATTTTGACCCAATTTACTATTTCGATATTTCGATTTATTACATTTGCGTTTGTGTCGGATCAACGTTTATTAACCTTTGTTTAAGTCCTTTGCGACTAAAACGTATATTTAACTAAGTGCCTAGCGATATTAAGTATTCTCGTAGGTTAATATTGGTATTTTAAAGCCTTCGTCTTTTCGAGAAAAATTAACATTTAAAGTATTACAAATTTTACCCTCAAAATAAAAATCTATTACAGAGTTAGTCCTTTAGCGGGATCTAACGGAATCTGTTACAAATTCAGTCCTTTTAACGGACAAATTAACGGAGCAGATTGGGGCTCTAGTTGCGGAGCAACTAAGACCTACTGCGGGGCAACTAAGGTGCAGACCAGGTGAAGACAAAAACGCTTTTGGTGCTTTATTGGAACCCCAACTCACATGCAACCATGTGATTTCTGCCCAAAACTTGCTCTAAATGGTATGGATGAGTGAATTGTGGATCCTTGACCAATTCAACTCATCTCTCATTCCAATTTTGATCCTTAAACCAATTTCAACCCATTTGGTCAAACTTTGTCTCTCTCTCTAGAACTCAAACTCTCTCAAGTTCCTTTCATTTCCAGGAACTTTTAGAGAAACAAATCACATATCAAAGTGATCTTTGAGTAGAGAAAGACCATTTGAAGACTTCATTTGAGTTCCTTCATATTCCGGTAAGTAACTTTCACCAAGAACTCCTTCTTTGACTTTTTATGTCAACTTCTTATTTGACACAAAGTGGATACTAACATCTCTTGTGTTCTTGCAAGGAGCTTTTCTCAACCAAAGCTAAATTTCACCTTGTTCTTAAGTTAGAGGAAATTCTTCCACTTTAAGAAATTCGGTTAGTAAAATCCTTGTAAACTATTTCCTTTCATTTTGTTCTTCTTAAAAGTCCGTTTCTAACATTTCATATTTCTTGCTTAAATGGAGCCTTTTTCTCCATATCTTGCTTGGAAAACTCTTCCGGCCCATCTTGGAGTTCAAGAGTTCATTCCGGCGAAACTTGGTAAGCAAATTCCTTCCTAAACGTTTTACTTCATTTTTCATCTAATAAACCATATTCTAACGGTTTTCTTTTTCTTTCTTCTTATTGGAGTTTCTTATCCTCCACTATCACTTAGAGGTCTTTTCCGGCGAAGTCCTTGAGCATTATTGCCATTTCAAAGACTTTTCGGTAAAAATTACCGTTTTACCCTTCCTTACTCTTTTCTCTTGTTTTTATTTTGATCACCTTAAAACTATGTTTAGGGTTTTATAGTTATAGATATTTATTTAGGTTTAGGGTTTTAATAAGTTTTGATAATGAATTAACAAAAGAGATTATATCTCGAAGTCCCGTTTGGGCATGTTTATCGAAATTCCATTTGTGTTTTG
Organism: Senecio squalidus; assembly: GCA_910822075.1. Classification (NCBI taxonomy): domain Eukaryota; kingdom Viridiplantae; phylum Streptophyta; class Magnoliopsida; order Asterales; family Asteraceae; genus Senecio; species Senecio squalidus. The sequence goes on from CAJVGC010000065.1 coordinate 42,986,325, forward strand.
TATGATTTCTTTCATTCACAACATTTCTGCATTATTTGATATCAGAGCTTAGGTTAGAGATAAGAAATCACACAACTTGAAGATGTGAATTCGAAAAATACCCACAAATTCGTTCATTTCCGTCCAGATCTGTGCAGATGCGGGAAAAATGCCGGCACAGGTTCGTTAATCGTTGGATCGCTCTGAATTTTGGATATGTGGTTCAAGGCTCATCGACGCACATTCGGACCGAAGGGATTTTAGATTGGATATTTCTACCGTGAGATATTACTGTCCGAATTGTCTGCAGTTTTGTGCAAAATTTTGGATCAACTAACGCAAGGCTTTCGATTTAGGTAATCGTAGATTCGTCGAACGAGGCAACGATACCATCAACCAATGATACACACATGTTGTATAGAATGAAGATCTCCATAAACAGTGAAGGAACTTCAAACAAATTCTAAGAATGAACCAACCGTTGAGTTGCTGAAAAAAGGAAACCGAATCCGAACCTAACGTCAGGGACGAAGGTGAGCATCCTTTTGCCTCCGGTAGCGTAATTTGAGGATGATGTCCCCGAATATTTTTATTGAATGGTTGATCATGATGTCACGTAGTCGTTTTTGAGGAGCCGAGTCAAAGAAAACGAATGGGGGTTAGAAAGTTTCGGAGTTAGAGACTTGGGAAAACTAAGACTCGGGGACGAGTCTTTTTCCAAGAGAGGAAGAATGATGCGGGTATGCCTTCAGGACTCCAACTCCTCCGGCTTAGCCGTCGGTTCTTTGGTTAACATGTGACACATTTTGATCGTTCGAAAAGATAACGAGTTAAAAATGACAATTTTAATTGTCATTATCTATCTTTTTATATTAATTATTTATCTTTTTTCTTCAAGTTATGTTTTAGGGTTTTATAGTTATATATAGTTATTTAGGTTTAGAGTTTTAATAACTCTTGATAATGAATTAACAAAAGAGAGTTTATCTCGAAGTCCCGTTTGGGCACCCTTTCAGGGTTTATCGAAATCCCATTTGTGTTTTGTGTGATTTCCTTTTCATTCACAACATTCCTGCAATCAGTGTGTGCGTGTGAAAATATAAAAAATGAAAGTATATTACGATAAGCAAAACACAAGGCAAAAAGGCATACGAACATAAAAGCCAATAAGCAATATAGAACAATTAGATAGATACTTTTTGTGAAAGAAACAACTATAATAGCATGAGCTAGATGATGACCTGATGTCTAAAAATCCCAACCAAAAGCGTTTCAAAGAAAAAACATACATGCTTGTGAACCTTAATAACCTAACTGAATATTGAATTTATCGAATATGACAAAGACGAGATGATCGATTATGGTTTCTTATTGATTCATGCAGCAAAGATACATCATATATAGGAATGTTATTAACCTACATTCCTAAACTAACTCCTCTATATATGGAAGAGATAACCACAAATAAATAAAGGAATATTACATAAAAATAATATATCCTACATTCCCCCTCAAGATGTAGCATGTAAATTTGAAATGCTAATCTTGCCTAATAGAAATCGAAGTTGTTGTGCTGTAAGCCCTTTCGTTAATAGATCCGCTACTTGCATTTTGCTGCTGATCTCCATTGGTACGATCTCTTTGGATTCAATTCGTTCACGAACGAAATGACAATCCATTTCAATGTGTTTAGTTCTCTCGTGAAAGACGGGATTGTTGGCTATGTGACGTGCCGCTTGATTATCACAAAATAATGATGTAGGCGAAGAGACATCGACCTTCAATTCGCTAAGTAGCCATCGATCCCAAATAACTTCACTAACCGTAGAAGCCATAGCTCTATATTCGGCTTCTGCCGATGACCGAGATACCACGAACTGCTTTTTGGTTCTCCATGAAATTGGAGTTCCACCTAGTAATAGAAAGTAACCAGTTCACGAGCGTCTCGTGTACATACATCCGAGCCAATCAGCGTCACAATAAGTCGTTAGAACAGGTTCACCTAATCGAGAAAGGAGTATACCTTGTCCTGGCGTTGACTTGAGATATCGAAGAACACGATTCGTTGCTTCCAAATGATTTGTTCTTGGGTCAGCAACAAACTGACTCAAAATGTTGACCGAATATGTAATATCCGGCCTTGTAGCTTGAAGATACAATAACCGTCCAATCAACCTACGATATTGACTTGCATCAACACTTGGTTCGTGCTCACCTTTATCAAGCTTTAAGCCTTGCTCGATTGGAAAAGAACTCGGTTTGCAATCCAATTTTCCACAATCTGCTAGTATATCCAACGTGTATTTTCGTTGACTTAAAACCAAGCCGTCGCTCGTTCTTGTCACTTCTATCCCAAGAAAATATTTCAACGTGCCAAGGTCCTTGATACTAAACTCCTTGTCAAGTGCTTTCTTAACGTCTTGAATCTTGTTAATACATTTTCCGGTGATAATGACATGGTCCACATAAATTAAGGCAATAACCGTCACATTTCCAGTTTCATAAATGAATAAGGAATGGTCAGCCTTGGACTGTTTGAAATTTAACTTCAAAAGAAATGTGGTGAATTTATGATACCAATTTCGCGAGGCTTGCTTTAAACCGTATAGCAATTTTCTTAACCGACAAACACGAATCTCTCCATCTTTAGAAAACCCTTGAGGCATCTTCATGTAGACTTCTTCATCTAAATCGCCATGTAAGAATGCATTATTCACATCGAGTTGGTGAATAATCCAATCCCGTTTAACAACAACCGCCAATAGTGTACGAATAGTAACAAGTTTAGCTACTGGTGCGAATGTATCATGATAGTCGACCCCTTCTATTTGAGTGAAACCCTTTGCAACTAAGCGAGCCTTGTATCGTTCAATCTCACCATTTGGCTTGAATTTTATCTTATAAACCCACTTCGAATCTATTGCTCGCTTGTCTTTCGGTAGTTCTTCCAATGTCCAAGTTCCATTTTTCTCTAGAGCTTTAATTTCGTTTTGCATGGCTTCGCACTAACGGACATCTTGAGCAACTTGTTTGAAATGTTTCGGCTCATTATTGTTAGTAATGGTCGACAAAAAAGCTTTATGATTAGCCGAAAAATTATCATAAGAGACAAAATTAGAGATGGAATGACGTACCATCGAGGCAACTTGATTGGATGACTGAGTCGGGTGCCTAACCGAAGGGGGAAATTGTACCTCGAAATCTTTGTATCTTGATGGCTGCGATTTCGTTCGTGTTGGTCTGACTTCGGACTGGGCTTCCCCGCTTGGTTCAATGACTTCAGGTTCACTACTATTGGGCTCACTTTCATTTTCACTTTGGCCCATCTCATAAATTTCAGTTAAGCCATCTATTTCGTTTACTTGTTCTTTGTGCAAATTTTGTTCTTTATGTTGTGACAAACTTGCATCATGACAATGGCAATCATGATACATCATTGGTTCAACATAATTATTTTCATAATTTTCTTCAATATTTTTAAAAGGAAACTTTCCTTCATGGAAGGTAACATCTCGACTAACCACCATTTTTGTAGTTTCAAGGTCATATATCTTGTAACCCTTTGTTCTAGGAGGATATCCAAGAAATACCCCTGGCTTCCCCCTTTCTTCAAACTTGTCGCCTTTCGTATCGGTGTTTTTAAAGTAAACAAGACAACCAAAAACCTTCAAAAAATCATAGTCTGGTTCTTTATTCCAAATTAATTCAAAAGGAGTTTTGTTTTTAATGACCTTGGAAGGGAGACGATTGATAATATAAGCCGCGGTCAAGATACATTCTCCCCAAAACATCTTGGGACGGTGTGCATCAATTCTTAATGCTCTAGCAGTCTCGACTAAATGTTGATGTTTCCTTTCAACTACACCGTTTTGTTGAGGCGTATGGGGACATGTGGTCTCTAATATGATTCCCTTTTTATTATAAAAGTCAATCATATTAGTTGAAGTGAATTCCCCACCGTTATCACATCTTATTTTCTTAATTTCCTTTTCAAATTGTACCTCTATCATCTAATGAAAATCTTTGAGGTATTGACTTGCCTCACTTTTGTGTTTAAGGAGAAATATCCAAACCGCCCTACTAAAATCGTCAACTATGGTAAGAAAATAATTTGCCTTAGTATATGACGGGACACGATAGCCTCCCCAAATATCACAATGAATTAACTCAAACGGTGCATTTGTTTTGATAAAACTAGAAGAAAAAGGTAATCTAGAATGTTTTGCCTTAACACAAGGATCACAAAAATTACCTAAATTATTAATACTATTCTTGAGAAAATTCACCCTAGCAAGTTTTCCTTTTGACGCATGTCCGAGTCGCTTGTGCCATGTATCAACGGTAGTAGCCATGGCTTTTCTTTCTTGAATCATCTTCATTCGGTACAATCCCCCTCGGCATCTCCCCGTACCAATCAAGTTCCTCTTCAGTAGCCCCTGCATAACACAAAAGACATAACACAAAAGACAGGGAAAAAGGTAATCGAGCATTGTAAGTCACGACAAAGTCGGCTAACAGAGAGTAGATTGCAATTGAAATTCGGAATGTAAAGAACTCCGTTTACTCTTGTTCCCCCTGGAAGGATATAATCTCCTTTCCCTTTCACTGGAACCGAGTCTCCGTTTGGAATTAAAACGGGTGCCTCGACCTCGGTTGCTTTCTTGTTAACAAGTATGTCAGGTAAGCAAGTAATATAATCGGTGCAACCCGAATCAATTATCCACTCACCTTCCTTACCTTCTTTGTGCGCCATGTTAGCTACTGCCTTCGAGTTTTCTTCAACACCTGCTCAAGAGAAGTGTTTTAAGAAAGTTTGATAATCTTTTTCGGTCAAACCTGGGATCGAACTTCCTTCAACGCATGCTGCCTTCCCTTTATACCTTTCTCCTTTCTTTCCAGGCCACCATTCCAGGTATCCTACTACTCGGAAACAAGCTTCGCAGATATGGCCATCCTTGTTGCATTCGGTGCAATGTGTCTTCCTTTGTAAGCTTCGTCATGGTTTTCTCTTTGCTCGGACCTGCATAAACATTACGTCTTTGGAACGCCTTGAACGCAGCGGATTCAACTTGTTTGGCGTTATCGGTTGAGACCGCCCTCTGTCTTTCATCTTCAGCAACCATATGATAGGACGTTCCGAGCGATGGGGTCGGTTTCGTTGCTAGAATTTGAGTCCTGATCACCGCAAATTCCATATCGAGTCCCATTAAAAATTCGTATAATCGTTCCTTTTCTTGATGTTCGTTCAATTTCTTGCCAACATCACACTCGCACTTTTTACAAGTACATCGTGGAAAAGGATAGATCGATTGCGCCTCATCCCATATGGATCGAAGTTGCGTGAAGTATGTGGAAACGAAAGGGTTTTTTTGTCGAGTAGATGTAATTTTTTGTTTCAGTTCATATGCTCTAGGAGCACTCTCCTTCCCAAACCGTTCATTCAAATCGGTCCAAATCTCCGAATCCGTTTCTGCGTATTTAACACTGCTTCGTATGTTTTTCTCCATAGCGGTAGTTTAACCAACCCTTTATCATTGCATCAACTCGCATCCCAGCCATATAATCTTTGGTGCCCTTTTCTGGTTTCGTGATTGTTCCGTCGACAATCTCGATCTTGTTTTTAGCGAACAAGAAGTTTGTCATCTCTTGTCGTTAAGGGTTTCCTTCACGTGAAGTTGTTTCGGGTAAGCGGATGGGTGGAGATAGTAGGGCGAATCATACGTAATCTCCCCGCTGGATCCTTCTCCGTTTTTGGTTGAAACATCGCCTCCTGCCATGTTCGAGATCAAGAGCAAGGTTTGTCAAACCCGTTCTGATACCATATTGAATTTATCGAATATGACAAAGACGAGATGATCGATTATGGTTTCTTATTGATTCATGCAGCAAAGATACATCATATATAGGAATGTTATTAACCTATATTCCTAAACTAACTCCTCTATATATGGAAGAGATAACCACAAATAAATATAGGAATATTACATAAAAATAATATATCCTACACTGAATGCAACATGTATTCATAAAATCCATTTAGAAGAAAAACTTTGTGGCAGTCTTTTACTTTTTGCGGATTTTGACATCAAGAGTCCACTGTCCTTGCCCTCTAAGGAAGGGATTTGGGGAGTTGAATTGGGACTGCAAACTCCCCAAAACTTGACAACGGAGATTTTAATTGTAGGTTTTCAGGCTCGATGGGTACACCAAGCTGTCTTGCCACCTAGCATATGGCAAGACAACTTGGTGTACCCATCAAGGTAAAAAAATCAACGCTTTATAAGCTCACCAAGGTAAAAAAAAATCTTAATTAATGGTATACTCTCTTTATCATGTGCTAGCTATCTTTTTCCAACTTCAAATGCTAAAGAGACGGTGATTGTGTGAAGAATGGCACCCAGGATGATTGGAAGTTTAAGAGTTAACTTGGGTTATGTTTTATTAATAACTGGTCGAATGGATAAATAAGAAAATTGAACTAACAAGGAAACGGGTTGAATTAGTTGAAAGGGTGTGGAACGTCACTCAAAGTGTAGTATAATGTCTAGAATCTCCTAAACCGCTTTATAAATAAATTATCCTAGAAAGAATATAGCTTTGGTGATAATAAATTCTTATTTAACAAATTCTATCAGTGAATTCTTTTTTTTTGTTGAGAAAAATTGTATGTGTAGGTCAACCCATCCCGACCCATTTTGACTAGTACAAAACTACTCATTTTGACCAGAACTGGCCTTGTACCCAGCAAAACAATGCTACCAGATATCTAAGCTCAGAAAAATTAATAAGCAACATTAAACTGCTTATTGTCTTCATGTCAAATCAAAAGGAAAAACTATTACGCAGTCACAACTCATGAATACTGAAAGATAGAATGAAAAGAGAAATTAATTTACAAATGATCGCTCAAAGACACCACTGACTCCATAGGTTTTCTGATTTTCATAATTAACAAGGCCATATATTCAGTTATAACTCATGAGTTATGAAACAAAAGTATTAGCAGCAACAATCTCGTATGGTAAACAAATTCGAAAGACGGAGTCTATCACTAGTCTAAGGTACAAAATTAATATCTGTTTTAAAATTAATAATGTCTTGTTGCTTATAACCAACCAAGTACAGAGTGTTGTCAGGTCAAATCAAACGGAAAACAAATATGAATATCGAGCACACATATGTGCAAAATAAATGAACACAGTAGGAAAATTTGGTCGGAATGGACGTATGGTTGCCGGATCAGTGTAAAAAGACGACACCAACTTTTTTTATGAAACCGGCATTGCCGGCTTATGCCACGAATCTCGCCACGTCACCGCTCCACTCAACCTTTCGTCCAGTCACCATGCACTTTTCCAGCCGATGTATCCAACATGTCATAAGCCGAGGTGGCACCTCCGGCTCAAGGTATTAAATCTAGGGTTTAGGGTTTATGTTTTAAAATTGGTTAAATGTTAGTGTTTAGCGTTAATTATATATGTATTTGATGATTTTTATGGAAATTTTAAAATTGTATTATGGTAATATGTATTTGTTTTAGAGTTTACAAAAGCTAGATTATTGTTTATAACTTTTATTTTTGTGTTTTATGATATGTAATTTTCACATAAATGGTTAAGCTAACGTGTCTAGGGTTAATTATATATGTATTGTGATCGTTTTTATGGAATTTTCAAAATTGTGGTTTGTTAATATGTATTCGTTTTAGAGTTTAGAAAAGTCAGATTAATGTTTAGAATTTTTATTTAGTGTTTTATGATATGAAATAATGGGAAAAAAACAATATTTTCACATAAAGTAAATCACACTTTTGATTAAAACGAAATCTGAAATACAACATAACACACCTAATATGAAATTCAAGTAATACAAGAAATCACTACTGTAGGTTTAGTCCACACGTACGACTACGACTGTTGTTGTAACGATCCAATTTTGTTAAAAGGACTAGCAATGTAATATGATTTGGTCTAGGACCATTTTTGTAATGAAATAGACATTTTGGGTTAAAAGTATTATTATGGCAAAGTTTAAGGTTTAATATGTTAATTACTTAAAAATATATCTAAATCTTATATATAAGATTCCTTCAAGAATGCAGAAATCAAAGTGTATTTGTGTTTGTCTGCGTAAGAAAACGTAAAGAGAGAAAAAAGAAAGAAAAATCATCGGTTTCACATTTCGATTCGTACGGTCATCAAAACCTTCTCGAATAATCAAAAGAACCACATATTTGGACTCGTGGAGCTGCAAGGAGTGTTTTGGTATTATCAAAAGTCGATTTTCGTGAAGCTTGACGTCACCAAATCGATGCTCAGAAGGTATAACACGATTCTTACGTCAATATATTGTTTAAATGTCGTTTACTGTTGTTTAAAAGTGTTTTGGTCGAGTTTGGTTGAGTTTGAGAAACCTGCAACAATGGAGGTTGCAAGTTCCATGGGGAAGAAGAACCAGGTTCCCCAACAGCTGGCTTAGCTCAGCCGCCGGCTGGCAGTGCTGTTTCGGGATATTTTGCTTCCGTTAAGTGTTTTAAGTTTAATCCGTCGAAAGTTGTTTCGAGGCTAATAATCAGCATTTGATCAGGCTGTGAGTAGATTTGGTCTTTAGGATAACTTGTTTTATGAAAATGAGTAGTTGTAGCTACTCGTGTTCGGTTTAGTATGTTCGGTTTAGTGTACATTACGATGAAGTACACTTTCGTTTAAATTATATGTGTTATATAATCGTTATTGTTGTGATTTAATTTATGTATTACAAGGAGTTGGCCTTGGTTTTGCATAAGAGGCCTTGCTTTGATTACAGATAGTGTAAGTGCTCGAAGATATGTGTTGGCGAGACCTAGAACTATTATCTAGGTGTCAAGTGCTAGAAGTTATAGGTGGTTGTGGGGAATTCTAGACCTCCCTTGCAACATGGGGTACTGAGACGATGTCTCATACTCGAGTGATGCCTGCCTGTTCATATGTGTCAACTTGGGACATCACGTGGGAGTGGGGAGGTGTATTTAGATGACACACCATGGAACTCTCCTTAACGATAACGTATTGATTTGCAAAGTCGGAGTAGTGAAATCTGACATTCGGATTTATTATAGAGATTGGGAGTCGCTGTGACATTCGCGAATTTCTAGGTATATTTCTATCGTTCCGTATTCGTTTTATTTATTTATGCTCGTGTTTTGACCCTATTTTATTTCTTTTATGATTTATCGTATTCGTATTTTATGAGTATCGTATTCGTATTTCTCGTATTTTATTGGGTATCGTATTTGTATTTTATGCGTATTTACGTTTATCGGGTATACATTATGTGATTCGAATCATTATGTCGGGAACGTATAGTCTTAAGTGCCTTTAGTATAAGTCTAGTATGCTCTTATGATAAGTTTAGGGGAATTATGCCTTAATTATATGATTAAGATTAACGTTTAAAAAGTATTTCATTTTTAGTCCTTTCCGGAATTTATTACAAAACTAGTCCTATGGGGAATTCTATTACATTTCTAGTCCCTCACCAACCCATTTGTCTTATTCTATACCAAGAATTTTGTCTTATTCACTTTTCTATCATCTTCACCTACTCATTCTTATCTTACATTCTCTCTCTCTAAAAACACCTACAAACATCCACACTTCTCTCTAAAATAACTTTTGATCCGACCGTTGAAATCCAAATCCGAGGCTTGATTATTGTTCACCGTTATTATCTTCATCTATCCTCCAATTTTCGTTACGATCGGGTAAGTATTTCTTGGTTTTAGTTTTAAAACTTTGTTATTTTGATTCAATACCGAAAATACCACTTTTCTCCGTCAAAACTTGGATTTTATTTAAGATTATTGTTCCTAATCGTATTCTGGACATAGGGTCCCAATATGGGATCAAATAGATGCCTAAAACACTCAGAAATCGAATCCCGAATGTTATTTTTCGTGAAAATCCAGTTACGGCACGTAACTGTGATTACGTGCACGTAACTAACCTATTTCGCACGTAACTCTGCTCCCTGATCACGTAACTTCAATGTTACGCACGTAATTGTGAATTACGTGACTTATAAGTCACGTAACAGCCATGATCATCACGTAATTCCTTCCTCTTGACTTGTTACGCACGTAATAGTTGTTTGGTTCACGTAATAGTTGTTTGGTTCACGTAATTGTTGTTTTGTTCACGATATTGGTCCTTATTCACGTAATTCCTTGAAGCTCACGTAACTTACTTGCTGAGCACGTAATTGTGGGTCACGTAACACTCTCTTGAGTCACGTAATTCCATTGTATGCCCGTAATTAACTCTTGTTTGTCACGTATTACTTCTATGTCGCGTAACTCCTTTCTTAACACGTAACTTGATATTTACGTGACTTGTAGTGCACGTAAGTATGAGGATCACGTATCTAGTATGCTAACTTTCCGAAACGTATGTATTCCGTTATATCGATATTCCTTTTGGTCATATTAAACCCGTATAAAACGTTAATCATTAAGGCATAACCCTACTAGACTTAGAGATACTTAGACATGTTTATTTATGTGATGTTTAGGGCACTTAGACGTGGGAGCTTGACGGTATTATAGTATTTCCCGACATATTGTGATTTGGATTGCTTTGCTATTCAGTGAGTTATTCGTTGCCCTTTTTACCCTTTTACATTTTTGGGCATGATTAGCGTTATATAAATGTATTTTATGGTATATTATGTATTATGAGTATGTATTATGGTATGTATTTTGGATATGAATGCTTTAGATGATCTCACCCAAACTTGTACCGCCTTTGTGGTAGTACAAGGCCCCGTATATACACCTGTTAGCTTTTAGCCGCCGGTTCGTATATATAGCGCTATATGGGTCTAACAAACCCTCATTTCTAACACGATGGATGATGGATGCGCCCTGTCCGTGTTAGTAATGTTATGACCGTTTATTGTTATCGAGGACAACCTAGTTTGAGACACTAGGTGGGGTTAGTTGCCAGTATTGTTGAGGTTCAGGTGTATCGTATGTTCCTAGAGCTGATATTCTATCCAGTATGGTATTTATTTTATGGTATGACTATGGTATTTTTATGAAATGATTATGATATTTTTATGGTATAAGTATGAGTATTTTATCAAAAGGTTTTGTAAACCTCACGTATATTTTGAAACATCATTTTCAAATGACTTATCTTCAAATCTTATCAATTTTGGGTCAAAACCTATTGAAAACTTTTATACTAATATGTTTTCATTTACTATTGCGAATAATTCACCAACTTTATGTTGACGTCGTATTTTAACGCTTTTCAGGGATTTGAGGTTACTTTATGATGATATGCTTTGATTGGCTACGTGGATCTTTTGCATGGAGTTTATTTTGCTTTATTGAATTCCTTAGTATCCCAAACTCTGTAGCCATATTTTGATATATTCGGATGACTGTAATAAGTATTCTTTCAAACTCTTTATCTATGTTGATTATGTATGGATTACTATGTTTGATGTAACCTTTGAATCTCTGATACCGTATACACTGCACACCTCGGTTCCGCCATTTATGCGGGGTGTGACAGAAGTTGGTATCAGAGCCAATGGTTATAGCGAACTAAGTGACCTTACGGAATCACTTAGACTATGACCTAGGCTTTTGGACCTATCTGATTTACTCTATGTGCGCATTTCTTTCTTTTGTGGGCGTGTATGTGATTCGTATGCTTTATGTGCTTTTAGTTTGCTTTTTATGCTTTGAGGCCTGCTCATTTTAGTCGCACATCCAGTTATCGTTCTGATTTATTCCGTTTGATATTCGTAGAAGATGCCGCCTAGGAGAACTTCTACTAGGTCTACTCCTGCCGTCACTGCTACGAGAAGGTCGGCAAGGCGAGGTCGCGCCAGTACGAGAGCGGGTGCTACGCCTCAGAATACCACTGCTGTCCCCAATGCTACTTCCACCGCTCCGAATATCAGTCAGTTGATTGCGGAGCAGATTGCAGCAGCAATACCAGTGATTGTGGCACAGCTTAAGGAGACACCAGTGCAAGATGCTGACTTAGGGTTTGAAGAACCTGTGATGCAAGATATTGGAGCAGAAGGTATGGCGTCTGGGCGCGATGGTTCCGATGTGGGAAGAGCAGTGCATGTGGGAGCTGGAGGACCGAATATTGTTATTGAAGATCCACCCCGAGGCTGTTCGTATAAGGCTTTTCTGGATTGCAGACCTACTGAATTTAGGGGTACTGAAGATGCTGTGGCTACCCTACAGTGGTTTGAGAGGATCGAGTCAGTATTTGATGTATCGGGATGTGCTGAGGAGAGCAAGGTTAAGTATGCTACCTTCTTATTCCAGGGTAAAGCCTGAAACGAGTTAAGGGCCGAGCTGATATTACCTTGATGACTTGGGAGAATCTGAAGGTTTTGATGAAGAAAGAGTATGTGCCGACA